>JAGFNQ010002423.1:642375-1190979 GCA_024364735.1 Boesenbergia rotunda
GATTGGCCCATCCGGAAGCCTAAAGGCGGTTCCCGACCGGAAGCGTGGCGACCCACGCAGAAGGTTGGTCCCCTTTGGAAGCCTGAGTCGGCGACTGACTCTTCGCGTCAGCCCACTCGGAAGCCTGGACTGGTTCCCGGTCGGAAGCGTGGCGTCCCACGTGAAAGATTGGCCCATCCGGAAGCCTAAAGGCGGTTCCCGACCGGAAGCGTGGCGACCCACGCAGAAGGTTGGTCCCCTTTGGAAGCCTGAGTCGGCGACTGACTCTTCGCGTCAGCCCACTCGGAAGCCTGGACTGGTTCCCGGTCGGGAAGCGTGGCGTCCCACGTGAAAGATTGGCCCATCCGGAAGCCTAAAGGCGGTTCCCGACCGGAAGCGTGGCGGACCCACGCAGAAAGGTTGGTCCCCTTTGGAAGCCTGAGTCGGCGACTGACTCTTCGCGTCAGCCCACTCGGAAGCCTGGACTGGTTCCCGGTCGGAAGCGTGGCGTCCCACGTGAAAGATTGGCCCATCCGGAAGCCTAAAGGCGGTTCCCGACCGGAAGCGTGGCGACCCACGCAGAAGGTTGGTCCCCTTTGGAAGCCTGAGTCGGCGACTGACTCTTCGCGTCAGCCCACTCGGAAGCCTGGACTGGTTCCTGGTCGGAAGCGTGGCGTCCCACGTGAAAGATTGGCCCATCCGGAAGCCTAAAGGCGGTTCCCGACCGGAAGCGTGGCGACCCATGCGGAAGGTTGGTCCCCTTTGGAAGCCTGAGTCGGCGACTGACTCTTCGCGTCAGCCCACTCGGAAGCCTGGACTGGTTCCCGGTCGGAAGCGTGGCGTCCCACGTGAAAGATTGGCCCATCCGGAAGCCTAAAGGCGGTTCCCGACCGGAAGCGTGGCGACCCCACGCAGAAGGTTGGTCCCCTTTGGAAGCCTGAGTCGGCGACTGACTCTTCGCGTCAGCCCACTCGGAAGCCTGGACTGGTTCCCGGTCGGAAACGTGGCGTCCCACGTAAAAGATTGGCCGATCCGGAAGCCTAAAGGCGGTTCCCGACCGGAAGCATGGCGACCCACGCAGAAGGATGGTCCCCTTTGGAAGCTTGAGTCGGCGACTGACCCTGCGCGTCAGCCCACTCGGAAGCCTGTATTGAAATCCGGTCAGGCGTGTGACGATCCACATCCCGCAGGTAGGACACCAATCAGTCGGCTGTTTTACACAGCCATTTCTCTAAAGTAATTCGGTTCCCGACTGGGCGTGTGGCGACCCACATCCCTTAGAATTGTTTTAGCGCTCTAACAGGGCGTGTTGTGACTCCCACCTCTCAGACAGAGCAACCAGTCGGCCACCTGACAACCATTATCCCTTGCTTAGTTCGGCTCTCTGGTCGGGCACATTTACTTAATCAATGTCTAAACTAACACGTTAAGGAAAAAAGCATTTTCATTGATGGTTACTCAGCAGCATTACAAAAAAGAGCCCCGACCGGCGGCTAAAGATTACACGATTCAAACTAGGTAAAAGGCTGGAAGAAGTCCTTAGGGAGTAGCTCCTTGACCCGACTCACTATTACAGCATTGGCAGGAATGTCGGCAGGCAGGTAGCCGCCCTCTTGGAGCTGCAGAACAGCACTGTTAATGCCCATCTGGAACATATTCGATGTCCGCTTGCCCAGCTTATCGCCGAACTCTTTGGAGTTAATATAGGCCAAGCGGTGTGCGTCCATCCGGGCGGGCTCGCCTGCTTGGTGCAGCTTCAGGCTGTCAATTTCTGCCCGGAGGTTGGCTAACTCCTTGTCCTTATCCTCCAGGGCAACTGCTTGAGAAGCCAGTAGTCCTTCAGACAAGCGGAGCTCGTCTTCTCGGGCGTCTAAAGCCTTCTCCTTGGCATGTAAGTCCGACTCCCGAGTCGCCAACTCCTGCTCTTTATCGTTCAGGGTCATTCGGAGCTCCTCAGAAGCCTTCACCAGCGTGTCTAGCTCCGCCTTCAAGGCTTGGACCTCGGCAGTCTTCTTATTGAGGTCCAATCGGGCTCGGCGCTGCTCAGCCAAAGCCTTCTTCCTCTCCTGCTCAAGGGTCGCGTGCAAAGAGGAAGATCGGGCATACGCCCGCTCGGCTGACTCCGCTCGGATGATTTCCTCCGTCAGGCGCGCCTCGGTGGAACGGAGTTTCTCTTTCAGGTCCAGTATCTCCGAGCGGAGAATAGCGATGCCCTCCTCGCCGGCCGGTAGGTTCGCATGCTCCTGGCAGAGCTCCATTTCCTCAATCCGCCGCTCGGCCGCTCGGCGTCCCCTGGCGTTGATAACCAAGGAATATGCGACGCTCGAGCAGGAGGCCCAAAACTATAATAAAAAGGTTAGCAAAAAGCATAGTGATTAAGCTTTGAAGCACCGGACTTACATGCGTGGCGTCCTGAAGAAATTGGTCTGCCAGTCGGATCGGGGGCCTGGAAGTCCCCTCCTTCATACCCTGCTCCCAGCAGTCCGCCAATTCCCCGTAAAGGGTAAGCCGCTGCTGGGCTTCAAAGGGGGTCGCCGGGTCGACCGAAGGGAGGTATACGCCATAGCCACACGGCTGCGAACGCTGCCCCCCTGAGCGAGACGAACCCGGTGCTTCAGCTGACCGGCTCGCTCTAGCCGGGCTGGCAGTTGCCTCTGCAGGCCGGGAGCGAGAGCCCGACGCAGGATTCCTCGGGCGCTTCTGCAAAGGTTCCGGGTCAGGAGAATCAGAAGAGGAGGGGGCAGCCTCTGTCGGCTCCTCAATACGGATAGAAGCGCTAGCCTTCCGCTTGGAAGGCTGAGACTTCTCCATGGAAGGCTGAACCTTCTGCTTGCCGGAGGATTTTGCGGGGCAGAAGGTTTCGACGAGCCGACCGGCTCCGCAGAACTGTTCGTCGTTTGTGGGGCAGACGGAGCCGGAAGGACGGGCTCCGCGCTCTCAGGAATCGTATGTTGGTCGGGCGGACCGGCCTGGCGCAGGCGCAGTTGTTCGGCCGCCCGGGCGTTTATTTCTTCGTCTGCCAGACCCATGGCCTCATCGAGGGCCGCTTCCCACATCATCTCGGCTGCAAGATCAGAAGATGTTGAGTTAGGGAAAAAGAAGTATGAAGCAAAAAATGACTTACAGAAGGTGCCGGGCAAGACGGCAGGGACTCGGCTTAGCCCAAATATGTACAAGACGGCGTCGTTGAGTAGTTTCATGCTGTCGAAGTGGAGGCCACCGAGTAGAGAAGCAGCCCTTACAAACAAAGGGTCGGTTTTAAAATTTCTTAAGGGAGCTATAGGGGGCATATCTTCGACCCATCCGATCGGGAACCCAGGGCTGGTCGGGGGGCCTATGAAGAAGAAATGGGTTTTCCATCCTTTGTTCGAAGAAGGAATATTCTCCACGATGGATAATTTGGCCCGGGCTTGGAGAAAGAAATTCCCGGCCTCCTGCTTCTTCGGGTAATAAAAGAAATAAAGAACCTCCGGTCGGAGGGGGACTCGGTAAAGGGTGAAAAGAACAATTATGTTCCACAATATATGAATGGCGTTGGGAGAAAGCTGGAAGATAGGAACATGGAAGAAGTTACAGAAGTCTACAATAAAGGGATGAAGAGGGTAGCGCAGGCCAGACATATGTTGATCCCGGAAAAATACAAAGAAGCCAGCCGGAGGCTTGTGCGGTCGGTCATCCTTTGTCGGAACGGCGATACGGTAGTTCCCGGGGATGTCGTATGCCAGTCGGAGGTCAGAGACGGTCTCGTCGTGAAGGGAAGACTCGACAGAGGCATACCATGTAGGGGTAGCCATGGAACAGAAAGAAAGGGAAGAAAAGGGAGAATCTGACCGTAGGTGGTGGCGGAAAGGATTAACCGACGGAGAAGCACGACGGCAGCGGCGACACACGAGGACGGCGGCGAGAAGCGAGAAGCACCGAGTTAGAGAGAACAGTGAAGAGCAAATGAGGGTTTCGGCGAATGCAGAGGCCTACTTGTAGCTTGACCGAAAGAAGGGAGACCGTCCGATGGCGGTCCACGTGTACGGAGATCGCCTCATCCATACCGTTGAGTCGTCCCACGATCAGCCTCGAAAAGGCGCACCGCAGTCGCTGACGTCGCCTGATGCGGCGGCAGGGCGCGTCGTCGTGTCGGCCAGTCGGAAGCTGCCGCGTGGCGGAAAGAATTACGCGCGTTAATGGCCATTAAAAGCTCGTAATCATGGGGATAAATCGCATCCCGGTCGGCAAACCAGCGCGCGCCACGTGTCCTGGCTCATTAAAGCTGAGATGATGCCGTTATGGCGCAGGCCGCATCGGGCATATCACATCACCCCATTCGACTTAGAATGTCCCGTCTCCATTAATTGACTGACTCGGGCTATCCCGAGAAAATCGTCTTGGGGCGCGTGACACTCCACATTTCTTGCAACTTAAGGCAAACATTCTCCCGCCCAAACGTGTTCAACATACCTCTCATCGACTAACAACCTTCGTCCGGTCGGACGCATTAACAATTTACGAGGACGTGGCGGCCCACGTTCCTCCGGTCAAAATCTTCATCCGCCCGGACGTCTTCATCATGTCAATGGCTAGTCGGGGATGCGTGGCGGCCCACGCTCCCCTATCATACTTCGTCCAGCCGGACGACCTCGTTAAAAAAGAAGGGTGCGTGGCGGCCCACGCCCCTCTCGACTAACAACATTCGTCCGGTCGGACGCATTAACAATTTACGAGGACGTGGTGGCCCACGTTCCTCCGGTCAAAATCTACGTCCACCCGGACGTCTTCATCCTGTCAATGGCTAGGCGAGAATGCGTGGCGGCCCACGCTCCTCTCGACTAACAATCTTTTTCCGCCCAGACAGGGCAGACATACACAGCCTCAGCTGTTGAGCATCGTGTTAAGCCGGCCAGATATTAAAAGGGCAAAATCGCTCGGCCGCGGAATGGTTGTACACACTTGTAGTCCAGTCAGTCGGACTGATCGCCTCCTTCGACTAGACTTGAGGGGAAGGCTATTGATCCCGCCCTATCTTTGGCACCGTATGAACAGCCAACGTGGCGAACGGCATGGCCGACTTCAGGGTCCACGTCATTGTGCAGGTAGCCAGCTGGACACCCTAGCCGGACCCAGGGTCTATGCCAGCCAGTCGGACGCAAGGTGGCCGGTCAGAATAAATATAGCGGTCCTCCTATCGGTAAAACCCGTCCGGCCACATTAAGGCTTACACGCCTAATCGTTTAGTCGGGTACTGCCGCCCGGCCACATAAGGGCCACACGCCTCGGTGAGTCGGGTATTGCCGCCCGGCCACATTAAGGCTTACACGCCTAATCATTTGGTCGGGTATTGCCGCCCGGCCACATTAAGGCTTACACGCCTCGTTCATCCGAGTGCATCCGCCCGGCAGTCCATTAAGCACATGTTTGATATCCATCCGGGCGGGCCGTCCCGGTGTCCACTCAGGCACTCTCTCGGAATCACCCTGGGATAAAGACAAAATACACCGGCCCAACTGCCGACAACAGGCTATCCTCCTTCATGCGAACTGATACTCTGACAGGCGCACCGCCTGTCAGAGACTGACAGAAACCTGTCTCTGTCCTCACGTAAGACAAATAGTATACGACAAAGAAGGATGGTTACAGTCGACACAACCATACCATATCTTCTGACCCTGTCAGAAGATCCTGACACAGGCCATACTCATACCGACATCACCATACCATATCTTCTGACCCTGTCAGAAGATCCTGACACAAGCCATGCTTGGTCCTTTTCCCCGGCTATATAAGCCACTCCACTCCTCATTATCAGGTACGCATACACGCGCACGCGAAGCCTCTCATTTTTCCAGTGCTCCATTATTTTCTGGTTCATCGGAGTACTGACTTGACCGTCGGAGTGCCTGGCCGGGACTCTTCCCGGCAGGTTTCTAACGGTCATCTTCCTCAGCAGGTTCACCTCCAGTCGGTTGGCCCTGCACCAGGCGACATCCACTTCCATTCGGCCGGAGGACACCCCCCACGACGCTGCCATTCTGCGCGAGGATGCCCCGTCAGCATCCACGTCACGCATCGCTACACCGTCATTCCGGTTGCGGCTCCACTACGCTCGGCGACAGGATCAATATATATTTTGTCAATTCTAAAATATATTAATACCTTTTGATAAATTGTTGTAAATCTACTACTACTACTAATAATATCTCATATATTAATATGCATAAATCTGATAGAAAATTATTGATATCCTACTAAAAAAATATTGGACCATGAATTTAAGATCATCAAAATTTTTTATGAATGATCAAGATAAGCAGGAAGCATTTGGGTCCAGTATCCAGTCCAAGCATATTGGTTAAATGGTCAACGTTACTTTTCTAACCTTACAACCATCGGTTGCCAATGATGGGACTCGAATGAAAATTCAGTAAAAAGAAAAGCATAATTTGAGTGGGTATCAGTCAACTGAATCGATTCGCCGCATCATCTTTTAAAAAACAACGTGAAAGATCTTTCTCATAAAGCAGAAAATATTTTAAGGGACATTTTAAAATTAATTAAAGCCACACGTCCGATTATTATTTGTACATCATCGGCGGCTTTCGGTTGCCGTCCCGAATCAAACTATATCCTAAAGGTACGATGAATCCGTCGAAGATCACTGCATATAAAGTGCCACGTCATTTATTCTACCCTTCACTTTAACTATTTTTTTTCTCCCTATTATTTTTCTTAATTAAATCTTAAAGGCATTTGGAAAAAAAAAAAATGATCCTACTTATCGTTTCCTAACTTTTCTACCAAAGCCGCCTCGTCGGCCGCCGCTTCCGAACTCCTCGGCTTACTAATCACTATATAGATAAGGGCAACCGCACCGATGCCGGTGGAGACGGCGGGCTCGCCGCTCTTTTTTCTCGCGACTCCTTATCCAATTCGACTTCATCGTTTTACCCCACCAATCTATCATGCAAATCCGCCAATGCATGTAACTTTGGTTCTGCCTATGTTGCTTCCTCCATTTCGCTTTCCTTTCTAGGTTTTTTTTATTCTCTTTGATTTGGAAGGTTTGCTCCTTTCTTTGTTTACGGGCGGTGGGGGACCGTTATTAAAGGATTCGAGATTGGCGGTGGATCCCCACACCCGCCTTCTTTATCCCCGCCGCCACTGCCTCTTCCCATTTTCGAGGGGACGAAGGACGAACAGGGACCCCGCTGCTACTGGGAGGCAGCGGAGAGGAGGAGGGAAAACAGGCGATGATGGTTGGTGCCGGCGAGGAGGATAACGGCCGGCATGACGACCAGGCAAGGATCGATGTATCGGACGAGACGGCGCATCAGATTAGCACCGGTAAATCATCACCTTTTACACTGTTCGATCTTGTAATCCGCAGGATGGGACCTACTTGTGTTGTTTCTTCATGCCATTCCTTATTTTTTAAAAAAAATTGTCGCATTTCTGATTTGATGAAACCTTGCAAATCATTTGTGTTTTACATTCCGTTTTCCTGTTTCTTATTTGTGGTAATGGTATGATGAAGTTACCCTAAATTGCATCCTACAATCTTCATTCTTCTTCATCATTAAGTGTCAATATCTCAGGAAAGAATAAGACTTCATGCTAGAAAGAAACTCAGAACAAACACCTTCGCATCTCAACGTTCGCAGCACTTCTCGGCAGTCGGCCGTAGATTTAATTAATCCAGATCAATGATTCTAAAATCCGATTTAACTTCATAAGTAACTTCATCTACAACCTCAATAGCTCTGATCATGTATTAGAAAGAAAAACATTAGATGGTTTCATCATGTATCGGCACCCTGCATAGCTGAACTTGATTTCAAATTTTTCTTTGCCCTTGGTGAAATTTGAATTATTGATCTTTTGATAAATAATTAATAATTGTGCTGCGGTTAATATGTTGGAGATTCATCCCCAGTTTCTCTCTTGTTGTGGTCAAGGCCTTCTTTTAAAGATGTAACAGTCAATGTACAGACAAAAAGAGATGGAAGTAGTAAGAGAAGCATAACTTGAGAAGGAAACCCCGATCAACATTTGTAGAAAGGACAAACTGACTTTTTTTTTGTTGTTGAAGGATGAAATTTGAAATAACATAAATCTAATAGATTCCAGAAATGAATGATGCACAAAAGAGTATTCAAAAAGTTTGAGAAACTTGGTGCCTTTAAATTACTACATCCGATAACTGGAAACAGAAGTAATGGTATTGGAGTTCACGTTTCTTAGCGAGATTCTGTTCTGAGACAAGAGTACAGAAATGAAATTTCAATGCACCTAAAAAAACAAGGAAAGTAGACACCTTTATGTTATTCTAACTTTACATTCTCATAATGTTGTTCCAAGTTGCAAGAGTATCATTTGTGCAGTGTGTCAAAGTCAGTGAATGCAAGGTTGATTGTAATTTTATTCTCCAACATTATGCTGTTCTTTATTGTTACAACTAACGTTCTTCTTTTGCATCTATGCTGGATTTCAGATCCTTGGTACCAGGTTGCATTTGTGCTCACGACAGGAATAAATAGTGCTTATGTCTTAGGTTATTCTGGATCAATAATGGTTTCATTAGGTTGGGTAGCTGGTGCAATTGGCTTACTTATAGCAGCGGCAATGTCCCTCTATGCTAATATTCTTGTTGCCCGTCTCCATGAGGTTGGCGGAAAGCGTCATATCAGATACAGAGATCTTTCTGGTTATATATATGGTAATCACAATAACCTTTTGCAGTCTTTTTGCGTTGATTCTAAAAATTACCACAATTACTTCCATGATTCAATTTTGTTGTAGAAATTGTGGTGGAGTGCCCGATCTATTTCTGTATGCAAGTTATATAGCTTGTACTTTTTTCTCGGATGGTGGTGTAAATTTCCTGAAGTTTAGTTTAATCTCTTTTTTTGGGCTGCATATGGCAGGTAGGAAAGTTTATTATCTTACATGGGCGTTGCAATATGTTAACCTTTTCATGATCAACACTGGGTATATCATTCTGGCTGGGCAAGCTTTAAAGGTGAGACACGTTTGTCTCAATTTTGTTGATCAGGGCATTAAAATCATTCTGGTATTATGGTTTATCCAGTATTTTCAATGGTTCATGTTAAGGGGATATTAGATTCTTTAGAAACACGAAGTTCCTATTTTAATTTTATTGGTCTTTTGCATACCTCCTTGTTTTGACCTCCTTTATTCATTCTGCAGGCTACTTACGTGCTTTACAGGGATGATGGTGTTTTGAAGCTACCCTACTGTATAGCTACAGCTGGGTTGGTTTGTGCATTTTTTGCCTTTGGCATACCACATTTATCAGCTCTTGGACTTTGGCTGGGCTTTTCAACATTCTTGAGCTTGATTTATATCATTGTTGCTTTTGTACTTTCTCTTAGGGATGGTACTGCTATCTACCTTGACCTGTTCAAGCTTCCATTAATTGCCTCTATTATCGTAAATCTATCTAGGTCTCCTTCTACATTGAAATAAAGAAAATATTCTCAATAATTTACATTTGTATATTACTTGGACGCGAACAAAAGAGAGGATTGCAAAAAGCACCGAGAATATTTGTAGATAATTAGGAGCTATAGTTTATGACACAATTGCAAACATCAGAGCCTGTGATTCATCGAGTTACTCATGATGTGAATTTTTTAATCTCTTATTCTACATTAACTAAATAATATTTATAGCCAGTTATAGAGTTCAACAAAAGCTGATATCCATGTAGTTAATTTCAAATAGTTGGATTGGCATGGGTTGACGATGATTATTGAAAAATGAGTTTGATGGGTTATAATGAAAATGAGCTATTGGAGTCACTACTCGCTTGCGCCCCTTAGGCTAATAGGGGTCTTTGAGGTTTTAATACTGTCAACCATTCTTTATGGAATACTGATTCCAACAAACTGCAATGAAAACAAAAAAATGATGACTTCATGCATTGTTAGGGGTTCTTCGTTATTATCCTATGCAATGAATATAAGTAGTTGTTTGATGCCTAATGATTGAAGTTTGCTGCACTTGATATATATTTATGTCATCCTTTGTCTTTGATAAAATAATTAGATCCAGAAAGCACCTACGTAGTGATATACTCTTTTCGCTTTTTCTCCTTTTTCCATTCATGAATAGTTTCATAAGGTCAAAAGGAGAGCTATGATCCATACAATTTCTTGTACCGTTTTTATATTTTCTGTTTATAACCTTAGGCACTTCAGGTATATATTCTGCTTTTATTCTGCACCAGCAATTTGTGTCAAAATAAACTGTTTAAAGGTATGGTTTATTGATTATTCATATATTTTCTCGTAACAGGAATTAATTCTCCTGCTCGAGATTACAGCATTCCAGGATCACATACCAACAAGATTTTCAGTTGTATTGGTAGTGTTGCCAGTCTTGTTTTTGCTTACAACACAGGCATGCTTCCAGAGATTCAGGTGAGTGATTCGAGCTGTACACCTCATGCATTGAGAATAGCTAACAGTATATTTATTGGAGTCAAAGTTTCATGTATTTCTCATCACGAAAGTCTGGGTGGTTGAAACTGAAAATTGCTGAAACATAATACTCTTGCCCACCTTGTTGTTTAGAACTAAGCAGATTATATCTTTTAATATTGTTGATGAGGATTGTGCTTTATTGAAAAACCTTCTGGGATATTTGCCGGATTGGAAAATAATAATTGTGTTGAGCGTATGTTTTGACTAGATTCTTGTTGAAGAAAACATGAGGGCTAAGGATGGCTAGTTGGTAACAGTTAACGAATACATGAATGAATGGTGTTATATATATTGTCTCGAATAATTGGGGCAAACACAACCTAACAACCTAACGATGATATGATGCTAGTTTCATTGGTGCATTTTGGCCTTGCTTCATGTGCTCCACGTATTTGTTGCTTTTAATTCACATATTTGGTTCTACATTTCTTTCTTCTGATTTGATGAGTTGAAAACAATCAAAGCGGAATGTTGTGCAAATATAACAGAAGGACTAACTCAATGATGGAATAAAATTTATGTATCCAACTCCATATAATCAGCACTCATGACCTGTTGTTGTTTGTTCTGGCAATTCTCTGACGGATGATTCCTATGCTAGGCATGAAAATGTTTATTTGATATACTGTCCACCAGATTTGGATGCAAGTTGCCATGTTCACACATGGTGTGATTGTTACCCACTGTTGTCCTATGAGAATGACAGTGACCTAGATTTGTAGGTGTACACGGCTTTTCTTGTGAATTCAATAGCAATAACACTACTTAACCTTGATTCTTTTGTTGTTCTTGAATTTCCCTTGCACAATTTGACGGTGATGAAAGGTTGGCAAGAGGGGGGGGGGGGTTAATTGCCCCTGAAAATAGAAAACTCTATCTTTTGTTTCGCCTTAAACAAAGATGTTTGTTAGTTAACGCAAATAATAAATAACATTAAAAATATAGCAAACATAAAAGAAAGAGGCGGTCGGAATTTTACTTGGTTTGCAACCAGGGAGGTTGCTAATCCAAAGCAGAATATAGCTCGTATCTCCTGAATAAACTTCTTTGGGCGGAGAAGCCTCTTACACAAGAAAAAGCTCAGAAAAGAAAATGAAAACTATACAGAACTTGTTTGCTAATGCTTGAGATGAATAAATGAATTGAAACTGAGTTCTAGGGGCCTATTTATAGCCCGGACAAACTTATCCGTTTGCTGACGTGGTAGTACTGGGGCGCCTGAGTGCTTTAGGGCGCCTGACACGTGGCCTGAATGTTATCTGTTGCGCAACGGTCGCAAACGGTAGATTGACTGATAAGTATGGACCATCGGGCGCTTGTATGCACAGGGGCACTCGAGTGCTCAGGCGCTCGAGATCCCGGGCGCCCGTATCCATACGGGCATCCGACAACCCTTTGGTCAGCAGCACGCTGACCAAATTTCAACGGGTCTTCTTTGTATGATTTTTGGCCAACCGGAGTTAGGCTCACCCGAACCCGACTCCGACCTTTCGCCTCTCGAGCGTCTTTCCTTCCGGCTTCTCGTCCCTCGGACGTCGCGCACGTCCTTCTCGCTCCATCGGTATACTCTTCCGCAGCTTCCGCGTCCCTCGGATGCACTGAGCCCGTCGACTCACTTCCATGTGCAATCCTTCTCGTCCACTACGTCTTACGCTCAATTTCCTTCGCTCCTAAGTTTCTACACACTTAGACAGAGAGATTAAAAACACCAGGACCTAACTTAAATTGGTTGACCACATCAAAACCAACCTGGAGTACTTACAATCTCCCTCTTTTTGATGTGCATCAACCCGAGTTAAATTAGGGGAAACAAGTATAAAAAAATATGAATAAGTATATAACAGTGTAAGCACTTAAAAGAAATTTTGAAATTAAAGTCTACCCCTTAACTTAATGATTCTCTCCCTTAGATCGCATCCACCGGTGTACTCTTCCGCAGCTTCCGCGTCCCTCAGATGCACTGAGTCCATCGGCTCACTTCCCCGTGTAATCATTCTCGTTCACTGCATCTTTCGCTCGACTTCCTCCGCTCCTAAGTTCTTGCACACTTAGACAGAGGGATTAAAAACACCAGGACCTAACTTAAATCGGTTGACCACATCAAACCAATCTGGGGTACTTACAATCTCCTCCTTTTTGATGTGCATCAACCCGAGTTAAGTTAGGGGAAATAAGCATAAAAAAAATATGAATCAGTATATAACAGTGTAAGCACTTAAAAGAAATTTTGAAATTAGAGCTTACCCCTTAACTTAATGCTTTCCCCCTTGATTACATCAAAAAACTTAAAATATTAAGGGAAATACGTAAAAATAATTCAAACTTTCCGAAAATTTTTCAAAAAGATGTGTGAAATCTAAGTTTTCAAAATTTGCTTGATTTTTTTTAAATGTTAAGTCTAATTGTGAACATAAAAGTTAGAAAAAGAATGATTTAAAAAAAAAATTGTCAAAGTGAAAATAATGAAACTTGAATTCATTTAAAAACTCATTTTCGAACGATTTTTTTTAAGAGCAATGATAGAGAGAATGAAAATGAGAGAGTGAAAATCATAGTGAATGATGTGGCATGACGTGACACTTTACATGCACACGTCCGATTATCGCTTGGACACCATCGGCGACCTTCGGCTGCCGCCCCGAATCAAACTATACCCTGGGGGGCACGGTGAACCCGTCGGAGATCGTGCATCCAAGGTGTCACATCATTCACTATGATTTTCACTCTCCCATTTTCACTCTCCCAATCATTATTCTTTTTTTAATTTGTAGATAAAACAAAACAAACTTTATCAATTTTTTTTTTACAAATTGTTATCCAATGAAAAATATTTAACAAGATAATACATTAATTACCAAAATAAATTTAATCTCTACAAAAAAAAATCTAACAGTTTTAGACGTATTTAGGAACTCAATACAAATTTTTACCAACAGGATTTATCAGAAACTTAGATGGAATATATGATTTAAGAATTTTTACAATTTGGCCCCTGTGAAATCTAACTTACCAATTATGTTTCCTAAAATGTCTAATTTTTTAATTTATAGAACAGTTTGAACATGCATAGTTATTTTGTAATTTTTCAATTTGAACTTTGAATTTTCATTTTTCACATTTTAATTTATCATACTTTTCTAATGGGCATGATGAAGATAATTTTCTTTTTAATTATACATTTTTAGTTTTTAGTTTACACATGAATTTTGTCATTTATTTAATACCAGAATATAGTTGGTCAGGAGGTAGAAGACATACCTCACTTACCATATCCTTTCTGAAATTCGAAGCTCCCCTTCGTCGCTGATGTCCTCTGACGTGGCTCCCCTTTTATCGATGCTCTCATCTTGTTGGTATGAAACCATCATAGCAAGTCCAGTGTTTTCCTCGAGATCTGAGTCTTCCGATAAAGACTCGTCCCATGTCGTCTTTAGGTTGTGGGTTTTTGCCTTTGGTGCTCCTTTTCCTTTGTTCTTCCCTTTAGGACAATTTTCCTTCACATGTCCTTCTTTGTTGCAATTGTAGCCGTGGACTTTCCTTTGCCTCTTATCCTGCACCTTATTAAATTTTTTAGTTTTAAAATATTTAAACAACTTTCTTACCATATACGCTGCGTTTTCATCATTTTCTGATGACTCTTTCTCATGTTGAATCCTTCTCGTGCTTAGTGCCATGTTGCCTGTTTTTCTTACATTTCCTGCACATCGAGACTCGTGAAATTTCAAAGTACAAAATAACTTTTCTAGAGTACTTACCTCTATATTCTGGGAGATATAATAAGAATCAATTATAGACGTCCACTCTGGGGTTCTTGGAAGCGTTTAACGCATACCTTTGAGCATCTCGGTTAGTTACCGTTTTCCCGAGATTCGTGAGTTCGGTGATCAATTCTTTTATCTTCGCGTGCAGCTGGGTCACCGTCTCTCCTTTTTCCTTTCGAAGGTTGGTGAGTTGTTTCAAAGGATGTCTCGTCGTGCCAACTTTGCTTCCGAGGTTCCTTTGTGCAACTCCAAGAATTTTTTTGCTGATGCGTTGGTCCCGATTCGATTGACTTCTTGTGACGGTAGAACGGTTAGTAGATGAAATTCTGCTTTCCTGTTTGCTACGAAGTCCACCTGTTCCTTCTTTGTCCAAAGGCTTTCGTCTTTGGGTTTGCCATCGGCATCTTTGGGAACTACAAAATCGTTTTTCTTGATTAACAATAAATCGAAATCCGTTTTGAAAAATACCTGCATCTTCCGTTTCCAATTCGCAAACTCCCCCTCGAACATTGGTGGGTAGATGACTGGTCCGATCATTTTGTAGATTGCTTCAGATGACGGTTAGTCCTTCTAGAGCGTCCTTGCTCTGATACCAATTGACGTTGATCGAAGGTCGGCAAGAGGGCGGGTGAATTGCCCCTAAAAATAGAAAACTTTATCTTTTGTTTCGTCTAAAACAAAGATGTTTGTTAGTTAACGCAAATAATAAATAACATTAAAAATATAGCAAACTTAAAAGAAAGAGACAGTCAGAATTTTACTTGGTTTGCAATCAGGGAAGTTGCTAATCCATGATAGAATATAACTTGTATCTCCTGAATAAATTCCTTCAGGCGGAGAAGGATGGCTAGGGGTTATAGTCGACGTTGGTTGATTATTTTTAACGTCTCTAATTCAAAACTGAACATGAAATTTTTATTTCATTCGACTCCTTTATGGAAGATTGATGTATTCATAGAGAAAGAATTGCATCCATAACATCTATGTTAGCCTTTTTGTTAAAGAAAAAGCTCAGAAAAGGACATGAAAAATATACAGAACTTGTTTGCTAATGTTTGAGATGAATGAGTGAATTGAAACTAAATTCTAGGGGCTTACTTATAGCCCCGGACAAACTTATCCGTTTGTTGTCGTGGCAGTATTGGGGCACTTGATTGCTCCAGGGCGCCTGCCACATGGCATGGATGTTATCCGTTACGCAACGGTCGCAAACGGTAGATTAGATGATAAGTATGAACTATCAGGCGCCTGTATGCACAGGGGCGCCCGAGTGCTCAGGCGCTCGAGATCCCGGATGCCCGTATCCATATGGGCACCCGACAAGTCTTTGGTCAGCAACACGCTTACCAAATTTCAGCGGGTTTTTTTTGGATGATTTCTGGCCAACCGGAGTTAGGCTCACCCGAACCTGACTCTGGTCTTTTGCCCCTAAACGTCCTTTCTTCCGGCTTCTCGTCCCTCGGGCGTCGCACACGTCCTTCTTGCTCCACCGGTGCACTCTTCCGTAGCTTCCGCGCCCCTTGGATGCACCGAGTCCGTTAGCTCACTTTCCCGTGCAATCCTTCTCGTCTACTGCGTTTTACGCTTGACTTCTTCCGCTCCTATGTTCTTGCACACTTAGACAGAGGAATAAAAATATCAGGACCTAACTTAAATCAGTTGACTATATCAAAATCAACTTGAGATACTTATACAATTTATTGAGATTATTCTTCGTAAAAATGTTGGCCTTATTTTCAGTGGTAGAATTCTCTCATGCTTATGATTTGCTCTTCTGTAACGTGCATGTATGCTTTCGAACTACTATTCTCACTCTTCGGATATTTATGTCAGGCAACGATAAGACCTCCTGTCATCAGAAATATGGAGAAAGCTCTTTGGTTTCAGTTTGTAATAGGTGGTCTGCCACTATACGCTGTTGTTTTCATGGGATACTGGGCTTATGGATCCTCTACATCGGCATATCTACTAAATAATGTCAATGGCCCAAGTTGGTTGAAGGCAATTGCAAACATTGCAGCCTTTCTTCAGACAGTTATTGCCTTGCATGTACTTCACTCAAACTTAATTATGTTCTTTTATTTTTTAAGTCACTTACATTTAATACTTCTTTAAGGAAAAAACATTTTTCTGCTGATCATTGTCAAGGAGTTCTCAAACGTTAACGAGCAATCTAGATGTCTGTCAATGGCATCTTGATAATGATAATATAGATGGACTGATTAGTCCTTTGTTCTGTTTACCTCAACCATCATCGATTTGCAGACTCAAAAAGTTCATGATATTTTCATAACTGAATTTGTGGTTAGATCCTTCCTTTTCTACTTGGCAGTTGCTAACTGAGTTTTTGTCAGATATTTGCAAGTCCGATGTACGAGTTCTTGGACACGAAGTACGGAAGAGGCAAAGGGAATGCCTTCTCCTTCTACAACCTTTCCTTTCGAGTCCTAGTGAGAGGAGGCTACCTCACTGTGAGCACTTTACTGGCTGCTCTGCTTCCTTTTCTCGGAGACTTCATTAGCCTCACTGGCGCTCTGAGCACATACCCACTCACATTTGTTCTTGCAAACCACATGTACTTGAAGATCAAGAAGAACAAACTTTCCATACCTCAAAAGGCTTGGCATTGGCTTAACGTAGTTGTGTTTAGCGGCTTAGCCATCGCCGCGACAATTGCAGCTCTAAGGTTCATTGTTCTTGATTCCAAAACATATCATCTCTTTGCAGATCTCTGAGTTTTACTTAGAACTTTGTACCACTTTGATTCATCAAGCGTACAAGTTGTGTTTCAGTTCCTGATCAGCCCGAGTGGGTCATGTAAGAATAAAACAACAGAGGGCGATTGCCCTTTGTTTGATAAATCTTATGTTTCGTATAATGAAGCCAAACATATTGTTCGTTTCGGTGGAAAATTTATGTGGCGCCGGGCCGGTCATTCCACATTCATTTGCTACCTAGTCTAATATTTTTTTTTATGGCTACCAAACATAAATCTTTCGTTAACCGTTGTTATGAAAACTGACTCTTTAATTTTTACTTAAATTGATAAAAATAGCATTTTGTAATCTAACAGTATTATGATAATATATAATTTTTGAAAGCGGTTGATATTATTACTTTTATTATTTTTGTGCATTCTTTTTTAAATGACAGTACAAGAAAATCAGAAATAAAGATGAATATATACCGATAGAATTGAGATTCTGTCGAGTTTTTTTCTAATGGAATCATGATTTTATTGGGAAGGGAAGTCCTAATTTTCCATTTTAGAATTTCCGACGGCATTGTGATTCTGTCAGGTGAGCCCTAAATTTTCTTATGTGCACATAGATCCCACTTCTCTTCCATTGGTGATTTTGGTGTCCTCTCTCGACATCCTCTCTGATTTAGGTATGCTCCTCTCTCTCCTTAGTCGTCCAGCTTGCGGGTGCGAGCTTGGTCGACTGCCAACGTAACAGCTTGGCCGACGACTACCACACGGTGGCTACCATGACCGATCGCTAGCTTGGTCTAACCGTGAACTTGGCTGACTGTGAGCTCATGGCAACGAACTTGGCCGACCACAAGTTTGGCCAACCGCAAACTCAAATACTCTTTTGTTGTATTTGTTTATGATTGATTTTAGCTTTTTTTTTAAATATTATAGTATACTATATTTGCTGCTCCTCTTTGACTCCTCATCTCCAGCTCCACATCTTCTAGTATAATTTATTAAACATTACATATATATGCTATTTTATGTGGTTGAATTTATACATAGGTTAATTTATATTTTGATCTATAATATGATATAGACATTTTATTATTTTAGTATTTGGTATATTAATTTTAGAGTTCATTGTCTTTTGATTGGAACATGAAAGATATAATACTTAAATATTGCAAAATATTACAAATAAGACCGTTACCGAGACTCTATGTGATTCTTGAATAATGAATGCATGATAATATATATTATTTATTTGATCTGAAATATAAATTTTTTGTGATTTAGGATAATACATACGATAAGTTCTTGGTTATTAAATGACGACTTAAACTAAAGGTCCTGATTATTTAGCGAAAGTTGATGTTTCTTATTATCTAAAATGCAAGTTCAATACGTAGGAAAGTAAGTTATATTTTTAATCCTCAATGTAATAGTTTTAGCAACCTATTTACTTTGTATTCTTATTTGACTTGTTATAGTAAGTTATATTTTTAATCCTCAATTTAATAGTTTTAGCAACCTATTTACTTTGTATTCTTATTTGACTTGTTATAGTATGAATTATCATCCCAAAACCTGTATCGAAAATATATAATAGAAGAAATCGAAACATAAACATACACGAAATAAAAACTTTGGGTATGAATTAAGCTGATGACGTTTTCACTAGATTTAACAACTTAAATGATTTAATTAAGTTTAACTAGATTTAACAACTTAAACAATTTAATTAAGTTTAACAATTTAATTCAAATCGTACAAGTTTAATAATATTTCAAATTGTATTCTCATTACGTAATAATATATATGAACAAAGTTTAGATATACAATCGATTAGAAAATAGATTTATCATAAATGATTTTATTGTCAAAGTTGAACAGTTTGTAAACTTTGTTAAAAGTTATTCAAAATATATGAGTGATGCTAAGTTATGATGCTCATGTAACCATTATAAATGTAGAAATAAAGCTTTCCATGATAAAAATACCATGAAAGTATATATCTGTAAAAATGATTTTGTATCAAATTACTACAATTGATATTGTCACGGAGAACCTTTTTTGTATGAATCAATTGGGTATTTTGATAGTTTGTCATCTAGTACAACTGTTGTTGGGGAGTCATCAACTAATGATATTGCAATGTAATCAATGGTTCTGATGTCATGAATATAGTTGATTATTCCAATATAAATAAAATATCAACACCTGAATATCAACAACTATATGAAATATTAAAGGCTAGTGAAGGAGAAGTCTGGGAAGACAATTCTTCTGGTCATCCCAACTATCAGTTATTGTAAGATTATTGAATATGAAAGCAAAACCTTATTTTTTAGAAAGATGTTATGATGACATATGTCAATTGATGTCAGAGTTGCTCCATACTGAAAACATAATGACTTATAGTTTCTACAGTACAAAAAAATTGGTTAGATGTTTAGGTTTGCTTGTAAAGAAAATTGATTGTTATATAAATAACTACATGATATTTTTGGAATGAAGATACTAATTGAATACAGTTTGTACTCATCCTCGTTATAAACATCGTACTCGCATACCAAGGAGGAAGAAAAAAATATTGCTTGGAAAGTAATATATTATTTCCCGTTAACTATTAAACTTCAACGCTTGTATGTATATGCCGCAACAGTTTGCCACACGAGGTGACATCATGAGCATGTGTATCAAGGAGGTATAATGTATTATCCTTGTGATTCATCTGTATGGAAATATTTTAATACTACTATGTATTTCAATAATATGTATATATATATTAAAGATTTTTTTTTAATTTATTGATTATTTTTATTGATGTCAAAAAAGATTATATAAATGTTTAATTTATTTTTAATTATATATATATATATATAATATTATATTAATTTTAATATGTTTTTTAAATGATAATAATTAAATAGAAATACAAAAATTTATTTATATATAAGATATTCAATTTTTAATGGATATGGATACAAAGATAAATACCGATATCAATATAAAATTCTACTAGAACCCGATTCATTACCCTCCCTGATCATCACCGCCGACTCCAGAGTCCAGACTTCTCCTCATCGCCACCTCTCCTTTTCCGCGTTAGGAAGAGGAAAGCTCCATTCCTCCACCTTCTCCGGCCATTCCTCTTCGGGTTAGAACAGTGAGAACCGGAGCTTCATCTCTACCACCGACCTTCATATCCTGATATCGGCATCTATCTTCATATCCTGATATCGGTGATGATCAGGGCGGTTCCACCTTTTTGCTTCTTCCCTCTCCTCTTCGGGTTAGAAGAGGAGAGGGCAGCGCAGCCCCGTCGCTTCCGGCAATTCCTTTTTCCACACCGGCAGTTCCATCCACCTCTACACTATCCTCTTCGGGTTAGAAGAGGAGAGGGCATCCCCTTCACCATCAAGTTCGGGGTTACGAGCTTGATCCGTCCGCCGCTCATCCGCAAGGAGTTCCATTCGCAAGATCCATTCGAAACTCGGGTGATGTCCTTTTTGTGTTGGGTTAATTTCCTAGTATTTGGTTATTCCTTTGCAAGTGTTGGATGTTGAATGTTTGTACCAATTGTTCTCCCATATTTTAGAATTGCATGTACTCATGTCATTTTGAATAATGCTTATAAGTTGTTCGACAAAATGATTCTATAGTTAGGTTTAATTTCATGTATTTTGTTTTGCTTAATTCTTGCTTGTCTTGTCTCTTTTAATTGCTTTGAGTTATTGTTTTTATTTGGATGTAATTATGTTTGATTAGTCTAGGTTTTGTTAGTTGCTTTACTTTATGTTGCTTTTAATTCTTGTAAGTGTAGTTTAGTTTGGTTAGATTTTATTACTGCATTGTCTTTCAATGTCCTTTATTTAAGGAATTTTATAGAAACCCAAAGATACATGATTTTTTTTTATCCATCTTCAGATACAACCTTGCACTGTTGTTTGCTCAAAGTTTGCAATTTGGACGTTTGAGGGAGATGATTGTTGATCTTGCGGTGATTAGTTTTCTCATTCCATGTTTCCCCTACCTTTCATATTGTAGACTCTTCTAATGTTTTTTTTTTCCTATTCACCAGGCACCTAGGTTTGACAGTAGAGGAACACTGAGTCAAGATCCAGCATTGTCATATACGCTCACAAAAAAATTTGAATGATGATCAAAGGAGAGCCATTCAAAAGGCACACTTTTTTTTTTAAATGTTTCTTTCATTTATTTTTTGAATGAGACCTAACTGGTGAACTTCTAGAGAGAATTTGAATATTGACTAAAGGGTATAGATTTATAAATCAATGCTTATATAATTTAATTACATGAATTTAGTGCTTTTTTTGGGTTAAATATAGAATACTTGAATTTGTTAACGTTGAGCTGAAATCTGTTTTCTTTTGACTTATTCATTACAATTTTTAGATTTTAGCCGTAAAGGATTATGCTTTTACTTTAGGGATGTCGGGCACGAGAAAGGCATCCACGATGGTGAATGTTGTGAAAGCACTACTGATGACGCATTTATGCTTTTATTCTAGTACGTAGGACTTTTGCTTTTATATAGATTTAATATGAATCTAAAGTTTGTGTATTATGTCTATATATTTTTTTGTTTGAATTGTATGACACATTTATGGTGGCAACAGATGATTCGTTCGCCCCCAGCGCCTCCGCCAATCCTTTCCAGGACCAACACGGAAGATGTAAATCATGAGGCTACTAGCCTGAAATTGTGGTTAGCGAGTGGGGAGGATGAGTACACTGACATTGCCAGGTTTTGATTTCCAAATCTCAAGGTGATAATATCCACGTACTAATCATTAGTCCATCCCGTGAGGACTCACATATATGGTTCAATAGTTAGAAGATTGATTACTTTTATGGTATTTTAATTGATGTTATTTATAAGAATTTAATTAAGCATTTCATGGTTGAAATATAATAGATAATAATTTTGTAAATAGAAAAAATAATGTTTTTTATCTTTTTGTTAAAAAGTTGTATTATAAAATAGATAACACTTTCTTATCTATTAAAAAAATATTGTCTTTGGTAAAAAAGACAATGCTTTTTCAGAGTTATAAAAGCGTTTTCTTTCAAAAACTGACAATGTTTTTTAAACGTTGTTTTTTTGCGAACTTTTAATAATAATGCTTTTAATACTCTTTTTCAACCACATAGACAACGAATAGAAAACGTTATCTTTTAGTTTTTTTTGTAGTGCGCCATGAATGTGCATTAAAAATGAATTATGTCCTTTCCTTATTCTTGGTATAATCATTTTCAAAGAGAAGATAGATGCTTCTTGCAACCTTTGATGCTGAGCTGAATGTCTTATAAAATATATGATCGGTGAGGTATGATGTTGCAAGCAAAATAAATTTTATATTGTATGCTGCCTTATTATGAATGATCAATGATTTTCCAACATACTTAAGGTTGTCAGGATAGAACACGACTAGTAAATGAGCATGCTTATATTTCATGACAGAGTTTGATATATTTTCATTACCTTGCAATGGGGAGGTATCTTGATTTGATAATCATTGAAAATTTTTATCAGTTGAATATCCTTTCAGACGAAATAAGAAAAATTTCATAAAGAATGTTATAGTCAGAAAACTTCCGCCTATAATCAAGTCAGGTGAAGAAATCATTAAACAAATAGACAATTATCGATTTCTATCAATATCTCAGCCTGGTTCAGATGAAATAAATAAATACATTATCAGGATGTGCAAGTTTGATCGGAAGAAAAGGAGCATTTTCTGTGAGTTGTCATATTGAAAGTATCTACTCATTCGACATAATTTAGATATGATATTTGTTGAAAAAAAATTCTTCAATGATATCTTTAACACTATGATGAATATGTCTGGAAGAACTAAAGACATTGTAAAATCATGTGAGAAATTAAAAATACTAGCCAGTAGACCAGAGTTGGATCAAAATTAAACAATTAATAAATTTCCAAAGGCTCTTTATTTATTGAACAAAGATGGTAAACAAACTTTACGTAGTTCGTTGAAAGAAATTAAATTTCTAGATAGGGAAGCCTTGAATATGACTCGATGTGTGGATATGAATCAGTTAAAGAGACTTATTCTAATAGCTTTCCATGACCTACTTCCTAATAATATTTGACAACCACTTATGGAATTGAGTTTGTTTTTTAGAGATTTGACAGTGAGGTGTATTGACGATCGATATGTTTTGGCTAAAAATAGACATTTCACTCATATTATGTAAGCTGAAGCGTATATTCCCATCCATTTTTTTTATTCAATGGAATATCTACCAGTACATTTATCTTATAAGACACAAATAGTTGATTCTGTGTAGTACAGATAGATGCATTAATTCGAAAGGTTTTTGAAGAAATTAAATAATAATGTTTGTAATAAATCAAGAGTTGAAGAGTCAATATGTAATTCTTATCTGGTTGCAAAAACATTTTCTTTTTGCTCCTATTATTTTTCTGATAACGTAAAAAATCAGACATCACGTCTTCTAGAAATTCTGATGATACTCAGCCGATAGATCCAAAGATACTGTCTACTTTCAAGTTTTCTAGTAAGTCAATGAGTGTATCTGTTTCTGTATGCTTTCTATAATTCTGGTGTTTATATTAAAGAATTTATCGATAATAGTAACACTAAGTTTGATTACTATGATAGACTTGACGAAATCATAGAGGTTAAATATCCTGCATTACCTATAAAAAGGTGTGTGTTATTCAAATGTGCATAGTGTGATCTGATCTCAAGAACAGGTACCAGAATATATCCAAATTATAATTTAATTGAGATTAATGGAAACAAAAGGTTCAACAAGTTTGAACTTTTCATTTTTAGGGTACAAGCAGATAAAGTTTTCTATCATGAATACTCTATTAAGAGAAGAAGTTTAATGAATGATTGTTTGTTTATCAAATGAAATATCACTCGACTATAGAAATGTCGAACATTATCACTGTTTAAAATCATGATGCATTTCAGTATGACGAAGTGTAGAGATATTCAGTTGATTCACAACTCCAATTCACATCTCAATTACTTATAGAAGTTAATGTCATTTACGAGTAAATTAATGATGAAAAATTATCCAACAGTGAGGATCTTGTTGAACTAACAGAGTCTAGTGATAACAGCCTAGAAGCTTTTAATGTTGATTAATCAAATATTAATGATAATTAAATATTAGTATTATTGTTTATCAAATAAATTATATTTCCATCTTATTTTGTCCAAATGTTATCATATATATTAGTAAATTTTATTATGATGTGTTGTAATATTATTTTACAGTTATTATCATGGCACAACATACAACGACACTATGTGGTCATACAATGCTGAGGGTTGTTGGAGAGTTATAAGTATTTTGTGTTATTAGTAATTCAATTTCATATATGACTTTATTTATAATATATTTCTTATAACTTAATATTTTTTCATACTGCTTTATTCCAGATTGGCATCGACTAACTGTTGAAGTTACAAGGTTGCAAATATAGTCTCACATTAAAAATACATGAGAAAGATCATAGGCTTGTAAGGGAAAATATATTTCCCTTGGTATGAGACCTTTTAGGGAGAGTCCATGAGCAAGATCATGAGGGCTTAGACCCAAAGCGAACAATATCATACCATTGTAAATATATCTAGATTTCTTTTGGTCATAATAGTAACAACATACTACATCGAGAATTTTAAAGAAAGAGTCTACACTTCTGGTACCACATGGAGGGATGTAAACTAGGAGACGAAGGAATTCTATTATAACGAATTTATGGTGAGTAAATTGAGTGTATTTGTTATTGTATAATATAATTATCTTTTAATATACTAATTTTCAACTTATAATTGTAGAAAAATATATCAGGAAGGAAGGGCATGAGGTACAATTTATACCATTTAGAATATACATTGTACAAAACTGTATAAATACCTTTTATATATACACCACAAAAAAAAACCAGCATTACCGACGGAAATCCGTCGGTAAATGCACTTACCGACGGAATTCCGACGAAATTTCATCCGTCGGCACAAAATCCGTCTGTAAGGCATTACCGACGGAATATTTATACCGTCGGTAAGATTTCCGACGGAATTTTAATTCCGTCGGAAAATTTTACTGACGGAAAACATTTCCGTCGGAATATTTCCGACGGAATTACTGGTTCCATCGGAAATTTCCGACGGAAAACATCACCATTTCCGTCGGAAATTTCCGACGGAAAACGATTTCCGTCGGAAATTTCCGACGGAAATGGTGATGTTTTCCGTCGGGAACAATCCGATAATTTCCGACGGAATCTAGATTCCGTCGGAAATCCGACGGAAAATTAAAAAAAATATAGATTATATATTTTTGATATACATTAATATTCACAAAAATCAAATTTCAATGATCACATTCACAATTATAATTATCCATTATCACATTCACAAATATAATATTCACATTCACAACACAATTACATCACATTCACAACATCAATCATCATATAACTACAACATCAATCATCACATATATAACTATTTCACATTCAAACACAAAATCCATACAAACATAAATTAAAATGGAAGTTGCTATACAGAATATCATATGTTTAGTTTTTAAAATCATAACTACAAACTCATAGCTTACAAGATTCATTCCATATGCATTGACGTCACCAAATGTTTCTGAAAGATTTCCTCAGACTTCTTCAGGATGAGCATCAGCCCAATAGCCATTCTTTGAACTGTATGCAGGCTTCAATATATCAAAGAATGAAGAGAAGAGAGCACACCTACAGCCTGAGAAAAACAGAACGATTATCAAAAAAAGAAAAAAAGAGAGGAGCAAATAGACAATTCAAATTGACTGTTACTCGGTGACTTCAAATGGTAGAGAAAAAATTTGGCAAAGGCTACATAAGGGATCTTAAAACACTAAACATTCATGTATTTGTTTCTTCACATGGATCGAAATAAACAATCAAAGCCAGAATTTTTGCATGATATATGAATCATTGAGAAGAATGTTATATAAAAGGCAAAGGATCTCATACTAGTTTATTCCATCTCCAAATCCCATCAGGCGGAACTCTAACAGCAATTTTACCTCATTCGTCTTACAAGTGATGCTTGGAAATTGTCTCTCCAAATTGATAAACATTGGATTCTAAAATAATTTTATTCTCATCTTATACATATGCATTAGTATGTGTGAATCTTATGAAAAACATAATTTCATGTCATTAACCCAAAATTATTCCAAGTTAGTTAACCCAAACAGAACCGAACCAAGCATCAAAACTACCATTTCATCCTTACTTTCATTCTATCACACACCATTCAAGATCCATCGAGTAATACCAAAAGCTCCTACATCACTGTTGATTCATCATCTCCAAGTGAGACCAGATGCATGCTATGAACACTCCCGCAACTGGACCAGCATGAGTAGTGGAGCAACAAGAAGATTAATGAGATGTTGGGCATCAATGACAAACTGTAGCTAATAGCTGGCAAAATAAGCAATTATGACACACACCAATCATACATCATCCAAAGGGGTCTATATTGATAAAAAAATGGTAAATTCACCTGAAATTTTTTTGGCACAACGAATTATAATAGCTTCATATTTCCTTTTTTGTCCATTAAGAAGACGAATAAAATAATTGGTAGACATTCCATATTTGCATTTAACAAGAATATACTTTAACTTTGTAGTACTGCTTTTCTAACAAACATGTATGGATAATATAGATAACTAGACAATTCATTTTCATTGTGGTCATAAATTTTATAATAATAAGAATCATAAATATCAAGCAAGGCCAATTTTGTGCTCCCTGGCTAAAGGTAAGTAGAAAGGAAAGCTACTAGAGAATAAAGATTTGAGACTCGAAAAAATTGAAAATAAATAAATACTGGATTGTTTAATTGAACATACCTCAAAAAACATAATCAGCCGGCATATGACAGGGTCCTGGGGCTTGTGCCAAAAAACAAAAAAAAAATAGAGAAGTTAGCGGTTTAATAAAATGCATGGTTAGCAGTTTAATAAAATGGAACTTAATAAAGTTAAACTTAATCATGGTGTATAGCAAAAAGAACTCAAAACAATAATAAAGTTAAAGTTTGGCTGGCAAATACCATCTTGATAATAAAGTTAATAAGTAAAAATCATACCTGAATTACAGAGGATTGCTGAAATAAAAATCAAATCAACATATTAGTAGAAAGTACACATTCAACGATAGATTAATCATAAATTAAAAAATTAATATATAATTGAACATACCTAAAAAAAACTTAATTAGTCGGCGGATGAGAGGGTCCTGGGGTGTCTTGTGATGGCGGACGAGGCAAGCCATCTACGAGGAATCGCACACGATTCATGATATCCTCATCTCTCCTTGCCAATTCAGCTGCCCTCGCCGCTTCATCAGCGGCTCTCCTCTCATTCTCAGCGGTCAT
This sequence comes from Boesenbergia rotunda, assembly GCA_024364735.1. NCBI lineage: Eukaryota > Viridiplantae > Streptophyta > Magnoliopsida > Zingiberales > Zingiberaceae > Boesenbergia > Boesenbergia rotunda. The sequence goes on from JAGFNQ010002423.1 coordinate 669,782, forward strand.
CTGATTCACCATCTCTCCTCGCATTTATTGAACTTGATTGCGCAGATCTTGATTTTCTTCTAATATTCTATGCATCTCGCTGGAATAAGATGAACGGTAACTGGATCGACCCCTCGGAGCCCTCAAGCGATCATCAAATGCAACTCTGCCCTGAGAGCCAAGGCCGTAGATGGCAGAGTTCTTTGTCCGTCTACCGACAACATCATAATATATGTCATTAAGTGCCTCGGTGGATAGAGATTGAGACTCTCCCCCCTCTACTGCAGGCTGAGATGCCTGAGCAACTCTCTCGGTCATTTCCTCCTATATTGTAAAATGGAACATGATTAATAAGTAATTCGATAAATCGTACTAAAATGTAATTAAAATAAACACTAAGTAATGTTCTTACATGGATGGCCGCAGAACGAGAATCTACGAATGTGCCATTTTTTTCTTGTGCGTCCTCACAAAGACCTCCATACTAGTGGGCGGTCGAGATAGTTCTCGTTCCTATATACAAATATATATTAGGCGAATATTATACAAGTATGATAATAAATGATAATTATATTTCGTGCAAACATTAAATTAAACTCACCAAATCAAGAGCATGCTCTACCATAGATTTAGAACCAGACGTATGGTGAGCAGTCCCGGTACTCGGGCCACTTGGCTCGGTGTTTCTATTAGCTCAAGCCTTATCGGCATTTTCTTTCCACCTCTCTTCAGACTAGGTGGCCGTCCATGCACCCCATATCTCCTCAGGAACATACGTCGGTTTTACGCCCTTTTTTCTGATATAGTAGAGGTAGTCTTTGTAAAGCTTGGCACAATTTTTATTCCATGTTGCTTTAAAATTTTCCTCCTGGCCCTCCTCCCATGTATATCTTTTTTGCAATTATAAATTCAAAATTTAACATGCTAAATTGGTAAATATAATATAAAAATCAAATATATATTGATTTTACTTACTACAAATTCATTGTAATAAAATGTCTTCATTTCATGATCTACATGTCTCCATGTCGTAGATCTGCATGCTCGTTCCATGAATTTGCTTGTGATATAATTAGAAACCCGATGACCATCAGGAATAAAACTGCATAATCAAAAATAAACATATCAATATAAAATATAAAAATTAATATATGAACAATAATTACATCTAACAAAAAATACTTACACATCTCCAACAACGGATAAAACTCGATGGCCACGGGGAATCACTGGCTGCTGATCTGCCATAGAAATATCTGCAAAATAATATATAACAACACATCATAATAAAGGTGAGTAATAGAGTAATAAAAATACAATAAATATAACAACACATCACTTACTAGATGAATAATAATGACACTATTTATATATCTTTAGCATCAATGTCCTCCTCACTAGACTCTGATAGTTCAACAAGATCCTCACTGTTGGACATCTCTTCATCATCTATATCCTCGTAAGCCACGTTAACATCTACAAGTAATTCAGACGTGGATGGAAGTTGTGAATCAATTAAATGTCTCTCTACTTCGTCATTCTGAAATGCATCATGATTTTGAGCAGTGATGGTGTTCGGCATTTCTATAGTTGAGCGAGGCTTCATTCGACAAACAGACAACCATTCACTAGATCTCCTTCTTTTCGTAGGGTATTCAAGATAAAAAACTTGACTCGCTTGTACCTCAAAAATAAAAGGTTCAAATTTTTTGAACTTTCTATTTTTATTAACCTCCACTAATTTATAGTTTGGATGTATTCTTGTACCTATTCTTGGGGTCGGATCATACCATGAACATTTGAACAACACACACCGTTTTATAGGTAATGCAGGATATTCAATCTCTATGATTTCTTCAAGTCTACCATAATAATCAAACTCTGTGTTGTTATTGTCGATATATCCTTTAACACAAACTCCAGAATTATATGTTAATCTCCGTGAATCTCGTTGTGTCACATGGAATCTGAGCCCATTAACATAGTATCCAGAGTAGACCTTTATTTTACGGAGCGGTCCTGATGCAAGATTCAGTATTCTATCATCTTACACATTTGATATTCTGCGGTCTTTCACCTATATAAATTATAACATAAATTAAGACCTAACTGAATAGACATAAATATATAAATTTTTGATGATATTGCAACTTACATATATTTCAAACCATAATGCAAATTCGGCCTCTAACTTTTCAGCGACCTCACTTGCTCCCAGTGATGGATTTTGTATATATAGTTGTTGTTCGTATAAGCTACGACAGAGAAATATTTTAAGTCAATTGGTATATCAAGCAAGCAATTAATATAGACTAACAGGATTATTAGAGAAGTCAACTTACTTTATGTATGGTTTGACTTCATCGCAGTTTAACAGTATGTATGTTCTTGCAGCATCGAATTCCTGTTCAGTTAACCATTTAGTAACATATGCACCCATTGGCTTACCGGGAAAGTTGAAGATAGAAAGCAATGATGGGTCATTCGGTTGAGCATCATCAGAATTTCTATGACACTTACGATGTCTAGTTTTCACATTGTCAGCAAAATAATAAGAGCAGAAAGAAGATGCTTCTTCAACCAGATAGGCATTACATATTGACCCCTCAACTCTTGCTTTATTACGTACGAACATTGTTCTTTAATTTTCTCAAAAATCGTTCGAATGGATACATCCATCTATACTGCACTGGACCAGCTATTTCTGCCTCATATGGTAAATGCACGGGTAAATGTTCCATTGAATCAAAAAAACTGGGTGGAAATATGCGCTCTAGCTTGCATAGTATGAGAGGAATGCCTATTTTTAGCCGAAGCATATCATCCATCATAATACACCTTGTCGTCAAATCTTTAAAAAAAAGACTCAATTCTGTAAGTGCTTGCCAAACATTCTGTGGAAGTAAGTCATGGAAAACTACTGGAATTAGTCTTTGCATGAACACATGGCAATCATGACTCTTCATTCCAAACATCTTCAACTTATTCATATCCACGCATCGAGCCATATTTGAGGCATAACCATCAGGGAATTTTATTTCTCTTAACCAATTACATAAAATTTCTTTACCATCTTTGTCTAATGTATAACAAGCCTTTGGAAATCTATTAGTTGTTTTATTCATATGCAAATCTGGTCTGTTAACTAGTTCTTTTAATTCCTCACGTGATTTTGACATGTCTTTAGTTTTTCCAGGCACATTCATGACAGTGTTAAAGATATTATCAAAGAAATTTTTCTCAACATGCATGACATCTAAGTTATGTCAAATGAGAAGATACTTCCAATATGGCAACTCCCAAAATATACTCTTCTTCTTCCATCCACACTTGCACATTCTAACAATGTATTTATTTATCTCATCAGAACCAGGTTGAGATACTGGTAGGAATCCATAACTGTCTATTTGATTAATAATCTCTTCCCCTGAAGCATAAATTGGAGAACATTTTCTGACTACAACATTTTTTAAGAAATTTTGTTTGTTTCGCCTGAAAGGGTGCTCGACAGGTAAAAATTTTCGATGATTATCAAACCAAGATACCTTCCCACCATCAGAATCTGTCATGCAATGTGGGCATGCTAATTTACCAGCTGTGCTCCATCCAGATAACAATGAGTATGCTGGAAAATCACTGATTGTCCATAATAATACAGCTTGCAAACGAAAATTTGTTTTACTTGCAACATCATAAGTCATTGAGCCTACATTCCATAATTCATTTAACTCGGCAATAAGAGGTTGAAGGAAAACATCTATCTTATCTTTAGGATTGGTTGGACCAGGAATCAATACAGTAAGGAACATAAATTCGTCTTTCATGCACATCCATGGAGGTAAATTATAAGGTGTCAATATTACTGGCCAAGATGAATATTGCTGTCCCGACTGACCAAATGGCTGAAAACCATCTGCAGAAAGGCCCAATCTAACATTCCGAGGTTCCATTGCAAATGAAGGATATACAATATCAAGATGTTTCCATGCAGGGGAATCACAGGGATGACACATAATACCCACTTCGTGCTCATGCTCATGATGCCACACCATGTAGCTTGCTGTAGCGGCAGATGCATATAAGCGTTGAAGTCTAGCAGTTAACGGAAAATAATACATGACTTTCCATGCAATATTTTTCTTCTTCTTCCCTGGTATACGAGTACGATGCTTATAACGCGGGTGACTACAGATTTTGCATTCATTCAATTCACTGTCTTCATTCCAATATAGCATGTAGTTATTTAAACAACAATCAATCTTTTCTACAGGCAAACCTAATCCTCTAACCAATTTCTTTGTATCGTAGAAACTATCAATCATTATGTTATCAGCAGGGAGTAACTCTGACATTAATTGACATATTTCATCATAACATCTTTCTGAAAAATGATGTTCCGCTTTCATATTTAACAACCTTGCAGTAGCTGATAACTGAGAATGGCCAGAAGGAATGCCTTCCCATAATTCTCTTTCACTAGACTTTAATATTTCATGTAATTACTGATATTCAAGTGCAGGTATTTCATCTATGTTGGAATAATCAGTTGCATTGATCGCATCTTGAACCATTGATTGCATTGCAATATCATTAGTTAATGGTTCGAGGGACGCAACAAAAGTATCAGATGATGAACCAACAGAAGGGCCAATTGATTCATATACATAAGGTTCTCCATGACAGTACCAATTATAGTAATTAGGCACAAACCCATTTCTACAAATATGTACTCTCACCGTATCTTCATCACGGTAGTCTATATTTCTGCATTTTCTATGATTACATGGACACTTTAACTTATCACCATCCATACATTCTAGATGACTCTTAGCAAAATTCATAAATTGTTCCAGATCAGTAATAAACTCATCTCTAATAAATCCATTGTCTAATCGGTTGTACATCCAAGCCTTGTTCATATACATTGTTACCTAATCATAATCAAATTAAAATAAATTAATTAAGGTATACCTAAATTATTCTAATTAAAGGAAGTATCATGGTGTTCAGTAAGATATAGCTAAATTATTAATTCTATATGTTATCACATATAATAAGGTCTAACATAACATGCTAAATTAACAAGTACGATAAAATCATATAATAACTAAAATTACATAATTATTAAAGACTAAAATTACAAGTAATTGCTAATATAATAAAATTCTAACATAACAAAAAACATAAGAACAAATTATACCTGAATATTAGATGAAAGTCGGAGAAGACCAGCAAAAGCAATAACCTAAGAAAAAATAAATTATAGTTAAAAAGTTGATGCAAGAATAAGATCCACTCATTCAAAAGTTGATGGGTAAGGGTTGAAACCATAATTGAGCAGCCAGATCAACACAAAAGTTGATGGGTTAGGGATGCAACCCTAAGTAAGCAACCAGATCAACTCATTCAAAAGTTGAATGGTTATGGTTGAACCCTAATTGAGAAGCCAGATTTGGCCCTGGCGGTGGGCGTGCGCGGCCAGCGAGGTGCGGGGGCGGCCAACTCTGGCTGGGCGCACGAGGCAGCTGGACGGGCGCGCGAGGCCGCTGGAAGGCTGCTGGAAGGCCGTGCGCGGCCGCTGCCAGGGCGCGCGCCAGCGCCTGCGCGAAGGGCGCGACCAGACCTGGCCGGCCGTGCGGGGGCGCGACCAGACATGGCCGACGCGCGCGGCTGCGGCCAGACCTGGCCGACGCGACCGCGCGAGGCCAGATCTGGCCGACCGCAAAAACCCAATCGGAGATTTGGAGAAAGGAGAAACCTTTACCGGAGTTTTGGAGAAAGGAGAAAACCTTACCGGAGAACGAGAACGCGCGAGCGAGGGAGGAGACCGGAGGTTGCGACGGCGAAGAGCAACAGATCGAGCAAAAGGGGAGATCGGGCGAAAGCAAAAGTTTCTGCCCTAATATTAGTTATTTCCGTCGGAAATTTCCGACGGAAAGTTATTTCCGTCGGAAATTTCCAACGCCGACGGAAATGACTTTCCGTCGGAAATTCCCGACGGAAATGACTTTCCGTCTGAAATTTCCGACGGGAAAATCATTCCGTCGGTAATTTCCGACGGAAATAACTTTTCGTCGGAAATTCCGTTGGTAATATGCTATTTTCTTGTGTGTGTATATATATATATATAAGAAAGAAGGTAACTAGATCAGCGTATGTATCAGATAAGATCTGGGTGCATAGACGACCACCTGGGTTGCAAAAAAGTAGCAGTCAAATGTTAAAAAAGCTCGAGCAAATAGAAATATAGAACCAAATGGTCTGAGCACCCAATTCGTTCGACATACACTACAACAAATATGACTTTTTGTAGCGTACAATTATGCTATCCTCAACGCGCATTACATGCTACATAACTGCAAGTTGTTAAAAGTTATAAAACACCAACAATGATCATCGTGTTCTGCGACTATGAGCATTCGTAGCGCGCGCCACGGGTTTCAGTTAAGAGCATTCACAACGTGCATCACCCGTTACGGTTAAAAGCAATCAACAACATTCGTAAAGCAGGATGCACGTGTAAGTATCCCAGGATGATTTTGATATGGTTAACCGAGTCACAGAAGCACAAGAAGTCGAGCGGAAGACACGACGAGCGAGCAGGAGCTTACGAGAAGGGAGCCGATGGGTTCGGTGCATCTGAAGGACGAGAAGATTATGAAAGAGTATACCGGTGGACAAGAAGGGCGTACGCGACGTCCGAGAGACGAGAAGCCAAGGAGGAAGACCGTTTGAGAGGGAGGTCGGAGTTGGGTTCAGGTGAGCACAACTTCAGACAATTGAAGAATCACCTAAAGTGAAGAGAACTGGTCAATCGAAGGTTGACCGGGAACCAGGCGCTCGGGGCTGTCCCGAGCGCACGGACTCCAGGCGTCCGAGACTATCCCGAGTGTGTGGACTCTAGGCGCCCAGGGCTGTCCTGGCCGCCCGGGAGGGCTACCTTATCAACAACTCAATTGTTGCAATGTGGATCAAGTTTGACAGAGCTCCAGAATCTCCCAACGAACATAGGTGATCGAAATGTGCCACATCAGCAATGGATAGATCCTTCCAAGGGCTATAAATAGACCCCTTGAACTCAAAAAGAAATATTTATAATCACTTTTTTTAACTGTTTGTAAGAGGCTACTCCGCCTTCCTCAAAAGAGTTTTCTAATAGAGCTTTCATTGTCTTGGATTAGCAACCGTCTAGGTTACAATAGTTATTATTTTTAATTAATAAGTGTGACTTTGTTAAGTTCAAAACTAAGAGAGTGTGTTATATATTTTTCAGGGCTATTCATCCTCTCTAATCGGCTAGACGCAACACTATAGCGCGCTACGATTAAGAGCATTCCCAGCACGTGGCGCTCGTTGGGGTTAATAGCATTTGTAGTGTGCGTCACACGTTGCAGTTAAAATCAATCAACAACATTCGCAGCGTGCGACGGGCACTGTGATTAAGAGCATTCGCAACACGTGGCATGCACTGCGGTTAAGAGCAATCGACAACATTCAGAGGGCGCACTACATGGTATGATTAAGAGAATTTGCAGCGCACGATGCGCGTTGCGGTTATGATCATCAAATACCATATATAAGATAACACACACATTATAATTTCACACATATACATATACTACTTACATATGTTCAAAAAATTATTAAATAATATAACACATACACAATTATACAACCAAAACTAAAACAATTATAATATCACATTCAATCATAAATATCATACTTAAATAAAATAATCCAAATGCTTGGTTTTGAAAAAAAAATCTGTTACACAAATTAAATATTTGTTGATCCCGGGCCAGCTTCCGTGTAGCCTGGCCCGGCAGCCTGGCGCCTGGTCAGGAGGAAACGGGTTAATGAGCTGGAGAGGCCCATCAGATAGGTGGCCCAGGTCACTGAGTTGGCCCGGCTCATTGAGAGATACAAGGGTCGAAGAGGGTCAGACCTCTTAGACACCCTTATAGCAAAGCCCTCACTCGGGGCCCTCGATTCAGGGAAGGCCCAAGACAAGGGAAAGTGAACGGATGCCTTTGGCAAGTTTTAACGCGCCCACCTCTGGGAAATCTTGACACAGAATATGGTAAAAGTACTCGTTGGCCAGCCCCCGCGCTGCACTCGGCTCAAGGTTCTCGATCGGGCGCGTAGTGGCCCACGCTCTCCAGAATCGGCCTGACCGGTGCTCAGACGCTCATATTCCAATGCCCCTCTAGGTTTGGCTCCCAGCCGACGCGTGGCGGCCCACGCTCCTGGGGTAAGCCCGAATCGGAGGAGGCGTTACTCGGTATATTGTTAGTCAGTGCTCCAGTCGGCACCTTCATCATAGGCCCTCAGTCGGCCTCGTTACTCAGTGCCCCCAGTCGGCACTTTCCTTTTAAAGGTCCCCAGTCGGCCCTAGCATGCCCTAGTATGCAGAACAACCACCCCTGACATCAGACTACCCTGGCCCAAACGACGGAGATCTCGCTGATGGCTTGATCTTCCTGCCATACCCTGTCCCCCCGTACTACGACCACATACACTGGTGTCAGGCCGAGCGACGCCAAATGACGTCGGCCATTAAGTTGACAGTGTCCCTTTCCTTAACCCAGTATGCACTACTTTATCTTGATACCTATGGGCATGCATCACCTTATCCTCGCTATATGACAACAGGTGGCAGGTGGGGGAGGAGCTGTCAACTTCCCCGACTATATAAGCATCTTCACTCTGCATCTCCCAGGTACGCGCAATAGTGCATTGCTTAATGTTCTATTGCTTTTCCATTCGCTTGCCACCGTCGAGTACTGATTTGACCGTCGGAATGCCTGACCGGAGACTTTTCCGACGGGTTTTAACGGTCTTTGTCTTGCAGGGCAGGAGCGAGCCAGCTTCGTAGCCATCCTCAGCGATTTCGTGATCCTCGGAGAACCATCTCGTCCTTGAAATCGTCACCTCACTTCGCGACAGGATCATTTGTCTTTGTAATTATATAAAGTAAATATTGATAGCTAATGCTTATTGAATGGTCGAGAAGAACCTGCTGCACAAAATAATTTTAAAAGCTGCATAATTAATCCTGGATGAATCAGCTTCCACTGAATGAAAATGTGTGAAAAAAAAATTATTGTCACGTGCCAATCCGAGTGTAGAAGGCCGAAGGCTGAAGTTTAATTGGATTCCCAACTTCCTTTTAGTCAAATTCGATCTAACATCCGAAGAAGAGTGAGAATAAATATTCCGATTTGATTATAAACATTAACGTTAGTAAAAATTTTCACTTCGCTCTTTGACATGCCATCTGATTTTTAATGCATTATGACGTTATAATAATAACTAAGTTAGTGTTAGTTGAAGGGCTAATTGAAGATTGCTAAACTTGACTTAGCTCCCGTATCCATGCACGTTCTCATGTTTGTGGCACACGAACCCATGCACATTCTCTAATTCGCTATCTTAAGTGATCAGTTGGGGTCATGTGCTAGCACATGAAGTTTGACGCTGATATTTTGGTTGCAATTTAACCTGCGTTTGGTGAGGGATAATCGGATTACATTACACGATGAATTCTTTTATTTGGAATAATTTTAAAATTATAATGTAATGGAATCTCAATTACAAAAGTTATTCAAGATTTATAATTTCAATTACAAACTAAAATCATGTAATCCAATTACATTCCATATCCAAAACTCAATATTTAAATTATTCCTAATATACACTATATACCTGCAGAAATTCTTTAAATTTGAGAAACCGCGGCGGAAACAACTTGCGATCAAAACCTCGGCGAAAAGAGAGGCGCCGTCGTGCTCCTGGCTCTCTCGGTCGTCTCCGCCGCCGTGCTTGTTTCTGGCCACCTGTCTCCCGAGTTCTACGCGGCGAAGTGCCCGAACTTGAGGACCATCGTGCGCTCCGCCATGGCCGAGGCCGTTCAGCAGAACCCGAGGAATGCTGCCTTCGTTCTCCGCCTTTTCTTCCACGACTACTTTGTTAATGTACCGTGACTTGCCGTATCTGTTTAGTTGGTTGAAGTGTGATTTCTCCTTCTTCAGTTCTTCTTCTTTTTCTTCCCCTCTTGATATCGAATGAATTGTGGGATGTAACAGGGGTATGATGCATCGATCCTTTTGGATGGCACGGCGGCATTCGCCAGCGAGAAGTTTGCGAACCCCAACAATAACTCCGCCCATGGCTTTGAACTCATCGACGCCATCAAAGCCAGGGTGGAGGCTGAGTGCCCGGCCACCGTCTCCTGCGCCGACGTCCTCGCGCTCTCTGCTCATGATGGCGTCGCCTCGGTGAGGAATTTTAGATCGAATTGTGATTAGCAATTGGGTTGAGATTTAGTGAGTGATTTGTATGCGTGCAGCTCGGAGGCCCGACATGGACGGTGCAATTGGGTCGCCGGGACTCGCAGGCGGCGTACCAGGACGCCGCCAACAAAGAAATCCCCGCGCCGTTCAGCGACCTATCGGAGCTCATCTCCCTGTTCCGCGACAAGGGCCTCAGCCCGCGAGACATGATCACCCTCTCCGAGGGCCACACCATCGGCCTAGCGTAGTGCGACAACTTCGCCGCCCACATCTATAACGACTGCAACGCCGACCCCAGCTTCGCCGCCAACCGCAGGCGCATCTGCTCGCCCAACGGCGGCTGGAACCTTGCGCCGCTCGACAGCGAGACCCCGTTCTGGTTCGACAACGCGTACTACCGGGGATTGGTGGCGAGGAGGGGGCTACTGCACTCGGACCAGGAGCTGCTGAACGGCGGGTCACAGGACGCGCTAGTGAGGCTGTACAGCGCCGACGGAGCGGCCTTCGCCTGGGACAAACAGAGAAGGTATAAGGAGAAATTATAAATCTTGCGGTGAGTGGGAGAATAAAATTTTATAAATTTAATTATAAAGATATTTTTATCATTTCATAATAATATGAATTATATTTTTTATTAAAATAATGGACACCAAACAAAATAATATAATTACCCTTATAATCAAAGATTACATATAATTTATTATCAAATAATGTAATATTAATTATATTATATTACAGACTCGATTATATTATCTCTTATCAAACGAAGTCTTAAAGTGAAGAATATTTTTATATTTAGTGGTATTCTATTTCACCACAGCTGCTTTATTTTAAAGATATATTATTGTACGCATAAAAAGTATTTCAGATTTTAAAATTCTAATAAAATATTTCTATAGAAAAACTGATGACATAGGTAAGTAAGAATTCCTTTTAAAAAATGAATAAGTAATTGATAAGTTTAATGGTCTAGATAAACTTATTCTGCTTATGAAAGTGAGACGGCAAAAAAGAATGCAAGAGAGATTAATAAATTTAATGGTATGGTCCAGATAGATCTATTTATCTATGTAATTATAAATTAAATAGTCTTAATTAATGTTTGATTAGCAGGATTCTATAAAAAAAATTGAAGAGAGAGCTTAGTGGAATTGAATGAAGCGTTCAATTCAGATAGATTCTGTCACGCCCCGAGAAGCCGCTCGTCCGATACCGACCGGACTGCCACTCACTCGACCGACGGACAATCCGGAAACCTAACCGCTACGACCATCCCCGATGATTGTACCTCAGCCTATAGGGCTGGAACAACCATCTGCAATTAATAGAAACGAACACGACGACAAAGCTGCGTACCGGTACGACTTACGACAAAACCAAAAACCGAATCGAAACCTCCATGGCACACAAAAGTACAACTATACTGCCGTAACAATACACGACACAAAAGAGTATAACATACCAACAGCGGAAAAGAAAAGAAATACAATGAATAAAAGAAAAGGGTACCAACATGTACCACAACCAAAAGATACGCGGAAATCGTCTCGGAGACACATGAACTGGGACAGGCTGCTGAACCATCCAGACGATCATCCTGATAAGAGAAAAACATAGCCAACGGGGTGAGTCCTAAGAACTCAGCGAATACAGTCTAATGTGCATAGGAAGAAATAATAGCAGTAAGTCACCGTCTATCTACCTATCATAGTACTGAAGATAACTGCAGTAAAAAGAAGTGCAAAACTGAACCATAAGCTGTAAAGGAACTATATACCTACCTGCGTCGATCCCAAACCCGGTGGTATGCATGTCAACCAAGTGCATCAATCAAGTGCAGCAAACACAATCATATGCATCAATGCACAGTATGCTCATGATGCAGCATGGGTCACCCCTGACGCCTCGGTCAATAATGCACACGCGGGACCATATGGGTAGGGCTGTGACCTGGTCTTCCCTGCACGAACAGACGGTCGATAATGCACACGCGAGACCGAATGGGTAGGGTCGGAGACCATAAACGTACCCCACCATCGGGTGAAGTAACGCTCTAAACGTCCCTGCTATCATCGGATAGGTAGGGGACCTGCTGCAGCGCCGGGTCCGCCAACGGGGCTACACGACAGGTCATGTGGCAGGTCTGACGGCCCATCTCAACCACTAGGGGAGTCAAAGGTCGCCTACATATGCCTCTACACGAGTAGCAAGTACGACGGCCATCTCAACCTCCAGGGAGTCAAAGGTCGTCCCCTATGCTACGTGCAATAATGATGCGTGTCACTATCCCATGCATCATCCACTATCTATCCCTGCTGTCATCTACATGATATGCAGTAGTCCATATAACCGGTATGCACCAATACCTAAATCCTAGCGTAAGGTATAAGGTAAACTGTGCATCATCAATCCATACAGATATAGTAAGCAGTAAAGCTAACGGATACAACTACCGGAGCAAGAGCACAGAGATACAGATATCAGATATCCCTACTGCTAACTATGTCTAACTATGCATAAAAGAGGTACCCGCCTCGATATGAAGAAATCCAGGCGTCGAGAACCCCCGCCGTCCAAAATAATATTCGCGACGTAGATAGTCGCGACACTCAATATCCTGCATCAAATACCAAATCATTTAGCCAAATATAACTTCTAATTTAATTAGGATCAATCCTAATCAATTAATCCTAATTAAACACCCCTTTGATTAATTAAGGTTGATTATAATTAATAAATCAATTAACCCTAACTTCTTAGCCAATCTCATTAATTAGGGTTAATTATGATTAATTAATCTCCAATTAATCCCCTAATTCTAATCAACCATCACTACTGATTCAACCAACCGAAACCTTCCAAAACAACCTCAGATCGATCCAATACTGGGGTCAAAATCATAAACACATGAGGAAATCAAAACCAAACCAAAACTATGGCCGCATGAATACCAATCGAACTCCATAAGCCAAAACCTAATCTAAATCGAACATATGGCCAAACACAAGCAATGGAACACCACCTCAGATCCAAGATAGAAAGCTTTGGATTAATTACTTAGCTCCTTACCTCAATGTCGCTGGCGTCCTTGGCTCCAAATTCGGCAATCCCAGTAGCCGATCAAATGAAATCAAAACCCAGCCATGATCTAATCCTAATACTTACGGCAACAATGCCCCCAAACCAAGAACCGAGACCATCGCCTGATCAAACACAAGATCGGCACAGTAGGGGGAAAAATCCATCCACACACAACTCTGATCTAAACCAACTCAATTCACAGCAAGACGATTCCGATTCAAGATCAAGGAATAAGACCTATAGCTCTTACCTCGGATGCCCGCCGACAGTAGCTTCCTTGCTTCCACCAAAATCCGGATCGAGTTGGTTGTAAACCAATCCCTGCTAGAGTAGCTACGGCAAATCAACATTCAATCCTTCTATTGGAGTCAACACAACCTAGAAATCCTAGGTCTAACCACTCACCTATTCGAGGCTAGCGGAAAAGATCGACCGCTCGGTTGCTTGGCTGCGGCGATTGCAGAGTCGGCGCTGCAACTCGGGTTCGCGAAGAAGAGAAGAGGGGGAAAGGCTCCTCTTGCGGCTAGGTCACGCGAAGGTAAAAGGGAGGCGGCGCCGACCGAGGGCTAGGGCACGAGGGAAGGAGAAATCGGGTTGGCTGCTTGCGGCTAGGGCACGGGCGAAAGGTTGTGGCTGCGCTCGAGCGGAGAGAAGAAAGGAGTGAGGCGGCCACACGAGCCCTAATCGGCTTATAAGTAGCCACTTTTGCAGTTTAGTCCACTAAGTTTTTTGACAATCGCAAGGGTGCCCTTAAATTCGACAACATTGCGTTTTAACCCGCCAATTTCTCAGATTCTCACAGATTCATTTTTGTAATTATATTATATATTAAATATTCAATATTTTTAATTAATCCTAGCTGAGTCAGCTTCCACCGAAAAAATTGAAAAATAATAGGAAGAGTGAAAATAGGAGAGTGAAAAGCATAGTGAATAACGTGACACGACGTATACAGCGATCTCTAACGGGTTCACCGTGCCCTCCAGAATATAATTTAATTCAGGACGGCAGTCGAAGGCCGTCGATGGTGTCCAAGGAATAATCGGACATGTACATATAAAATATCACGTCATACCATATCATGCCACAACATTCACTATACTTTTTATTTTTTCATTTTCACTCTCTTTTGAAAAAGTTTACGGCTTGACTTGATTAGATCTCTGACTTCCTTTTTGCAATATTTGTTTCCGGAGACTCTTATGTAGTTTGCAGAAGCATCGCCCAACTTTGCTTAGATCTCCAACTTACTTCTAGCAATATTTGCTTCCCGAGAGTATTCTGTAGTTTACAGAAGCATCACCCACTCAACGGCAGCTACGATCACCTCCAGATCCACTTTATTTGGAGGTATCAAATCTCTTATACATATTACTTGATTTGCTATATATTAATCCTTATATTTTGCCAGTTCGATCTACTACATGATGCGTTGAAAAATTGATTGCTGCTGTCTTTGTTTTGTTTTTGCTGTTCTTTTGGCTTGCAGATCTGAAAGAATAGCAAGGATTTACTCTCTTCTGCAATCAGATGGCAGTGTCACTAACAGTGGGGGGATGGTTCGCTCAGGCCTTCATCCAGACCTTGATCGATAAGGCCAGCGACAAAGCCATCCAAGTGTTTGCCGAACGCCGGGGTTTCGCGGCGGACATGGACAAGCTGCGCATCTCGCTGCTTGAGACTCAAATAATCCTTGACGAGGTGCAGATTAGTCGGAGCAACAAAACCAAGTGGAAGACAATGATGCAGGAACTCAAGGATGCTGCTTATGATGCTGAGGACTTGATAGATGAGTTCGAATACCATGTCCTCAAGCAGAAGGTCAAAGGCGAAGAAGAGGACGACAAGGCAAGTGGCTCCAGTGGCCTTTCAATGTTTTATGCTGCAAAAATAAAGTTGTTTGGCTCTTCTTATTCCTTGGAGAAAGATGATATGAGAACTAGAGTGAAGGAAATTCAAGGAAGGCTGGAGAGAATTGCTAATAGTATGACGAGCATCATGAATCTGTCAGCAATACATGATAGAGGAAAGCAACCTCAGGTGAAGCTTCAGGCCAGAGAATCATGCTCTTCCCCCGTGACGGACATATTGTTTGGCAGAGACAGAGAACTGAATCAAGTGGTAGAGTGGTTGATGGGGTCAGCTAATCAGGTGGAACCTGCATCGGGATTTGTCAACGATATCTTCTCCGTTTTGCCCATTGTCGGGATAGGAGGGGCTGGAAAGACTACTCTTGCTCAGTATGCGGTCAAAGACAACAGAGTTCATCATTTTGACCTCAAGATTTGGATTTGTGTGTCTGACAATTTCACCGTACAGAGACTTACTAAATCTATAATAGAGTCAGTAACTCTTCAAAAACAATCTGATGATATGGAGTTAGAACTTCTTCAAAAAATACTCCATCAGCATATTGCGAAAAAGAAGTTTCTGCTTATTCTTGATGACATGTGGAGCGATGATAAGAGTATATGGGAGAAATTCTGTGCACTACTCAAAGTTGGAAATCATGGTAGCAAAATCATTGTTACAACTCGAGATATTAAAGTTTCTAAAATGGTTAGCCTAGTGGAACCAATTGTGCTCCATGGTTTAGACGAAGATGCCTTTTGGCAATTGTTTAAGAAATGCTCATTTGGCACACTCAACCCTAAAGAATATCCGGAGCTGGAAGACATTGGTAGAAAGATTGCTGGCAAGTTGAAGGGCTCACCATTAGCTGCAAAGACACTTGGCAGCGTTCTGCAATCAAATTTGTGCCAGCAAAACTGGGCTGCCATAATGGAGAGCGACATATGGAAAGTAAAGCAAGATAAAGATGACATTATGCCAGCTCTGCATTTAAGTTATCAATATCTTAATGAAAATCTGAAGCAGTGTTTTGCCTTTTGCTCATTATTTCGTAAAGACTACATATTCAATAAAGCTAAGTTGGTTCGAATGTGGATGGCCGAAGGCTTCATCGAAGATAACAATGCAGAGAGGATGGAAAATGTTGGAAGCGACTATTTTCTTGAGTTTGTTAACAAGTCTTTCTTTCAAGAATATGAATATGGTAGATTTGTGATGCATGACCTTATACATGATTTGGCTGAGATGATTTCTGCGGAAGAGACATGTAAAATTCAAAGTAATGAACAAACAAAGATGCTTTCCACTATTCGGCACCTACGAGTAGAAGGAAAATTGCCGTTGGAGTTCTCTGGATACGACAACTTGCGTACCTTGGTGTTGAAAATTTCACCTTCCATTAGCAGCCTCTTTGAAAAACTAAGAAGCATTCGCATTTTGGATATAAGTTGGTGTGGCTTGCATGAGTTATCCGAACATATTGGTAAATTGATTCACCTCAGTTACCTTGATTTATCATACAATGGTAAAATTAACAAGTTGCCTGACTCATTATGTGACCTGTATAATTTGCAAACATTGGTGATACAAGGGTGTCCTCTACTAAAGTCTATACCACAAAAATTAGATAAGTTGGTTAATTTGAGACACATTGATGCAAATGACAGGTTTTGGAAGATGATGATGGATGTACAGAGACTAACTAATCTTCAAGAATTGCCAATATTTAGTGTTCGAGAGGACGATGCACTCAAGCTTGGACAACTAAAGGATATGACACAGCTTCATGGAACACTTAGTGTTTACAATCTTGAGAATGTTGTCGATAGCATAGAAGCACAGCAGGCTGAGTTAAAGAACAAAGTTCACCTACAAGAGTTGGCGTTGATCTGGAATGATGAGAAGGATGCCAAGTTGGAAGAGGAAGTAATTGAAGGTCTGCAGCCACACGAATCCCTTAAAATATTGAGAATTAGAGGGTACCACGGAGCTAAGTCACCTAGTTGGTTGATGCCAAAAGTTCTATCCAATTTGGAAAAACTTGAATTAGAAAATTGCAAGGGATGGGATGACGTTTTGCCATTTATTGGTCAACGTTTGCATCTGATTCATCTTTACATGTTCGGCATGCCTGCTTTGAAACAACTGAGTCATGAATTTGAAGGCAAGTGTTTTCCGAAGTTGGAAGTGCTTCGCTTATGCCATTTGGGAGCATTGGAGGAGTGGTCTTGGACGGAGGGCAAAGATCTATTTCCCTGCCTGCTTGATCTTCGTGTCATTAATTGTCCCAAACTAAAGAGCTTACCTCCCTTCCCTCCTTCCCTAGAAAATTTGAGCATAGATGGCTGTCCCAGGCTCAAATTAAATAGCAAAAAGGAAAATGACGAGGAAGGTGGCCTCCATCGACCGCCCTCACTCAAGGTATTGTTTTTGGCAAACTGTGGCGAATATGCAAAACTTTTGCTTGGCTGCTCATACAATCTTTGTTCAGTTACTGAATTGACAATAAAGGATTCTCAATACACGTCTATTTCTCTAGTTCAATTGGTAGAACTGAAAGTCTTAGACATCTCTAGCTGTGATGAGTTGAGAAGAATGGAGTGCTTAGGACTCCTTAAATCCCTCGAGGAATTGAGGATCGTAGGATGTCCTAAGCTGGTTCAGTTGGATGTAGAAGACGAGCAAGCAGGGACCTTGTCATCTCTGCGTAAATTATGTGTGGACAACACTGCTCTGCTTAAAATGTTTCCTCTGAGTAAGTCACTGTCATTCATCAAAGAACTTACAATTGAATCATGTTCTGAGGAGGTGATATTTGAGGAGGCGTTATTGATGCAAAGCCTCACTGCTGTTACATCTCTAAGCTTCAGTGATTGCGAGAAACTACAATCTCTACCGACAAAGCTGTTGCATTGCCTTCCCTTCCTTGAAGAATTAGAAATAGACAACTGTCCACAGCTCCAATCACTGCCTGAGATGGGATTTCTAAAAAAACTATATATATCGGACTGTCCACAGATCTAAGCGATACCAGAGAAGGGGCTTCCCAAGTCACTAAATTATTTCGATTGCTCAGGCGATGTTCATCCAACATTGAAGGCGCAGTCAGAAAAATTGATGCTGATGGAGTGATGAGGAGAGTAAGTACCCTTGACAATCTTTATTTTCATGTATAGAGAGCTTTTATTTTGCATTCCTTGTATCGTATTTTCAGTTAGTCTTCGTAATAGAAGAATCATAGTCTCTCTTTTCACGTACACGATTCATCAACTTTTTCTTTGCCATACAAATTTTTTTTAGATCTTTTATAATTAGCATTATTTACATTGCTCATTCTTTTTTTCGTCTCTTGTATTGCATGTAATTTACACGGTTTGCTTATGAAGGCAAAGTTGGCAATGGAACGATATCTTGGAGGGTTTAATTAATTATCACAGCATGGATCTGGTTCTTTGAGGGCATATTATGCAGAAGCCAAACTGTAAAAGCACTAGTTGGAGTTTGCTGAATAATAATATTCAAGGGAGGGCTTGTTCTTTTGGCGATATATGGTGTCTTTAGAATCGCTTACTATGAGAACAAAATTTGCTTCTTATTAGTGTGCGCTTCTTTAATTGTCATTGTATCTGCGTGAACTTGTTAAATAAGTATTATGACATTAATTTGTCATTTAATATAAGTATATATGTCCGGTGTATTCTTAACTCCTAGGTTTTATGATAAATATTCACTTGCGTTTTTTTTTTTGGGTTATATCAGTGTAAGTTAGTTTGGAATTCAATTTTGGTTGCATTATAAATTTATATAACATATATATCTATGAGTTATACTTTCAAAGAAAAAATTTAATGAAAATTTTAAGAAATAGTGTGATATTTTATATATACATGTTCGATTATCATTCGGATATCATCGACGACCTTGGATTGTCATCCCGAATCAGACTATATCATCGGAGACAAGGTGAATCCATCGAAAATTATTACATATAAAATATCACATCATTTATTAATATTTTTATTAAATTTTTTCATTAAGTATATTATTTTTGGATATATATATATATATATATATATATATATATATATATATATATATATATATATATATATATAAGTGCTAATAATAAATTCTTTCTTGGGATTTGGATTGACGGGAGTTTGTACGTGAACTGTTCGTATAGGCATGGGATTATTGCATTATAATTTTGGTCTCATATATAAACAGTAATAGCTAGTTAAGTTACAAACTTTAAAAAAAAAATTAACGAAATTTTTTCAATCTTGGGTGATCAGTCCGGCTCCGTAAAAATTTTCTATAGACCGTTAGAGTAAATCGGGAAGTACTCGTGACGGGCTGTCCAAAAGTCCAACATCTCAAGGTTCGCGCCCCATTTGGAGAAAAAATTCTTACAAAATACGTCGAAACTGAGGATCGAACTACGGATGCCTGGGATGACAACTAGTCCCGGACAAAACAATCAACGAGGTTTTTCCAACCTCAGACTACCGGCCTGACCCAATAAAAGTTTTCCATCAACTACTAGGGTAAATCGGAAAGTATTCACGATGAATAATTTAGAAGTCCATCATCCTAAAATTAGTGATCCATTTGAAAAAAAAAAAGCCTGTTACACAAATTAAATATTTATCTTTGTAATTATATAAAGTAAATATTTTTACTTAATGCTTATTGAATGGTCCAAAAACCTGCTGTACAAATTAAAAATATTTAATTAACTCTTATTTAGTCAGCTTTTAAAAATAAATAAGTTGAAAAAAAAAATAACGCTAAGAAACGAGGTAAATAAATTTAATGGTCCAAACAAACTTCTGTTTATAAAAGTGAAACGGCAAAAAAGAATACAACAGAGATTAATAAAGTTAATCGTCTAGATAAATATTTTATCTATTTAATTATAAATTAAATAGTCTAAATCAATGTTTGATTAGTAAACTTCAATAAAATAAATGAAGGGAGAGAGTTTAGCTGAATTGAATGAAGCCTTCAATTCTGATAGATTCAATTTTGTAATTATATTAGGGGAAATTGTCCTAAACTTTTTAATAATAAACTCAACTTCTTTCTATTTTTTTGCATGAGAAAAAAATTTATTTTTACTCTTCACATATACATTTTTATTTATTTCACTTTCTTAATACAAAGAGATTTACCTAATTACCTTATTTTTTAGGTAAAATATTCAAAATAAAATACAATTAGTACTAAATTGAGTACTATTCAACATAATTTAGTATATTTTTTATCAAATAGAGGACAATTCTCTATTAACATGACTAATCGATTGAGAGTTCATGTCAATCAAGTAGTTTAGGATGAATCCATTACAATTGAACAGTCGATTGGGCAACTCTAATCGATTATGAATCAAATCGATAATAGATCAACTGTGTTTGTCGTGAGGGAACAAAATCTTCATTTTTTTATAGATACAAAAAACTAAAAGTAGTTATAATTACTCTTAAATTCAGGATCATTTAATGAGAATCTAGTATATTTTCTATCAAATTGAGCCAATCGTGAAACCAATCGTGCTCCATGGTTTAAACGAAGATGCCTTTTGTCAATTGTTCAAGAAATGCTCATTTGGCACACTCAACCCTAAAGACTATCCAAAGTTGGAAGATATTGGTAGAAAGATTGCTCGCAAGTTAAAGGGCTCACCATTAGCTGTAAAAACACTTGGCAGCATTCTGCAATCAAATTTGTGCCAGCAAAACTGGGTCATCATAATGGAGAGCGATATATGGAAAGTAAAACAAGATAAAGATGACATTATGCCAGCTCTGCATTTAAGTTATCAATATCTTAATGAAAATCTAAAGCAATGTTTTGCCTTTTGCTCATTATTTCGTAAAGACTACATATTCGATAAAGCTAAGTTGGTTCGAATGTGGATGGCCGAAGGCTTCATCGAAGATAACAATGCAGAGAGGATGGAAAATGTTGGAAGCGACTATTTTCTTGAGTTTGTTAACAAGTCTTTCTTTCAAGAATATGAATATGGTAGATTTGTGATGCATGACCTTATACATGATTTGGCTGAGATGATTTCTGCGGAAGAGACATGTAAAATTCAAAGCAATGAACAAACAAAGATGTTTTCCACTATTTGACATCTACGAATAGCAAAAAGAAAATTGCCATTGGAGTTCTCTGGATACGACAAGTTGCGTACCTTGGTGTTGAAAATTTCACTTCCGATAGCAGCCTCTTTGAAAAACTAAGAAGCATTCGCATTTTGGATATAAGCTAGTGTGGCTTGCTGGAGTTATCCGAACATATTGGTAAATTGATTCACCTCCGTTACCTTGATTTATCATACAATGTTAAAATTAGAAAGTTGCCTAACTCATTATGCGACCTTTATAATTTGCAAACACTGAAGGTAAAAGGTTGTCCTGAACTAGAGTCTATACCACAAGAATTAGATAAGTTGGTTAATTTGAGACACATTGATGCATATTACTAGTTTTGGGTGATTATGAAGGATGTACAGAGACTAACTAATCTTCAAGAATTGCCAATATTTAGTGTTCGAGAGGACGATGCACTCAAGTTTGGACAACTAAAGGATATGACACAGCTTCGTGGAACACTTGGTATTTACAATCTTCAGAATGTTGTCGATAGCACAGAAGCACAGCAGGCTGAGTTAAAGAACAAAGTTCACCTACAAGAGTTGGTGTTAAACTGGAGTGATGAGAAGGATGGCAAGTTGGAAGAGGAAGTAATTGAAGGTCTGCAACCACACGAATCCCTTAAAATATTGAGAATTAGCGGGTACCATGGAGCTAAGTCACCTAGTTCGTTGATGCCAAAAGTTCTAGCCAATTTGGAAAAACTTGAATTAGAATTTTGCACGGGATGGGATGACATTCTGCCATTTATTGGTCAACGTTTGCATCTGATTGAACTCTACATGTCCTACATGCCTGCTTTGAAACAATTGAGTCATGAATTTGAAGGCAAGTGTTTTCCAAAGTTGGAATTGCTTCGCTTATGCCATTTGGGAGCATTGGAGGAGTGGTCTTGGACGGAGGCCAAAGATCTATTTCCCTGCATGCGTGAACTTCGTGTCATTGATTGTCCCAAACTAAAGAGATTACCTCCCTTCTCTCCTTCCCTAGAAATGTTGTCAATAAAACACTGTCCCAGTCTCATATTAAATAGCAAAACAGAAGATGACGAGGAAGGTGGCCGCCATCTACCGCCCTCACTCAAAATTTGAACGACTGTGGCGAATATGCAAAACTTTTGCTTGGCTGCTCATACAATCTTTGTTTACTTACTGAATTGACAATAAAGGATTACCAATTCACGTCTATTTCTCTGGTTCAATTGGTGGAACTGAAATACTTATACATCTCTAACTGCGATGAGTTGAGAAGAATGGAGTGCTTAGGACTCCTGAAATCCCTCCAGACATTGAGAATCGTAGGATGTCCTAAGCTGGTTCAGTTGGATGTAGAAGATGAGCAAGCAGGGAGCTTGTCATCTCTGCGTAAATTATGTGTGGACAACACTGCTCTGCTTAAAATGTTTCCTCTCATAAACTCGCTGCCATTCATCACAAAATTTGAAATTGAGTCATATTCTGATGAGGTGATATTTGTGGAGACGATATTGATGCAAAGCCTCACTGCTGTTACATCTCTAAGTTACGGTTTTTGCAAGAAACTACGATCTCTGCCGACGGAGCTGCTGCATAGCTTTCCCTTCCTAGAAACATTACAAATAGACAATTGTCCACAGCTCCAATCACTGTCGGAGATAGGACTTTCTCGTTTTCTAAAAAGACTATATATAAAGGACTGTCCACAGATCCAAGCTATACCAGAGACGGGGTTTCCCAAGTCAGGCGATGTTCATCCAACATTGAAGGCGCAGTCAGAAAAGTTCAATATGGAGAGATGAGGAGAGTAAGTACCCTTGAAAATCTTTATTTTCATGTATAGAGAGCTTTTATTTTGCATTCCTGGTATCATATTTTCAGTTAATCTTTGCAATAGAAGAATCATACTCTCTTTTCACGCATACGATTCATCAACTTCTTTGCCATACAATTTTTTTTTAAGATCTTTTATAATTAGCATTATTTACATTGCTCATCCTTTTTTGTCTCTTGTATTGCATGTAGTTTACACGGTTAACTTATGAAGGCAAAGTTGGCAATGAAACCATATCTTGGAGTGTGTGATTAATTATAACAGCAGGGATCTGGTTCTTTGAGGGCATATTATGTAGAAGACAAGCTGTAAAAGCATTGGTTGGAGTTTGCTGAATAATAATATTCAAGTGAGGGCTTGTTCTTTTGGCGATATATGGTGTCTTTAGAATCGCTTACTATGAGAACAAAATTTGCTTTTTATCGGTGTGTGTTTCTTTAATTATCATTGTCTCTGCGTGAATTTGTTGCAAAAGTATTATGACATTAATTTGTCATTTAATGAGTATATATGTCTTGTGTGTACTCTTGACTCTTAACTCCTAGGTTTTATGCTAAATATTCACTTGCTCTTTTTTTTTTGTTATATCAGTGTAAGTTACTTTGGAATTCAATTTTGGTTGCATTATAAATTTATATAACATATATATCTATGAGCTATGATACGTTCACTAAAAAAATTCAATGAAAATTTTAAAAAATTATGTGATATTTTATATGTATACGTTCGATTATTACTCGGACATCATCGGCGGTCTCTGGCCGTCATCCCTAATCAAACTATACTCTGGGGGTACAGTGAATCTATCGAAAATCATTACATATATATAAAATATCACGTCATTTCTTAAGATTTTTATTGAATTTTTTCACTAAGTATATCATTTTTGGATATTTATATGTCTAAGTGTCACGCCCCCAGAGGCACATGCTTCCTCGAAAATTGGGCAACATCTCCCCTGTACGACGGACAATATGGGATAATAATACATAATATCTCACGATATAACTTAGCCACAGGCGGATAGTATCACAAAATATAGGAAACAATCACAACCACGCAGTTTTATATCAAAAGGAAAGATAACGGATGGCTCAGCCATCTTAATCATAAAAGAACTACAATTCAAAAAGAACACCAAAAGACTCTGATAACGACAAAACCTGATAATGAATAAAATGCAACTACAAGTACTGAAAACAAACTACTAAACCGAATATCGAAAAATAACTCAACTCGACACTGGGGACCGACAACTGGATCCTCTCATGGCTCCAAGAAATACGTCTACCTGCTATCTGAAACAACAAAAAGGAAAGCAGGGGTGGTGAGTCCGGGCGGACTCTGCGGGTATATGAGTAGACAAATAAGCATGGCATAATAAGGATAAACAGAGTAGAAAAATCAACAACAGTCCATAAGAATTATAGAATTTACCTAATCATGCATAACCAATATAATACGACATGGTATAAAAACGAATAATAACTAAACAGGTGTAAAACGATGCAATAACAATAAAGCCAAGATATACATGCATGTCAATCATGTGCAACAACCATAGCTCATATAAATGCAACAATCACAAGAAAATGCATAAAGGAAATACGTATGCACATGATGCAATGACATGTGTCACCCCTGACGCCAATCAAGCCGTCAACACATCTCATCTGTGTGACCGAGTGGGTAGGGCTGTGACAACTGTACCACTCCAACAACAAATACCACAGAAGGTGTGGTTGAGTAGACAGGATGCTGGGGAGTCCACACTCCAGACCCCGGTACATCGGGGGAGCTACTACAGCTACAATATATCCCACGAAAAACAACGGTGAGGGTGAGCCACCAACGACTCATCCCTCTAAAACAACGGTGAGGGTGTCACTGTTTGGCATAACAGGACAGATGCTCGCACTCTAATAACTACCACGATAACAAATGGTTGAGTGAATCGAGCAACAATATGACTAACGACGGCTTAACCAAATATAAGCCAACAGTCGTTAGTATGCAACGTGCAAGTATGGTGTATGCTATACGATGCACGAACAACCGGAGAAACAATGATGCAATAAAATCCAACGAGTATACGATGCATCAATACAACCAACCAGAAATCGCAAACCAACGATTATGCACCTACACTAATAGGTAGGGTATTTCTAATGTCAAATAAACCTATCTGTGTTTAATGGACTTCTAAGTGCTCGCGTACAAACGACACTTTACAGAATAGAAAACCAATAGAGGATTGTACGGATACGAATTTGGGAATACTCGAAGATCAACGAAGAATAAGTCTCAACGGCGATGTTTAAATAACGACAAAGAACAAGATCAAGCAACCTATCAGACATAATATAGCCATGCTTTTAAGGTAAAGAAAACTACTCGAGTACAAAGGAGAAATACCCGCCTTTTATGTAGAACGTATACGAACAGAACCTCCCACGATCGAAAACGTGAGTCCAAAGTCAAGGTCCTGTATAAATGATAAAATTTAGCCATTTATAAAATTAAATACTTAGCTAAACTACATATAAACATAATTAGGATATGTCCAAATTACAATATCTATTTAACCAAATTATAAATAACAATAAGTTCTTTCTTGACTTAATTATCAAAATTAAATTATTAGGTTAATTCCCGAATTAACCTAAGAAACTCTCACAACTACAACTCAATCCTCGAATTCCAAAAATACTAGTTTCATAGTGATCAAGATCAACTCCCAAGCTACGACTCATGTTTCATCACAGGTACAAACAAGATAGCAAACCAAAAACCACACACGTGACAATTCACCCCCACACAAATCTAAGGGCAGAGAGTTCGATAAGGCTCAAAGATACAAACCCTATAATAACAATCAAAAACCCATCCAACATCTAAACTCTAAAACATTCTCACAACCTAAATACTGACTTTAAGAAATCATTACAATTCCAACATATTCTTCCCAAGCCCATGGTTGTTTACGGTGACCTTATCACAACAAAACCAATACAAAACTTTCCACTATACTGAACCAATTCGTGTTGACCGTTCAACCCATTTGCTAACAGGGTTAATTAATTCATGAAACTAAATTCTATAACTAACAAAACCAATACTAATCATCTTACTTGAATGGTTGCCGGTGTTGCTCAGTCCAAATCCAATTTGTTTCCTTCCTCTAGTAGTTCTCCGTTCCCACCCCAGTCCCAAATTTTGAAGTCCAACCAACTGCAAATCAAATCGAGAGAAAACGTTAAAATTGATTCACTACCAACCCTAGCAAGAACACATCTACGCACTAAGAAACAACTCATACCTAATAAATGGAGACTGATTGGTAGTTCTCGGTCGTTGGGGTCTCTCGCGTGGAGAAGGCGATCGTGCAAACTCTTGCTGACTAGGGCTCGCGATGGGGTGGCGTCGAGAAGAAGACAGAAGAGGAAGAAGGGAAGGAGAAGTCGGAGGCGGCAGCGCTCGCTGGGAACCGCTGCGACAACGAGGAGAAGCGACGGCGTCGGCGTCGCTGAGGCGGAACCGCTGCATGCGGCTGTGGCGACGAGCGTCGGCTAGGGCAGAGGGGGAATCGGGCGTGGGCGTGGAACTGATTTGAGAGGAGGTTTTTTTTAGGGCTTTTATATTTGTTTTGGCATTTTGCAAATAAACCCAACAAATTTGAAAATGACAACTAGGCTCCTAACTTTCAAATTTCACCTTTTCAACCTTAAAAATTCAGTATTTAACACTAAGTGTCAACAATAAATTCTTTCTTGAAATTTGTATTGACAGGAGTTTGTACATTGAACCGTCCTTATAGGTGTGGGATTATTGCATTATAATTTTGGTCGCATATATAATAAAAAGCTAGTTATAGTTCCAAACTTAAAAAAAATTAACAAGATTTTTTCAACCTTGGGTGATCGGTCTGGCTCTATAAAACTTTTCTATAGACTGTCAAAGTAAATCGAAAAGTGCTGCGATGGACGGTCCAAAAGTCTAGCGTTTCAAGGTTCGCATCCTATTTGGAAGAAATATTTCTGTAAAATAAGGCGTTGCTAGGGATCGAACTGTGGATGTCTGGGATAACTAGTCGTCATTTCACTGCACCACAAACCCGAGGGCAAAAATGATTAACGAGATTTTTACAACCTCAGACGACCGGTCCGGTCCCACGGAAGTTTCCCATCGGCCGCTAAGGTAAATCGAGAAATGCTCACGATGGGCGGTCCAAAAGCCCAATGTCCTTGGTTTCGCGCCTCATTTGGAGGAAAAATTCCTGCAAAATATGTCGTAGTTGGTGATCGAACCGCGGATGCCTGGGATGACAACTAGTCTCGGGGCAAAACAATTAACGAGGTTTTTTCAACCTTGGACGACCAGCCCGACCCCACAGAAGTTTCCCACCTGTCGTCAGGGTAAATCGGGAAGTATTCATGAAGGACTATCCAGAAGTCAAGCATCCTAGAATTCACGCTTCATTTGGAAAAAAAACAAGTCTGTTAGACAAATTAAATATTTATCTTTCTAATTATATAAAGTAAATATTTACGACTTACGACAAAGTAAAACAAAATCAAGGTCTCCATGACACACAAAAGTACAACTATACTGCCGTGAAAAGAGACGACACAACAGAGCACAAAATACAGTAGCGAAAATGAAAAGACAAAACGAAAAAGGAATAAGGGTACCAACATCTACCACTATCAAAATACAAAGACAACCTTGGGAATCGTCTCGGAGACATACGAACTGGGACAGGCTGCTGGGCAATCCAGACGATCATCCTGGAAGGAGAAAAAACAAGGCTAACGGGGTGAGTCCAAAGAACCCAGCAAATACAGTCCAATATATATAGAAAGCTATACTAATAGTAAGTCACCATCTAACACCATACTGAAGATAAATATAATAAAAAGAAATGCAGAACTGAACCATAAAAAGGGAATATATACCTACCTGTGTCGATCCAAACCCAATAGCATGCATGTCAACCAAATGCAGCAAACACAACCAAATGCAGAGATGCAAAGCATGCTCATGATGCAACATGAGTCACCCCTGACGCCAGTCGACCACCACCACGCATCACGCGAAACTGAGTGGGTAGGGCTTTGACCAGGTCCTCCCTCCACTCAGACGACCACCGTCGCACATCACGCGAAACCGAATGAGCAGGGTCTCAGACCGGAACGTACCTCGCCCTAGGGAAAAGTACGCTTCCTCATCCCTAACTATCTCCAGACAGAATAGGGGACTTGCTGCAACGTCGTGACCTATAATCCACTAACGAAGAGTGGAACTGGGGCTACACGACAGGTCATGTGACAAGTCTGACGACTCATCTCAACCACTAGGGAAGTCAAAGTTCGCTTACATATGCCCCAACACGAGTAGCAAGTCCGACGACTCATCTCAACATCCAGGGAGTCAAAAGTCGTCCACCTATGCTATGTACAACAATGATGTATGTCACTATCCCATGCATCATCCACTATCTATCCCTACTGTTATATACATGATATGCAATAGTCCAGATAATCGGTATGCATCATAACCTAAACCCTAGTGTAAGGTATAAGGTAAGCTGTACATAACCAATCCACGCAGAAATAAAGAACAGTAAGCAATAAAACTCACAGATACAACTACCGAAAGAAAGGGTACAGAAATAGAAACATCAAGTATCCCTACTGCTATCTATATCTAACTATGCATAAGAGGTGATTATATCAAATATAGATATAGTCAAAAGTACCCGCCTAAAAAAATAAGAAGTCCGTGCGACGAGAACCCTCCCTCCCCCCCCCCCCCCCCCCCCCCCCCCCCCCCCGCGTCCAAAATAATATCTGCGACGCGTGATCTACGTCAATGCCCTACATAAAAAAATATTACTCAGCTAATTATACAACCAGTAAATTAGCTAAGTTACAGGCTAAACATAATTAGAATCAATCCCTAATACACACTCGAGGTAATCCAACTCCAGATTAATGCTATCCCAATCCAGATTAAGCCAACCCTAATCCAAATTAAGCTAACCCTAATCCACTTTAAGATTACAACAATAAAAAAAGAAAAATAAAACCACACTTCCTTAAATCAACACACAACATCACACACACTCTCAATCCAAAATTTTAGCCCTCAACATACTATAATATAACACAACACACAAAGAATTATAATTCCTAACACCTGATCAACACCAAAGGAAACCCTCACGTCACGGCAATCAACCTCACAGCCAATTACACCCATTCAAAACTCAACCAAGAATTCCAAAATCTGATCAAAACCCACCAACAAATCTCACGGTAGATATGGGAAGACCCAAGAACAAAGCATTTCTAGCCCAATAAAAACACATTTACATTTATCTATCATCCAACCATGGCAGAAATCAATCGGAATAACCGAAAACAAGAACAATCCTAATCAAATACCTAGGATTCCAAGATCCAACCAAGAACAAAGACTGAAATCCAATACTCGGATCAAAACCATCATCCAAACTGATCACCATAGGGATAGAACTTACCTTAAATCCTGCGCTGGTACAAATCTCTTGCTCCGGCCTGATCTTAAGGCAACGGCAACTACCAAGCTTTCAACCCAACCTCTCCAACCAGATCGAAATCGCATGGAGCAAGCTCCCAAATGTCTTTGTGTTATCTAGATCTTTGAAAATTAGCATTATTTACATTGCTGATCTTCTTTATTTGTCTCTTGTGTTGCATGTAATTTACACGGTTAACTTATGAAGGCAAGGTTGGAATTGAAACGAGAACCTGGACGGTTCAATTAATTATCACAAGAAGGATTTGGTTCTTTAAGGGCTCACTGTGCATAAGACAAGCGGTAAAAGCATCAATTGGAGTTTGCTCATAATAATATTCAAGTGATTGGATCGTGATATGTTCTTATGGCGATATTTGGTGTCTTCAGAATCCGGCCCTTACTAATTACTACGGGGAAAAAATTTACTTATTGTGTCATCAGTGTGCATTTTTTTTAATTTTCACTGTATCTGTGTGAACTTGCTACATAAGTATTACGGCATATTAATTTGTTGTTTTACATTTGAATATTCAGTAATTACTATTAGCGAATTTGTGGCTGTCACGCCCCGAGGGAGCCGCTGATCTAATAAAAAAAATCAGACAGCATCTCCCTCGTACGACGGACAATCTGAATCCATTATACACGGCCCCTTCTATGACCTTGGTGTTGGAATAGCTTGACGAGTTTCCTAAGCGAATATTGGGTCGTCCATGGAAAACCTCTCCATATCTACGGATTAAAAATTTAATCTGAATGGAGACCTATCTCCCAAACGACCGTCTCGTCGCCGTACTTATTGATTCGAGTTACAACTTGACCAAACTTGATAGTTAAGCCTTGTAACTTGCCTAACCAATTAGTCACGGAAAAGATAACGAGTGGATCGCCGGCTTTTGTGTTTATGATCGGGATCCATGACAATTAATTATCATCATTAATTAACAAATAATTAACCAGCTATGATAATTAAACAACCACATGAAATAATAGAATGAACTAAGAGCCGTAAGAGAAGGTTATACCTCTTGTTACCTCGCGATCTACTATTATATGACTCTGCTCACTTGGACGTCGTGTGGGCGACGATCTACCAAGAACTTGAGTCACCAAGGCGTCTTCTCTCAATCCCTAGCTTGGCCGAAACCCTAGGGATACCTCCACCAATGCCGCCGGAACCCTAACCCTAAGGATGGGTTGCACCGGCCACCGAAAGGTAGAAGGAAGAAGATGAAGGTGAAGATGAAGAGAAACAATCTCCTTCTCCACACCAAAACCTAGCTGAAACCCTAGCTCTTCCCCTAGCTCACCATCGGCCAACCATAAGGACATGGTTGCCACTGACCACCTTGGAAGAGGACCTCTGCTTCTTCTTCACCTCGCACCGCCGATCATCCAAGGAGATGAGTCGCCGCCGGCTGCCTAAGAAGAAGACTCCCTCCTCTTTCTTCACCTTGCGTCGTCACCCACCCGAAGAGATGGATCGCTGTCGGCCACCTTGGAAGAAAGTTTCTCCTCCTTCTTCCCTTGCGACGCCGACCAAGCAAGGAAGATCCTCATTTGCAGCCGAGCCGACAACCTTGGAAGAAGAATCTCTCTCCTTCTCCTTGCTTGTAGCTGCCGCCGGCCACCTTGGAACCTTTCGCCGCTGGCCAAGCAAGGAGTGTATTGTCGTCGGTTCTCCATCACAAGCTCGCTCCGGCCAAGGAAGATGAAGGTGAACCCCTTCTTGCTTTCTTGTCCGAGCCCTAGGAGAAGAGAAGAGATGAGAGGAGAAGAGAAGAGGGCTTCCTCTTCCTTCTTCACCGCTGACGCCCTAACCCTAGGAGAGAGAGAGAGATGGAGAGGAGAGGATTAGGTTAATTGGATGATCAAATTGGCTCCCTGGTTTCATAACTCCATGGGGTATTTATAGGGCTACAATAAGGACCATGAGGAGAAGTTCGGTCTCGGCCTGCTAATGGATCCAAACCCAATCCATTAATGAAGAACCATTCCACTAAAGACTCTTCATTGAACCATGTCACCAACCCCCATATTTTCATATGGGCTCCACCTATTATGAGTACAATTTCTCCCCGTGTTTAAGATATCGAATGCCCGTTGATTAATTTAAATGACTAACAATTTTAATTAATAAACATCTAACTCCTTGATTAGTATCACTCATCCTTATCATCATGTTAAACCAAGTTCACTTGCAAGATTTAACATGATGAACCTAACAAGCTCATCAAGGGGGCATCATCATCCCGACTCACCAAGACACGATTTTCGTCTATAATCAACGACACACCATGTAAATAATATTATTTCCTAACTTACCGGGTCTATCGATTTAACAGAATAAATCTTGCCCATTGGTAAATCAAAGAAATAACTATTAAGTGCATGTGCCCGTTATTATATCGGGATTCAGAGCATGTACTCCATAATATACTGAGGTCTGATCCAATTATATAGTCAGTATAAATTGGATCACCTCTATGTCGGTCCTGCTCAATGCACACACTACAACCATCCCGATAGTTTGTCCAAATCCATCTCAGTTGTGAGCCTCTACTTATACTTTACAAGGAACTAATAACATGATCTTCTGTGCGACACCACACACCATGTTATCTACAGTGTAAAGTATTAGACATTATGCATATACTAATATAAATATGCAACAGTGATCTTGCGATTCTCTTTCAAAATGTAGATGTCTTATACAAAAGCAAGGATTTTAGTATACATCCCAACAATCTCTAACTTATACTAAAAGACTCTGTTGTCCTCACAATGTCATACATCTGACTCTCTTATCCTCCACATGTCTAAAAGCTCTCATTATTAAGGCCTCAGTGAAAGGATCTACCAGGTTATCCTCTAATGTAATCTAGGCGACAACAACTTCTCCTCGCTTGGGTGGTACTTGCGCTCTATGTGTTTACTCACCTTATGGGCTCGTGGTTCCTTCGAGTTTGCAACTGCACCACTGTTATCACAACAAATTATGATAGCTCTGGTCAAACCAGGAATCACATCCAAGTCCATCATGAGGTTCCTGAACCATACATCTTCCTTTGGCTGCCTTAGAGGCTGTCACATACTCAGCTTCCATGCTGGAGTCCGCCACACATTTTTGCTTGACACTCCTTCATACTATGGTTCCACCTCCTAAAGTAAACACAAAACCCCAAAGAATACTTATTTTTTGTCCCTATCTGATTGGAAGTCTGAATCTGTATAACCCACAAAGAGTAATTGGTCTGTCTGGTAAACTAACATATAATCCCAAGTCCCTCTCAGGTACTAATATATGCTTTACCGCAGTCCAATTTCCTGTCCAGGGTTACTCTGATATTTGCTAATCATACCCATGGCAAAGCAGATATCCAGTCATAGCATACATGAGGCTTCCTACAGCTGATGCATAAGAAACCGCCTTCATCTCCTCTATCTCCTTTGATGTTTTAGGACACATCTCCTTAGATAGATGAACTACATGCCTGAAAGGTGAAAAATCTTTCTTGGAGTTTTCCATGCTAAAACGAGCTAGGACAGTGTCTATATATAAAGCTTGGGATAAGCACAACATCCTTTTCTAGCGATCCCTTAGAACTTTAATCCTAAGGATGTGCCCCGCTTCTTCCAAGTCCTTCATATCAAACTATTTGGACAACCATATCCTTACATCTGATAATATTTTGACATTGTTGCCAATGAGCAAAATATCATCTACATATAGAACAAGAATACCACTACGTTTCCGCCATATCTCTTATATACTCAAATCTCATTTGGTCATTGAACAAATCTATATGACTGGATTATCTCATCAAAGCGGATGTTCCTCCTCATAGGTCCAGGGATCAGGTTCATGTTTGCCAGGGACCAAGTTCGAAAACTCTCCCAAGAACATGAATCTCTCAAGTTGTCTAACAACCCTCCCACTACGACGAGGTACCACCTGTGTATCTTCTGTGGCACGCGGTGCAGTGACTTGTGGTATGTCATCTTGTACTGTTGGTACTAAGCTCGGAACGTCCCCTCTT
The DNA here is from genome assembly GCA_024364735.1 of Boesenbergia rotunda. Taxonomy (NCBI): domain Eukaryota; kingdom Viridiplantae; phylum Streptophyta; class Magnoliopsida; order Zingiberales; family Zingiberaceae; genus Boesenbergia; species Boesenbergia rotunda. Next base: position 703,556 of record JAGFNQ010002423.1, read on the forward strand.
AATTCCTTATGAATAATTTTACTAATGGGCTTGTGGTTCATCACATAGTTCTCCTCTAAGAATCGGGCATTCGTGCTAACGATTACCCTCTAATGCTTAGGACTATGGAATAGACCACCTTTCGTTCCTCTAGGATAGCCTACGAACAAGCGCACTTTTATACGAGATTCCAACTTATCAATATCTCCCTTCAGCACATGTGCTGGACTACTCCAAATCCGAATATGTCTTAGACTAGGCTTTCTCCCAGTCCACAATTCTGTGGGAGTAGAGTACTGACTTAGATGGTATCAAGTTCAGTATGTACACTATCGTTTCCAGAGCATATCACCAGAACGAATCTCGCAACTCAGAGTAGCTCTTTATTGACCTAATCATCTTCATAAGAGTCATATTCCTTCGCTCTGCTACATCGTTCTGTTGGGGCGTACCAGGTGCAAACAATTGGGATTGAATCCCAGCCTCTGATAAGTAAGTCCTAAACTCTCCTAAGAGGTACTCGCCACCACGATCTAATCGTAGTGTCTTGATACTTTTACCGTGATGTTTCTCCACATCAGCCTTGAATTCTTTGAATTTATTAAAGCATTCAGACTTGGGACGCATCAAGTAAATGTACTCATACCTTGAATAATCATCTATAAAAGAGACAAAGTATTCAAGACCACCTCTATCCTGGATAGACATAGGACCATACAAATCAGAATGAACTAATTCTAACACATATTTGGCCCTATACCTCTTGGCCTTGAAAGACCTCTTGGTTATCTTACTTTCCAAGCAAGATTCACAGGTTGAAAAGTTTTCCTCCACTAGAGCTGTCAAACGGGTCAACCCGCGGCGGGGCGGGTCGGCCCATGGCGGGCCGGGCATTTGGCGGGGCGGGGCGGGTTGACCCATCATCTAGGCGGGTTGGAAAATCCCCAACCCAACCCAATTCAAGGCGGGTCGTGGGTTAGGTGAGCCAACCCGCGGGCCCATCAAAATATTTTTAAAAAATTAAAAAAAAATCATATATTTAGATTTCATCAATCAAATATATTAAGAAATATATTTTTTAAATATAAATGGATACAAACGAGTACTCATGTGATGAAAAATATTATTTTTTATTTCAAAATAATAACAAAGAAAGATAATTAATTATCATAAAACTTAACTAACATATGATTCTTAACCCGCGGGCCAACCCAAGCCCGTCGCGGGCCGACCCGTGAGGGTCGCGGGCCTAGGCGGGTTGGCCCGCGACGGGCTTAGGTTGTTTAAATTCTAACCCAACCCGCTTAAATTGATTGGCGGGACGGGCCAACCCGACGGGCCCAACCCAAATTGACAGCTCTATCCACCACCAATGAACCCAAGGGTCCATCGGCTATCAACCTTTGAATCCTATTAAGGTTAATATGACCTAGTCTTAGATGCCAAAGGTATGATTGGTTTATCTTGGAAGGTACCTTTCTCTTATTTTGGTTAGATGATGAGCTATTAACTTTTATTTGCATCGTGGGAGATTTTTGGTTCTTAAGTGTACAAATTGTCTATCAATGTACCTGAACATATGATCTTTCTATAATGCAAAGTAATAGAATATCCATCCTTTATTATTTCAGAAACTGAAACAGAGTTCTTTTTAAAAAGTAGGTACATAAAAGCAATCTTCTTAAATCCAAAACTTTATTTTTCTATCAAAAGACAAATAAATATCTCCCACTGCAATAGTCGCTACCTCCGTAGCATATCTCATATAGACGGTGATCTCTTCGTCAGCTAGTCATCGGGTTTCCTGAAACCCTTGCAAAGAAATGCAGACATGATTAGTGGCTACCGTATCTACACACCAGGTACTGGTAGATAACAACGCTAAACATGTTACAACGACTAAAGAAAAAGACATACCTGAATTATTCTTCTGACGGCGGGGACAGTCCGCCTTCCAATGTCCAAACTGCTTGCATGTGAAGCATTTGCCTTTCGGCTTCTTCACGCCATATAATCCAGCCACTTTCTTTGCCCCAACTTGTTTCTTCTTCTTCTTGCCTTTCCGTTTAGAAATAGAAACCCCTTGAGCAATGAAAGTATGCGCACTCTGAGAAGAAAACCTTTCTGCGACCTGGAGTTCTGTCAGAAGTTCCGCCAACGAATATGTACGTTTGTTCATATTGTAGCTTAGGCGAAACTGCTCAAAACTCTTTGGTAGAGATTGAAGAATAATATCGACCTCGGTTTCCCCATCGATTTCTGCTCCAAGGATTTCCATCTCATTTAACTGAGCCATCATTTTGAGAACATGTTCCCTCACGGGCATACCCTCAATCATGGTGGTCGTCATCAATCTCCTCATGGCCTCTTGCCTAGCGACCCGATTATGATGTCTGAAGAGTTCTTTGAGATTGGACGTTTTATCACTGGTAGTGGAAGAAGTCTGACGTTGATGACACTGCTCCATCTCGTCTGCTTTTATCCACTGCCTAAAACATTCCTTTTCCTCTTCATCATAAATCACGCTAGGATTTTCAGCACAGAACTCGACAAGCACATTATTGGATTCCTCGGCAGTTGAGACAAAGTCCAAGTTTAATTCCTAATCATTATTGTTAGGGGCATTAAGTTAGTTTTCTCTTAGAATCAAATCAAGTGCGTCTAAATCCATTTTGAAAATACATGAAAATCACAACAATCACACAATTTAGATTTAAAAAATTATTGATTCTTCAAAACAATAAATTTGAAATCAACTAACACCTCAAAACATCGAGAATTTCGCATGCCACGATAGTGTGGACGTATACGAATTCTATATTTGTAAGAGGAGCTTTTACCCATTAATTTTATTATCTTGTCAACTTAACTTTTTGGCAAATAAAATTAATAATTGGTCCTCTTTGGCCCTACAAATAATAGCAATGACTCCGATGGGGAGAATACTATTATTTGCATCTAAGTGTTTACCATTACACGATACTAAGAAAATTATCTCGGATTATGTGTCGTCCGATGAAGAAAATTACAGGTTCCTTAATAATTTTCTATAATCATGTCTGACCCAGTGATCCGTAGAACAAGCTCATCCGATGGGGAGGAAGACACTCAGAGCCGACGCGCAAGCTTGTTCGCATCACTTGTCAAATTAGTAATGGAGGTCGCGGGACCCTTAGGGTCCCTCTCCCACTTAGTTATTTATAATGAGGAATTTTCATGCACGCACAACAAGCACATAAACTAAAACAATAAATAAGAAAAATTCTAAATTTTTCCAACTATCATGACTTTAGTCTCCAATGCGCCTCCAGTCGTGTCGCTACCTCGTCCGCTCCGCCCTACACCATGCGCAAGCCACGATTGAAGGGATCTCTAAGCCGAGATGAAAAACTATTTATTTACATTCATCGATTCTATACTCCACAAAGGAGTGTACATAAAATATATATCGAAAGTAAATAAAAAGCGTGGCTAAATAGGTGTCGTATTTAATTACAAAAATTAAATACTAATTTAGCCTCGTCAACCCCGAGGATTCAATAAATTACAACCATGCATGACCAAAGAGTTGGAATCACATGCACACATTATTTAAGCAATAATAGTTGGAATCTCGTGCCTGCAACCAAAGAGTTAGCCTACACACATCCTACTATTATCCGGCAAAAATAAAATACATGATAAAGTGTAAAACGTAACCGAATCCTAAACACACAAAACCGGAAACCTCAACTCTGATACCAGTTTGTTGGAATAGCTTGGCGGGTTTCCTAAGTGAAAACGGGGTCATCCATGGGAAACCTCTCCATATCTACAGATTAAAAATTTAATCCGAATGGAGACTTATCTCCCAAACGATCGTCTCGTCGCTGTACTAATTAATTCGAGTTACAACTTGGCCAAACTTGATGGTTAAGCCTTGTAACTCGCCTAACCAATTAGTCGCCGAAAAGATAACGAGTGGATTGCCAATTTTTGTGTTTATGATCGGGGTCCATGACAATTAATTATCATCATTAATTAACAAATAATTAACCAGCTATGATAATTAAACAACCACATGAAATAATAGAATGAACTAAGAGTCGTAAGAGAAGGTTATACCTCTCGTTACCTCACGATATTCTATTGTATGACCCCTTGATAGATTAGCACTTAACATACTTATTTGGGTTCATATTTGGTGCATATCATGAAATTATGTTCTTAATGTTACATGTTTCATCATGTTTTTGGAATAAGAATTATTTTGATCCATCAAGTTAAATTTCCTACAATTATTGTAAAAAATTCCTCATTGTTTTGAATTGATTTTGTAGGGAAATTAATTTGGACCAAGTTGGCTCATGATCAAAGTCTTGGGCTTGGGATTTAATTATGGAAGAAGATCAAAACCAAGCAATGGCCCAACCTGCTCAAGTTGATACCTATTAAAGGCCCAAGTGTGAGCCAAGCTTCATCAAGGACTCAAGCCAAGATTTGACTTAACCCACATCCAGAAACCTAACTGACCAAACCCAAGCCTAATCATCCTCACCAATCCCTAATTTCCACTAAACCCAAATTAAACCCACTCCAATTTGAACCGGTTCAGCCCACGTATAAAAGCCAAATTTTGGCACGGTGAACAGTGGCTTCGCCACTGTTTCATCGCTGCCTTACTTCCCATTTTCCCTTCTCGGCAAGCCCCGATCTCGCGTTCTTCTTCTTCTTCAAGCTGCAGAGTTATCAAGGAGGCTCAGGTCATCATCTGGACTATCTTCTGCAGCCTGGAATCTCGCTCTCGAGGGTTTCTTGGGCGAGTGTGCACTGCCCTGTTCCTGCGGCGAAATTAGTCTGATTTCAGTTGTTGTGGCCACAACAGCTGATTGATTCGGCTTCAGTGAAGTTGTCTAACGGCTTTGCGGAGCTCATCGATCACCCTTGCGCTAAATCGCAGCGGATTAGATCAGTGTTTCCGGAGTTGCCATTTTAAATCTGTTTTGAGTTCTGAAATCTTGAGTGCGAGAGGGTTTCTCAAATTCAAGGCTCCAGATTCGTTCAGATCCAAGCCCAGAGTATTTCAGAAGCCTAGTTGCTGATTTCTGGATCATTTCCAGCTCTTGGGTGACGCCAAGAAGTGTAGTTTGTGAAGATGGGTTGAATTCGAGTGGAGTAGCTAATTTGTGTTCAATTCTGCAGTTGTTTCCGAATTTACTTTGTCAATAGATTCTTGTAGCTGTAATTAGATTTACTTTTAAATTGAAGTGCCTCGTTTTCCTCATAAATTAGTTTCAATTCAGTGTAAGAATTAGAGTTGTCTGTTCTTAGTTTATAGTGTTGTTTGTTTCTTGCAAATTACTTAGCTGCATTTAATACTTAGGTTAGATCCCAATCCTATTTGAACCTGCCAATTTGAATCGGTTTTATTCTGTTAAGTTCTAGTTAATTTCATAATTAGGTTTCAATTGCTTAGGCTAAGTAGGATTAAAATCTGTTGAGTAATTGGTTAATTGTTGAGATAGATTTTAGTTAAGTTCTTATTCATAGAGCTCGGTTGATTGAGTTAGCTGCAAGATTTAGAGTTCACCTTTTAATCTAGGATTTATATGAAAAACCAAAAAAGAATTTGAACTTTCTCCTTGATGCAACTTTAGCTAAGTTTTTTCTTTAATTGTTATGGTTAGTTTAATCTGCTCGTTAGCTCATTTCACTTAGCATAATATTCCCATTTTGTTAGCTTTGAATCTTCACTGGTTTTCTCTCTTGTTGCATTTAAAGAATTGTTTTAAAATACCAAAACCCCCCATTTTACATCGAAAACCCCAAAAAGATCCCTAAGCCTAATTTCAAGCAAAGCTACTACTAGTCCTTGTGAAAAATACGACTCGAGACCCCTACACTACACTTTTCTTTTGTGAGCCGTGGGTTTTCGACACTTAATCAATTTGAGGCTCATTCGTGACACTCCATTTTGGTCCTTTCAAATTTTGGCGCCGTTGCCGGGGAAGCAACTAGTTGATTTGTTTGATTTTTGCTTGTATGTTTCTTTAGACATATCATTGGGTTCTATTTTTTGTTGCTTATTCTTTTGTATACGGGTACTGCTATTTTTTCTTGTTTGTTTTGTGACAGGACTGCCAGTTCAGAATGTTTCCATCTACTTACCAGCAGCCGTGTCAACAATTCCAACAAAATCAACAACCAAATCAGTTTTTTCAGCCTAATGGTCAGCCAAGTCAGCCCTTCCAATTTCAGCAGCCAAGTCAAGCAAATTTCCAACAATTTCAGGAAGGGCAGCCACAATTTCAGAGTTTCGATCAACAAATTCAGCAATTTCAGCTACCATGTCAACAATTTCAGCCACCACAACCATTTCAACCGAATTTTCAGCCAATTCAGCCATTATTCCAGAATTTTCAGATTGGGCAGCCATCATTTCATCAATTTCAGCCAAATTTCCAGCCACAAATTCAGCATGGGCAGCCACCATTTCAGAATTTCCAACAACAAAACCAGAATTTTCAGCCCACTCAATTTGAGTTTTCATCACCACAATTTCAACCTCAGATCCAAGATTTTCAGGGCTACAGTTTTCAGCCATCTCCACCAACTTGTGAACCAAATATTCAGCAATTTAATCAGTCATTTCATCCATTTGAGCAGCCCCAACAGTTTCCATTTCAGCATGCACAGCCTCCTCCTGGACTTCAGCAGCCCTATTTTCCATTTCAAGACCAACAGGGGTTCCACACTAACCAAGGAGGCTTTGATGATCCTGATTGGAGTGAGGCTCAACAACAAAGGATGATGGAGATGTTACAACAACAACAAGAGCAAAATCAACAACAACTACAACGCATTGCAAAATTAGTTGATCAAGTGAAACAAAGGCTAGCCCAAGAATCAGGACAATTATATTCTCAAGCAACTCTTGATTCTGAGAGCCCCGGAGTTGGTTTTATATCAGTTCAAGGTGACCCTAGTGTATGGTCAAGTCCTTCTTCAAGTAATCTTGCAAATGTGATAGAAGAAGAAGAAGAATACATTAAAGTTTGGGCACCTACAGCATGCATTCCTCCGGAGACTCCTATTCAAAATCCAATTCCAAATTTTTCAGCTCCAGCAGAAGAAACTGAAGCTCCACAGGACCATTCTAGCCTTTTATTTTGTGATGATAGTGTTATTAGTGGTCCTAATTTTTCTGATACTGTTGTTGCAGATATTACAGAAGAACCATGCAGTAGGAGCTGTACTTGCACAGAGAGTAGATGGGGCACCATATGTTATTTCTTATGCCTCAAAGACCTTGGATTCAGCCCAAGCCAATTACACCACCACAGAAAAGGAGCTTCTCTCCATTGTTTTTGCTTTAGATAAATTCAGATCATATTTATTGTGTTCTCATGTTGTTGTGTTTTCTGATCATGCAGCATTGAAGTACCTCCTGAAGAAACCAGATGCGAAGCCAAGGCTTATTAGATGGATGCTACTACTACAGGAGTTTGATTTGGAGATACGGGACAGGAGTGGCAAGGAAAATTTAGTAGCAGACCACTTGAGTAGATTGGAGGGAGATGGAGATCCCACGGCCATAGATGATGATTTCAGAGACGAGCAGCTTTTACAGCTGCATGGTGAGTCACCTTGGTATGCAGACTTAGTGAATTTTCTTGTAGCTCATGTTTTTCCCATACACTTTTCGAAAGGTCAAAAGGATAAGTTTACAAGTGATGCCAAATATTATGTGTGGGATGATCCTTACTTGTGGAAATTTTGTAGTGATCAAATCATTAGGAGATGTGTACCAAATCATGAGTTTCATTCTGTACTCACTTTTTGTCATTCTTCAGCATGTGGTGGGCATTTTGGGCCACAAAGAACTGCTAGAAAAATTTTAGAATGTGGATTGTACTGGCCCATCCTGTTCAGAGATTCATATAGGTTTTGTAAATGTTGTGATAGATGTCAAAGAACAGGAAACATAAGTGCTAGAAATGAAATGCCTCAACAAACTATTTTATTTTGTGAGATATTTGATGTGTGGGGTATAGATTTTATGGGACCATTTCCTGCTTCTTTGGATTTTTTATATTCTTTTAGCTGTTGATTATGTTTCAAAATGGGTGGAGGTCATTCCCACCAGGACTGATGATTCATCTGTTGTTGTGAGTTTTGTCAGGTCACACATTTTTTGCAGGTTTGGAATACCAAGAGCGATCATAAGTGACCAAGGATCCCATTTTTGCAATAAGCACATGAAGGCTCTTCTTAATAAGTACGGGGTTGTACATAAGGTTTCTACTGCTTATCACCCCCAAACAAATGGACAAGCCGAGGTGTCAAATAGAGAAGTCAAATCAATTTTGGAAAAGACCGTGGGACCTAATAGAAAGGATTGGAGCAAAAGGCTTGAAGATGCACTATGGGCATATCGCACTGCTTACAAGACACCCATTGGAATGTCACCTTATCGACTTGTGTATGGGAAATCATGCCACTTACCTGTAGAGATTGAGCATAAGGCGTACTGGGCAGTTAAAGCTTGCAATTTTGATGCTACTAAGGTGGGAGAAGAAAGGAAGTTGCATCTTCAAGAACTTGAAGAAATCCGGTTGGAAGCATTTGAAAATTCAAGGATCTACAAGGAGAAGACTAAGAAATTTCATGATAAGCACATTGTGAACAAAGAATTTCAAATTGGTGACAAAGTGCTATTATACAAGTCAAGACTCAAATTGATCAAAGGTAAGTTGAGGTCAAGATGAGAGGGTCCATTTTTTGTAACTAATGTTTTTCCCTATGGAGTGGTAGAGATTCAAGAGGAGGCTACAAGCCAAGTGTACAAGATTAATGGCCACCGGCTCAAGAAATTCCATGAAGAGATAAAGGAGCTAGAGGTGGATGGAGTGGACTCTAGAGATGCCACCTACCCAACTTGAAAGGGGAGTTCACTAAATTTTGCACTTATTTTTCTTTGTAGATATCATTTCCTTATTGCACTAATAAATTTTAGTTTGCATGCGCAATTAATTTTCTTAAATAGCTTCTTTAAAGTTCAAATAAAATTCTTCATGTAAATACCATGCTTAGATTTAATCATTTAGTTTTATGGAAATTTTATTCATCATTACGCTTTCTATTGTAAATACCATTCCCTTTATTTTGACAATAATAAATGTTTAGTTCACAGTAATGTTTTGCTTCATTAAGTGTTGAGTTTCGAATTAAAATAAATTTTCATTGTGAATACTAGTACTAGTTTTCATTTCGGCAATCATACATTTGGAGTTCAAATAAACCTCATTCCTACTTTTGCATTATCTAGCTTTCCTTTTCAAGTTCTAATAAATCTTAATTGTGAATATTAGCACTTAGTTTTGGTTATGTCATTTAGCTAGAAGTCTTGGTTAATGGAATAAAGTGTAACCACCTCCTTATACTTCTCTATATCATTTTAGAGGGTTTTGAAAGTTAGTTAACTTTTGCTTGTTGAGTTAAGAGATTCAAGTGCATGGATGACAATTTTGAATGCTTGAGTAATAACTCGATTAATGGACTCTAGATTGATGAAAATTGAGATGAAGATTTTATACCTAGTGAGGATTGAACTTTACTTGTGTGATGCACTCATATGATTGCAAATCTAGAATTTGCTTTAACTCTTTCAAAGCCATAATTCTATGAATTGAATCATACTCATGAAGGTGAATTATTTTGTTCTTCTTCCTCCACACAAATTCCTATTTGTTCCTTGCAAATCATCAACTTTCTTTATTCTTTATATTCAATTTTATCCTCATAGCAAATTTCTTTCACATATTTTTCTGGATATGGGCATTCATGTGTGTTAATTGATGATGTTTTGCCCGGGACGGACAAAGATTTGAGTGTGGGGGAGGTTGTGGTTGGTTTGGATTCTTTGAATGATCAAGTTTTCATGTTAAGGAGGTGCCCCAAAAGCTGTTGTGCAGAATGACCCGAAACTGTTTGTGTCAAGATGATGTATGTGGAAGCTTGTTAGCTGCGCAGGATCATTGAAGTAATTGCTGAAATTCAATACAGCAACTCTATTATTTCCATACCTCATTTCTTAAGGAGCAGTTGAACTGATTTTGGTAAACTGTAGTAATTTTTAGTGACTGAAATTCTGATACAAATGCTGAAGAACTAAGTTGCTGTAAACAATTGCTATTAAGCTGTAAAGTGCAGTATCAAAGCTGTGGAGTTATTGATGCTATGCAGGAATTTTATTTATGTCTTCTTAATCATGTCAAGCGAATCCAACTCAGCTAATCAAGGATACCAACTGTCCTAAATTCTGAATAAGAAGAAGTGAATGCAGAATGCAGAATTCTTTATGACACCTTATTGCTGTCCATTACCATAAACTACTTGAGTTGAAGCTAAGAAATTACTGCACAACAAGTTGGCTTGGAAATCTACTGAGTTGTTCTGAAAACATCATTGGATTGGATCTAATTGGATTTGTTTTAATTTTGGCATACTGTTTTAAGTGTATTAAGGAGCTCTGAAATTGTTTCATTTGGTATTCAGAGATTACTGAAATTTCAGAATTATTTGGAGCAGATTTCGAATTGTTGACAAATTCAAATTGCCAATGACGTGAAGATGTTGATGCTATGTAAAAATTCTGTTTAGCTTCCCATTTACAATGCTACCTATCACTGCATTTGCTGAGGGTGTTATACCTTGGATAATAGAGGAGAGGGGCTACATTAGGGGCGTTTTTGTTGCTGAAATTAGCTCCTGTCAGCAGTAGTGATGCAACTGGTTTACTATAAATTGCTGACAGCTTTTTGAAGCTCTGAAAGTAGGTTGAAGCTTGGCTACATTTGAACTGTGGTGCTTCCAGTTTTGGTTTGGGAAGGACTGTGCTGTGCCAATTGGCACGCAAGGGATTGCTTGTTTTGGTGCTTTGATTTGTGGTCCACTGAAAGCTGCTGGACAACACAGAAAGTTTGCTGAATTTGCAGCAACTTTCAGATTGAAATAATCTGTTCTTTGTTGAAAAGGGTTCGGGTATGCTGTTTTCTGCAGCATTAATGGAACTTTCTGATATTTTGGATGCTGCAGAGTGCTGCATTCGGGAGCTGCTGAAATGACATGGAGCTGAAGAACTGAGGTTGAATCCGAACATTGCTGTATAGTATTTAAGAGTGGAACACACAAAAAAAAAACATTGCAAGAAAAAAAAAAAGAAAATTCTGAAGTGTTGATGCCAAGGAGGGTAGCTATTCTTTCAAAGCTCACGGCAAGGATTGATTTGAATCTGATATTTGATCAAAACATAACTGAATTCTGAATCCTAGATGCCAATTGATATGAAGAAATTCTGAGACGAAGGAAGGAAATGGCACAAAATCTGAGCCAAAATGAGAAAAGCAGTTTAGGCCAAAAAGAAACTGAAAATCTGCCCCTTTGGATAAGAAATGATTTGGATCCAGAAAAGAGCTGCATGGAAGTTAGAATTGAGGAAGCTGAGTTCAGCAATAAATCTGATAAAACTTAAAATTGAAGCTGAGAAATCTGAAGCTGAAAAGCTGAGCTCGAAATGGGTTGAAAATCAGTAAGGAGCTGTTGTTTAAGTTTCATGTGCCAATTTGGTTGAGTTTGGTATCAAGATCAAGCAAGAAGAAGTAGTTAAGGAAGACAAATATTGAAAACAATTGAGGAACCAAGGAAGTTTAACCTCACGATTGAATTCGGTTAAGAATTCGAAATGGAAACAAATGGCACAGCAAAGAAAAAAATATATAGAGAATCAAATGTAGAAAAATCTGTGCCTACAAAGAATCCACTTGCAAGCAGCTGAAGTTGCAGCTGATAGAAGATGTTTCGGCCACTCTGCTTAGTCTAAATTGAATGCTAAAAAGCAGTGTGAAATCTTTGAAATCGAGCTGAGAAAGATTTCTAAATTGCATTGGATCTGCTGTGACCAAGTGCTGGAATTAAGTAGGCTGATGAAGTGGAGTATTAAGTTGAGAATCTGAAGGAAGTTTCTGTGAACTTAAAGAGCTAAACTGTGAAGAGCTAAACTGTTGTACCAAATTGAATTTGGACTAAAGAAATGAGAGATCTGTGCCAGAGCTGAGATCAAGGAAGTTTGGATTATAATCGGTATTTTAGAAGTTGGAGTTATGGAAGTAAGTTAAATTACATCTTGCTAAGGTCTGAATTGAATTGTATCAGTACCAAAAAGGAAGGAAAGGGCAGTGGCTGCATACTGTGAAAACAGTGACTGAGCAAAATAAAGTGGAGACAATGATAGCAGTTTGGTTGGCTGACAAATTCAAAGAATTTGATTACCTGTATTATTCTTTTGTCAACAAATCTAGCACGAAATCAGAAATGAACACATCAGCAGCGTGCCAATCAAAACTGCTGTGTATCAAGAATTGGTTGCAAGGTCGAATCAGCAGTAATTCCAAATGGAGAACTGAATGGTTACATTATTATTTGATGTTTCGAGTTTTCCTTCAATAAAAAGGGCTGAGAAGGAATCAGAAATGCATATTACTGAACTCAATCCGTAACACTGCCAACTTTGCAGTCTGAAGGTCATTTTATGCAGCTGAACTTTGAATTGAACACAGAATTTGCAGAGATGTTGCTGGAATTATTGGAACTGTAGATTGGTGTGCCAAAACGAGCTGAATCACATGCTGAAGGACTGAAATTCAGATGAGTCAATGAAGAACAGGGGAGTGTGGCGAAAATTCATCAACCAAACATTTATTTATGCCCATGTCTTCCACCATCACACTGAGCTATTCGTTTCTTTATCTTTTCATTTCTTTTCTAATACCTCAATTCTTATTGCTTTAGTTCATGATTTCCTTACAACTCAAAATAAGCCTTTATGAATGTGATTTCAATGTCAAGGATGATGGTGGAGAGTAGAAGAGAAGCAAGCCTATGGAAATGCATGAACCATGAGTAGCTAGAGTGAGCTCTACTTGTATCATGAATTAGAAATTAGATTGAGAGCCACCAACAAATCCCTTGAAAGGATTCGTGTGAAAATTCATCTCAATCGATTCATGATAGAGGAAGTACATTGAGTTGTTGACCAAGAACTAGAAATTAATCCATGTATACTTGGGTCTTTGAAATTTGGCAAACCTAGGTAACTTTCTTTCAAATTTTCTTCTAACATGATTGAGAATGTTTTAAAGGGTATGGTACAACATTAGTTGTTCTTCATTTTGTTTACTTGCGCGGGACGCACAAGAATAAGTGTGGGGGAGTGATAGATTAGCACTTAACATACTTATTTGGGTTCATATTTGGTGCATATCATGAAATTATGTTCTTAATGTTACATGTTTCATCATGTTTTTGGAATAAGAATTATTTTGATCCATCAAGTTAAATTTCCTACAATTATTGTAAAAAATTCCTCATTGTTTTGAATTGATTTTGTAGGGAAATTAATTTGGACCAAGTTGGCTCATGATCAAAGTCTTGGGCTTGGGATTTAATTATGGAAGAAGATCAAAACCAAGCAATGGCCCAACCTGCTCAAGTTGATACCTATTAAAGGCCCAAGTGTGAGCCAAGCTTCATCAAGGACTCAAGCCAAGATTTGACTTAACCCACATCCAGAAACCTAACTGACCAAACCCAAGCCTAATCATCCTCACCAATCCCTAATTTCCACTAAACCCAAATTAAACCCACTCCAATTTGAACCGGTTCAGCCACGTATAAAAGCCAAATTTTGGCACGGTGAACAGTGGCTTCGCCACTGTTTCATCGCTGCCTTACTTCCCGTTTTCCCTTCTCGGCAAGCCCCGATCTCGCGTTCTTCTTCTTCTTCAAGCTGCAGAGTTATCAAGGAGGCTCAGGTCATCATCTGGACTATCTTCTGCAGCCTGGAATCTCGCTCTCGAGGGTTTCTTGGGCGAGTGTGCACTGCCCTGTTCCTGCGGCGAAATTAGTCTGATTTCAGTTGTTGTGGCCACAACAGCTGATTGATTCGGCTTCAGTGAAGTTGTCTAACGGCTTTGCGGAGCTCATCGATCACCCTCGCGCTAAATCGCAGCGGATTAGATCAGTGTTTCCGGAGTTGCCATTTTAAATCTGTTTTGAGTTCTGAAATCTTGAGTGCGAGAGGGTTTCTCAAATTCAAGGCTCCAGATTCGTTCAGATCCAAGTCCAGAGTATTTCAGAAGCCTAGTTGCTGATTTCTGGATCATTTCCAGCTCTTGGGTGACGCCAAGAAGTGTAGTTTGTGAAGATGGGTTGAATTCGAGTGGAGTAGCTAATTTGTGTTCAATTCTGTAGTTGTTTCCGAATTTACTTTGTCAATAGATTCTTGTAGCTGTAATTAGATTTACTTTTAAATTGAAGTGCCTCGTTTTCCTCATAAATTAGTTTCAATTCAGTGTAAGAATTAGAGTTGTCTGTTCTTAGTTTATAGTGTTGTTTGTTTCTTGCAAATTACTTAGCTGCATTTAATACTTAGGTTAGATCCCAATCCTATTTGAACCTGCCAATTTGAATCGGTTTTATTCTGTTAAGTTCTAGTTAATTTCATAATTAGGTTTCAATTGCTTAGGCTAAGTAGGATTAAAATCTGTTGAGTAATTGGTTAATTGTTGAGATAGATTTTAGTTAAGTTCTTATTCATAGAGCTCGGTTGATTGAGTTAGCTGCAAGATTTAGAATTCACCTTTTAATCTAGGATTTATATGAAAAACCAAAAAAGAATTTGAACTTTCTCCTTGATGCAACTTTAGCTAAGTTTTTTCTTTAATTGTTATGGTTAGTTTAATCTGCTCGTTAGCTCATTTCACTTAGCATAATATTCCCATTTTGTTAGCTTTGAATCTTCACTGGTTTTCTCTCTTGTTGCATTTAAAGAATTGTTTTAAAATACCAAAACCCCCATTTTACATCGAAAACCCCAAAAAGATCCCTAAGCCTAATTTCAAGCAAAGCTACTACTAGTCCTTGTGAAAAATACGACTCGAGACCCCTACACTACACTTTTCTTTTGTGAGCCGTGGGTTTTCGACACTTAATCAATTTGAGGCCCATTCGTGACACTCCATTTTGGTCCTTTCACCCCTCTTAGACATCGTGCCGGTAACGATCTACCAAGAACCTGAGTCACCAAGGCGTCTTCTCCCCCAATCCATAGCTTGGTCGAAAC
Source organism: Boesenbergia rotunda (assembly GCA_024364735.1). Lineage (NCBI taxonomy): Eukaryota > Viridiplantae > Streptophyta > Magnoliopsida > Zingiberales > Zingiberaceae > Boesenbergia > Boesenbergia rotunda. The sequence continues at coordinate 718,695 of JAGFNQ010002423.1, forward strand.
CCTAGGGATACCTCCACCAATGCCGCTGGAACCCTAACCCTAAGGATGGGTTGCACCGGCCACCGAAAGGTAGAAGGAAGAAGATGAAGGTGAAGATGAAGAGAAACAATCTCCTACTCCACACCAAAACCTAGCCGAAACCCTATCTCTTCCCCTAGCTCACCGTCGGCCAACCAGAAGGAGATGGTTGCCGCCAACCACCTTGGAAGAGGACCTCTGCTTCTTCTTCACCTCGCGTCGCCGATCATCCAAGGAGATGAGTGGCCGCCGACTGCCTAAGAAGAAGACTCCCTCCCCTTTCTTCACCTTACGCCGCCGCCCACCCGAAGAGATGGATCGCCGCCGACCACCTTGGAAGAAAGTTTCTCCTCCTTCTTCCCTTGCGCCGCCGACCAAGCAAGGATGATCCTCACTTGCAGCCACCGCCGGCCACCTTGGAAGAAGAACTCTTCTTCTTCACCTTTCGCCGCCATCCAAGCAAGGAGTGTATCATCGTCGGTTCTCCCTCACAAGCTCGCTCCGGCCAAGGAAGATGAAGGTGAACCCCTTCTTGCTTTCTTGCCCGAGCCCTAGGAGGAGAGAAGAGATGAGAGGAGAAGAGAAGAGGGCTTCCTCTTCCTTCTTCACCGTCGGAGCCCTAACCTTAGGAGAGAGAGAGAGATGGAGAGGAGAGGATTAGGTTAATTGGATGATCAAATTTGCTCCATGGTTTCATGACTCCATGGGGTATTTATAGGGCTACAATAGGGACCATGAGGAGGAGTTGGGTCTTGGCCCGCTAATAGATCCAAACCCGATCCATTAATGAAGAATCATTCCACTAAAGGCTCTTCATTGAACCACCTCACCAATCCTCATATTTTCATATGGGCTCCACCTATTATGAGTACAATTTCTCCCCGTGTTTAAGATATCGAATGCACGTTGATTAATTTAAATTACTGATAATTTTAGTTAATCAACATTTAACTCTTTGATTAGTATCACTTATCTTTATCATCATGTTGGACAAGTCCACTTGCAAGATTTAAAATTATGAACCTTATGAGCTCATCAAGGGGGTATCATCATTCCGACTCATCAGGTACGGTTTCCGTCTATAATCAACGGTATACCATATAAATAATATTATTTCCCAACTTACCGGGCCTATCGATTTAACAGAATAAATCTCGTCCATTGGTAAATCAAAGAAATAACTATTAAGTACACGTGCCCGTTATTATATCGGGATTTAGAGCGTGTGCTTCATAATATACTGAGGTCTGATCTAATTATAAAGTTAGTATAAATTGGATCACCTCTATGTCGGTCCTGCTAAATGCACACAAAGTGCACTAGTGTAATTCTATGGTCAAGACAAACCAACACCAAATTACACTACAATCATCCCGATGGTTTGTCCAAATCCATCTTGGTTGTGAGCCTCTACTTATACTTTACAAGGAACTGATAACATGATCTTCTGTACGACATCACACACCATGTTATCTATAGTGTAAAGTATTAGACATTATGCATATACTAATATAAATATGCAACAGTGATCTTGTGATTCTCTTTTAAAACGTAGATGTCTTATACAAAAGCAAGGCTTTTAGTATACATCCCAACACTTGGCCTAGATGGTCGGTAAACATAACACAACGGAAATAAAAATACATCACAACAAATGAAAATGCATGTCGACATGACTTACATTACAAACATATAGTCATAAACTCCTCTGGAGCACACAAAACACATAAACACCAAGTATGAGACAAATATAAGACCACTGAAACCAAAAAGGAAAAACAAAGGAAAGCAAAGCTACCACGAGGACAATCCAAAAACTGGATCGTCTCGACGGAAGGGGGACTCTAGCTGCTGGGCTCTCTCCTGGCGCCTCCAAATATCTCAACCTGAAAATAAAAATAGAACAATCGGGGGTGAGTCCAAGGAGAGTTCACGAGTATACAAAGCATGGAAGCAAGCAGATATAGTCTCAAAAGGGAAAGTCAGAATATATGATTGACACATACATGCACAATATACCCATATCAAACTCACCTACGGGGTATGATGGTCATAAATCTCCGAACCTAAATGGTCACCAGACCATAAATAAATAAAGTCCCTCCTGTATGTGTTGTCATCCAAATGCAGTAAACATAGCTCAAACAAGTGCAACAAGCATAAACAAATACAATCTATGCAATCATGCACATGATGCAATAATATGGTCACTCCTAACGCTAGTCATCCACCGTCACCGGTCATGGGTGAGGTCGAGTGCGTAGGGTTATAACAACTATACACACTCTGTCATTACTGCTCCTGAGTGACAGAGTGGACAGGATGATGGCGGAGGACACTTTCCTACCCCAAGTCATATGGGAGAGCACCGCTCTCATTACCTCGTATCACGGGAAAGAGGAGGGATCCCTGTCTGCTACCACGCTGCGGAGCCTTGACAGGGCAACTGCACACACCCTCTTGATAGTACCACTAACCCATGAGTGGCAGTGTGTGCAGATCCTGATATGACTGACGACCCGTCTTAACCACAAGGGAGCACAGAGATCGCCAGTTATACAATAATGCAAAGATGGTGCATGACGCTAACACCCATCAAGCAAACCTCAAAATGATATGTACCGGTATGAAACATAAATCATGGTATACAAATAACCTACCAGGCATGCAAAAAATGCTAGGTATTGATAAACATGTGTACTCTCCAGAACCAGAGTATCGACCATAGAGACTGTATGGAAAATAAATTCGAGCATGTCAAAGGTCAAGCAGTAAGTACCAAGCAGAATAACCAAGAGGCGGATGAAGATAAATCCTACTACTATCCATACAAGGAACCATGCATAGAAATATGAAATATCTACAGAGATAAATCAGAAAGTACTCGTCTCCGATGTAGTAACGCGTAGGCAACGAGAACCCCCCCCCCCCCCCCGTCCAGAATATATCCGCAGCGAACTAGCCAAATCAATATCCTGTATCACAGACATTATTTAATTTAGCTATTATACAAAAGTAACTAGCTAAAATCAATTTCCACCCATATTAGGATTAATCCTAATTATTAAAATCATTTAATTAATCTATATATTAAATCATTAACTACTTAATTAGCCGGTTCCTCGTAATTAGGTTCGTTTTGGGTTTAGCCTCCGCTTAACCCAAAATGAAATTCACATTATGAGTACACCCAAGCTAACACCCAATCTCTTAGTAAAACTTCGGTAGATCCAAAACTCAATCGAATGCATAAATTCCATAGCTTATATCCCAATGAAAACCACTAATCCAACTTTAACTAAAGCATGATATCAAGGAAAAATAAGCTTAACAAACTTACCCCTAATTCCACCTCAACTCACAGTAGTGTATCAACACCAACCACAAGAGCACAACTAACCTTCAAATACTAATTAAGCTCACGGAAATAAGGTGAACAACAAAACAAATCAACTTTTCATAGCCCAAAATGAATACATTCCAATCAGCCAACTCTACAGCCTCAAACAACTCCAAATCAAAGTTCTATATGATACGACAACCTCACAGCAGTAGGATAGCCACTAGAAAGCATCCAAATACAACACCAATCCACAAAAGATCAAGACAACCAATCTGATCAACATCACAACTCCACCCTCAATGGAGATTCACGTAAACAACAAATCTAAAATAGGACAACCCTAATTGAAAACACAGATCCCTCTAAAAGCAAATACACTCAACACAAGGAAATGAATCATTCATCCTCACTGGCCAAAATCTGACACATGCGCAAGTTCTAAGATCTAGATACAAACCCAGATCAAACGCCAACTATAGGTCTACCATAATTCAAAGTACAACTTACCGAGGTCTATTGCCGACGGTGGATCAGGGAGAAGAAAAGGAGTCGATCGGCTCAGTGGTGACTCGCGGGAGAGAGTAGAAGATCGCCGGCTTTGATTGAGTGAGGAGGGGGCGGCAAGATCGCACCGAGAGGGGAAGGGGCTGTCGTATGTTTGCTTGCGCAAGGAGGACTCGAAATCGGACTCGCGTGAGAGGAAGAAGCGGAGGAAGAAGGCGTCGGCTTGATGAGGAGAAGAAAAAGGGGCAGCTCACGTGAAGGCTGCGACGTAGAGACGAGGAGGAGAAATAGAAACCAAAAATCAGTAAGTGGGGTGTTTTTTGCAAAAAGACCCTTTTAAAAAGGCTAATTCCAATTCCATCCCAGGATCTTATGCGTTTAAACACTTGAAGTTTCTATATTTAACATTCTTCCCCACTAACAAAAATTTAGTACCCAAATTTCTCTGGTAAATCGTAACCAATACTAACACCCCGTAAGGAGTAATAATACGAAATAGAAACATACAACACGCACCTCCAATAAATAGACGAGGGTAGCGAGCTCGGATTGTGTCCTCGAGCTCCCAAGTTGTCTCCTCATCAAAATGGTGTTGCCAACCGACTTTGATCAGTCGGATTGTCTTATTCCGCAACTGATGTTCCTTGTGCTCCAATATTCGCACAGGTATCTCCTCGAAGATGGCGTCAGGCTGAAGTGGAACTGATACATCCGACAAAATATGAGCTAAATCTGGTACATATCTCCTCAACATGAAAACCTAGAATACATCATGAACACCAACAAGAGACAGTGGTAGTGTCAGACGGTAAGCCGTTGCTCCAGTCCTCTACAAAATCCAAAAATGGCCTACGTATCACGGAGCTAACTTACCTCTCTGAGGCCAAACTCCTTCATCTTTTTTTTCGTAAAAACACATGGTCATCCACGGAGAACTTCAGAGGTCTCCGATCAGCATAACTCTTCTGACAATCTTGCATCTTGGACATTCTCCATTTGATGGTGTCAACTAACTCTGCCTCCTGCTGAGCTCTCTGAGAGATAAAGACTACCAATATCACCACATCCAAGGTGTTTGAGTAATCGAAACTGATTCATATCCAAAATACCATCTCAGGATAGAATTGCTAGAATAGCCTTACATCTTGGATCATTTCCCTTGTGTGGCTTATTTTTGCTTCTGGTGATATTGCTCCAGCTACTATCATCACTGACACCACTGCTATCGCTTGCTCTACTAACACTAGTTTTAGTACTCTTAAGTGAGTCCCCTGTCACACTGCTCTTTGCACTCTCACAAGCCCTTTCTGAGCTCAGCATACCATCACTAGTAATCCCGCTTCTATATGTACTTGTATAGTGTTAACTAGCCCCCGCGGGCTGGATCAGCTGGTTAAGACACTCGCACTTGAAATGGAGGGCGTGGGTTCGAGGGTCGACAATATGAACGAGGGGTGAAACCTCGGCTGCTGTTTAAAAAAATCCCTCGCGCCTGGGTGTCTTAACCTGCCCAGCATTCATCGTGATTTACCCCCTCTGGACACTTGTGGGGCAGAGACCAGAGGGCCGCTGGGTTGGCGGTTCCAACCTTTTTGAAATTGTATAGTGTTAACTATACTCCATTGCTATCGATGCTGCTGTGAGGATTGACATTACCACTTGGGGGAAGTGAAGCATCCCAGATGCATTCTTTTTCATCAGAATAATATCTTTGGAATAGAAAATGGAGAAGATAAAGAATCTGATTCATTCAGTTCACTAGGAAAGCTCTTATCTGGTGATAACACAACTGCACTTGTTTTTGTAGGAGGACCTCGAATTGAAAGATCTTCTATAAATGGACCTTCTTTTTTTGAGATTCCTTTCATTAAACATCCTGCATCAGATTTCTCTTGGTCAAATGCCACAGACTGATTTCACCAGATCAGTATCCATTGGCTCTAGCCTCTAGGGGATGACTTGCTTCATTGAAAGAACTTCTTCCTTCGAAGGAGTCAACACTCCTGAAGCTATCAACCTCAGGGGTTGATTCGTTTTGATCAACCAATGCGCCCTGTATTTCAGATTTCCTTTAGAACAAGTGCATCAGCATTTTGAGATCCCCAAACAGCATCCACACATTGTTCATTCCTTGAGCTACTTGCGTGCACGCTTGAAACCTTATGAAGAGAAGAACTTTGAGCGGATGACATCTTCAACTCAGAAATTTTATCCCTTTGGAGTAAAGTTTTATCATCTCTTACGTTTGTCTAATCATGTGATCACAAGAAGTCAAGAACTCCAACTTCTGCTATAGCAAACGTAGTAGATTACACAGCAAAGTCTCATTTCTTATCTTCCACCAAACTATAAATCATGAGCGACCATTAGCTTATGTAACCTTCACACTGTAGACATGATGAATTCCTAGTGATAATGGAGAAGGTTGAAAAATGGATGGTTTCATGTGAAGAAGAACACAGGTTGGAAGAATACAGTAGGGTCATCTATAAATTCAACTCATATGCCTATACAATCACACCTCACCAAATTTTATAGACAAAAATTTTAGTTCCAACACGAGTGCTTACATGATGAAAAACGTTATTCCGTTAGAAAAGGCTCACAAGACCTTGAAACGTGCAGGAAATGCTAGAGCAATTGTGAACCAAAACCAGGTAAGAGTTGGCTATATGGCGAATGATTACAATCTAAACGAAACTACAAATACAAAAATATAGCTTTAGTGGACTCATTGATAGCAAAGACGAAGACATGGGAACAGGAGAGAAAGAAGACTTTCTTGGTTGATGAGGTTAGACAAAATGCTTGTCATCATCGATATTGAGATAAAGTAGCCATGTGTATAAAGTAGCTTTTGACTTGTTCTTTCTCACTAACGCTTAGTACATTGGTATGCTACTATATATCAGCATTTGAAAAATTCCAACTTTCAAAAGTGGTTAAACCATACATATTTTCCTTTCCAACTACCTTTGATCTCATCTTACTCACCAACAACATCATTGACAAATTCCTTCTTTTCCAAAAGTTGGTGAAGCCTGAGGTGAAAGAATAGGTAAGAGTAACATATATAGATGATGACAAGCATGATTCTTTCTAGAAGTAACGCTGTGCTTACTTCAAACTCCAGAAGAAACAATCTTAGACGGCATGGATCGATCAAAGGTAACATATATAATTAAGTCTTTCATTTCTCAATCTCCAACCTCCTGTCTCTCAAATTATATAAATCTTGGCATAAAATTTAATTATTAACATGTTGACTCTTAATTATTCCACTAGACCAAGTCAACCCCAGGTCACGTACGTACATTATATTCCTTTCTTTCAACACCACGTTTAATGGATGCATGTCTGAAGCTACTATATGGTTGCAAGTTAAGGCTCATACTCAGATTAGGTCGATAGGCATGCCTAAAGCCGTCGACCTATTTCAAGATTTCATTGGGTCTACTGATCAGACAAACTGCCTTGGAGACTTATTGCCTGTATCTTGCTTGCAGCTCTTTAGTTCCATCTATTTTATACAAATGATATCTTTAGAGTAATAATTAAAAGTTGTGATCAGCCTCATCCAAATTGATACAATAATTAAAAGTTCAAATAATTGTGGCCAACCTTGGAAGTTTCAGATGGTTTAGCGTAATCACATATTCAATATTAATAATAATGCTAATATAGTTATTCTAATTAAGATTTGGAGTAAGTTTCATGGCATTTGTCTTGTCTTCATATGTTTGGAAGTTGGAATAGAACTGTAGTTTACTTGCACTGGAAACTTGCCATAAGAAATTTAATGGAGACAATAATACACAAGTCAAGATGAGCCAAGGATAAAGTTTGATGTCCGACTTAGAGTTCTAAAATAATACCACAGAAAAAAAGAGTAACAATTAGTATTTGTAACTAATTTCTCTTCCAAAATCCAGTGTATAAGATTTGACTTAGTTCTTCTATGAAGTAATCATTCAAAACACTTCTAATTGAATTGAATATGTTTGAAAAGTTATGCTAAAAAATTAACCAAACAAAAGAAACTCAACAATTAACAATGCATTACAGCCGAAGGTCATAGGCTGACCCCAAGCATCTTACACGAATAGTCTCACACTCATCTTAAAAAAAAAAGAAAAATCAAGAAACTGTAATTATATCTATTATAGTAATACTATGACATACTAGCCAATTCAATCATGTCTTGGGGCATGCCTGCACAGCAGATTGTACCCAATTTCATCATTTATTATTCCAACTTGTTGATAAGAAAATGTGATAGCTCTAACTACTATAGATTATAATATCATTTGAGTTTGGATTGATTAATACCTCTGAATCTGTCTTTGTTGCACCGCTGTATATGTCTCATTCCCTTTGATTATTAATTAAGTATGGGACCATGTCGCCAAATAGTGGATAAATAACTAATTCATGCTTACTTTGACACTAAATTATATGTATCCACATTGAAAAAATGTTTATTTCAAGAATGCTTTATTTATATTGTTGATCTTGAGGCATAGAATTAAGAAAGAATTTATTAGAATGAGTATACAATCTTTTAGCTGCGCATCTCTATTGAAAAATTAATGACTACCTAAATATTGTCATTTAAGTCAAATTGGGTAAATTAAGTAATGATACTTTTAGATGTAAATAAACAAAATGTTTTGGGAAAAATGCATGCACTATATATATAGCTAGTACTGTAAATTCCTATTAGAAAGCTGTGAAGTAGAAGTTAATGGCAAGAATATATATAAATCTATATACGATCATATTTGAATAGTGTGAATGATGGATGTTAACGTATATTGGTAAATGTTTAAGTATAATTAATTAATTAATAGAGTGCATGCGAGTATGGGACAAATGGGTAGGACACTTGAAAAAGAGTGTCCTTAATTAATTAATGTTTCTGCAGTTTCATCCGGTAGCTAGGCTTTTTCTCTCTTTCCTTGGCTGGCTGCTTGTTCTTTTGCTGCTCTTTCCTGGTTTTTATCCTTGATTGTTGGGTGTATAGTAAGTGAATGGAAAGGGACTCAATTGCTTGCTTATTCTGTGCATGCTGAATATATATATAGTTTGTTTCTTTCTTACTTGAATTAATTAGTTGTTCCTAGATAGACTGAAAATGCTTAAATGTACTTCAAGCTCTGGACTTGTGTAAATTAAATAATAGCGAGAGGGATGAAGACAATAAGAAAAATGACGTTGAGGGATCGACTAAAAGAAGAGGAACAAAGAGGATGCTACTTCTGTTCATGGGAAACCAGAATTTGTCACTTAATTTCCTGACCCTTTAGAAGGTACTGATTGAGGTAAACTTAGAAAAGGAAGATTAATTTGAAAAGGTCTGTGTTTAGGCAAAGGTCCCAAGGGAAGTGCAGATTGATCCCCTTTTTGCTGTTAATTGTTATCTGGAATGACTGCCTCTTTAGCTACCAAGAAAGAGTAAACTCGAACAATAATCGATCGAGGAAGAAGCAAACTTTATTAGGTTCTTTAGCCTTTTGTAGGCTTCTGCTCCCTCTCTTGAGAGGTCTAAATTCCTCAATATGTTTCTTATTTTGTAGCAAATAACCCCAAAAACTATCCACCAATTGTTAAGACTGGAATTGCTATATAAAATAGGGTTTGGGTCAATTTTCAACTGATGCAAAAATATCTCATTGAGTGTCTGATATTTCTCAGGCAAAAGCTCGCTATGTTTCTTCATCAGGAAGGAGCAGCTAAGATGACAGCTCCGGCCTCTTTTTTCTACAACTATTAAGACAGGAGAAATGAAGGAATTGAGTTGAGAACTTTAACATAAATAAACAAAATGTCATTTATCTCATTGGAAATATGTAATTAAGGGGAACTTCTATATTTCAAAATGTATTTTCTATTTCATAAATCAAATTAATGTTGACATTAAAAAAAATAAAGCAAGTGATCTTTTGATTTAGTCAAGATGTTCATTGAAATATATTGATGGATTATAATTTTTTTTAAAAAAATTAAAAATAACATCACAATACTTATTTATTTTTTTAATTTGTTACGTTTCACTAAATTAATAATTTGATTGATAGTTTTAATTAAATAGTTTGATTCAGGGGCATTAAATTGTCAAATTGTTTTGACAATGTAGGATATTTTGGTAGAGAAAGTAAAATTGGCACGATTCAGGCATTTTAGAATGCTAAAAATTCGATTTTAAGAACCGGCTATTTGAACGATTTATTCGCTTAAATTAGATTTGATAATGCATTAGTCATCCAAGGTGGGAATAATTATAAACCCTTGAGCAGGGAAAAAAGACCACCACGTAGGTTGCCTAGGGAGAGAAAAATAAAAGTGTATAATAATTGATACACATTGACAGTGATAAGTAATTCTTCTAAGAATAACACTGATACATCAAATATTACTTAAAAATGTTTGTCGACAAAACAAAAAAAAAGTGTCATTAAAACGTAATATTTTATAATTAAAAAATTGAATTTAAAATTCTAATGATAATAATTTTATTAGATAGTTAAAGCTATTAATGATGACATTGATTAATCTATTAATAAATGTGTAGTAAAAGATATTTCATATATAGTATTAATTAACCGGTCAATAAATATGATATTACTGATATTTTTATTATTGATTGATAATTTACTTTACAATATCATCAAATATTTTTATTGATTTGTATATAAGTGTATAACCTATAATTAGTAAAATCGCGATCCTAAATCGCAGGATCATCTGATCCTAGCTAGATCATAGGACAGTGCGATCCTACGATCCAGAAGTAGAAATTGATCCTGAATTGTGTAGAATCGTAGTAGGATCGGATTAGGGTCAGAGTAGGATTAATAGAAGTTTTGAGATATCATAATTTTTAACTCGGATTGAATCACGAGATTTATAATATATTAAATTGATGCTCGTTCAGATATTTAATTACAAGATTTACCCTTAATGATCGAGTTTTAAACCCAAAAAATATCTTGTAAAGCAATTTTGGAGGCTCGAAAGATTTTATCTTTTTTTGTCTTATGCGGAGTTAAGGTTAAGGTTTTGAAATTATTTAAATATCTATTTAGTTATTTTTGAATTAGTTTTTATCAATAATATTTTATCATTTCTTTTTCCCAAAATGATAAATTTTTGGATGCCTATTACTTGATATTCTACAGAATCAATGGATTTTTAAAAATTTTATTTTTGACGTTTGTATCCGAATCATAGGATTCAATTACTTTTCACAATGTTAGCTATTTTGTTGGTCTTTAAATTGGGTTATCTTGTAAACAAAGGGAATATTCTTGAGGTTAAAAAATGTTGTTGTTTTTATTATGTTAATATTTTTTTTACATTTTATGATATAAAAATATAAATATTATTGTGTTATTGTACTAGAATAGTAATTAAATTAATAGTTAATTTAAATTTATATAAATAATAATGTTATATCGAGTTTGAGTGTTGACAGACTGCTACATGTATTTGCAAAATTATTAATCTATTTATAAACAAATGACTTTTTAAATATTTTTTCTAATTATTAATCACTTATCATAAAATTTTAATAAGGAGTTTCAGTAGGATATATTATACAATTCTATGATTTGATCCCGACAGATCCGATCTTGATCCTAAATCAATTCTACATAGGATCATAATTTTACAAACTATGATATAACCACATGCACCAAATATTTACATGCTAATTAATGAACTTAAGTTGTAAGCCCAATAAGATCCAAAGTTTAGTTTATTTCCTCCAATAAATTGAAACTGAAATAATATTTAGGTTTTAGTTTGAGCCTGTAGTTTTTCAAATTCATTGATCAACACAAAGCTCTCCCAAGTCTCATAATCAATGCATACAAGCTTAATAATTAATCAGTTAATTACTACAGTTTAATAAAAGCTAGATATGCAGTATTAATAAACTAACTTTTTAATTAATTAGGTTTTAGCATTAGCAAGATAAAGCTGCTTAGTTTGTGAATACTTTTTAGCCATCGCCCAAAAGTCTAATAAAATCTAAATATTATTAACAAGACAACAAGTAATTGAGCCTGTACGTTCTTGCACTAAACTAATTATATATACTCTTCCCAATCCAATTAAGTGACCATTCACGGGTCATTTATACATTGTTTGTTTATATTAAAATTTTGAAAGACAATTAATGATTTAAAATCTTCACATCTCTGATAAGATTCCCATTCCCTTCCCTCTGCAAAACCAGCTCTATATCTACCTGTCTCCGTCTTTAGCAAGCACACTGTCAACCCTAACTATGGATAAAGCCAAAAACTTGATGATAGCGAGGAGAAGACGTGAGATGCCAATATTTCCCTATCCTTCTCAACATGATCTTCTTATGATCCCTTCTTTCTCCTTCGTTGAGTCGTCGTGGGAGGAGGAAGCTTTTGCGAGAGACTCCGCTCATTCGGACGGGTGCATATGGCCTCCTCGGTTCTACTCTTGCTCCTTTTGCGGCCGAGACTTCCGGTCGGCGCAGGCCCTCGGCGGCCACATGAATGTCCACCGCAAGGACCGGGCCATGCTCAAACAGTACAACTCCAGCTCAAGCCCCACCGGATCGGAAACCCTAGACACTAGCAGTGCTACTGAGCCGTGCACCACTGTCAACCATGCTAACCCTAACCCTAATTCCAATGTTCAGGTCTGTGCACCAGTGGTCTTTGATAGCTACCAAAAGGAGTCTCTTTTCTTTAGGGAAAGACCCACTTTGCAGCTGTTTGTTGAGCCCGAGTCAAACCCGAATGAAATTGATCCTTGTAAGCAAGTAATCCGAAAGCGGCGAATCGAGACGGAAGAGGAGGAAGGGGATGGATACAACATAGACATCAAGAAGAGAAGGACAACCAATTCTACGATGCCGCCTTTCTTGATCGAGAAAATCGGAGTCAATCTTGATGTAGAGGAGCTGGATCTTGAGCTGAGGCTTGGAGATGCCCCTCAGGTGAAGTAGCAGAGCCTGGCCATAATTAATTCATGATCATATTTGCAAAAATTCAAACCTTTTTGTGCTTGAATATTGTATACTTAATATCTCTTTTGATCTTGCAAAAAGCTTGTTTCTCTTTTGCTTTATTAATTCTTCTCTGATCTTTTCTCAAATTGTGTCCCTGGATTTATAGATATGGAAGATTTAAGAATAATTCCATGCTAATTTTATCTCAACTTCTTTATGATTCCTTGCTCTATAAATAATATATGTGGTATAATTACTCAGATGGTCTTAATCATGAAGATAAACATACTTTAGTTAATTAATTTTGTATCTTCTCAAGTTTTGTATAGATCTGCTGCGAAATTATCTTTATAATTATTGTTGCCAATTTGTTCTTTAATTTCGAATATGGAATGATGTAAAAGATAATATATAGTTTCAATTTCACATCTCATGCTTTCATTCATGCCAGATTGTGATCTGAACTTTAATAGCTTACTTTATTGAATTGGTAAAGACAAAACAATACTGAATTATTTACTGATCAACACAGTGCGCTTGTGAGAGCTGAGTCCTTTTATATCTATCTATCTATCTATGTTCTCATCCACAAAGTTAAGTTGATTCTTAGATGTGAAATTTAGAATACAATTGATATATTGAATTAACCTAAATAAAGTATCTAAAATATTGTTTGTATTGATTAATTAATGCCCTTTTGTAAACTAATTAAATTACAAAGCTTAATACAAATGTTTACTCCTTTTGGTTTGTCTTCTTCTTCTACTTTTCTTTCTATTTTTACTCCTTTTCCAAAGCTTTTGTTCATATGCATGGCATGCCCTAAACCAAGGCAAGAAATCATATCACGTCATGCATGAACAAAATTAAGGGAATAAAATACGCTGTCTTTTGTTCCTTCTGTTGCATGCAAGTGTTTATATATATATAAGTAATCTTTTGATCCCATTTTTGTGTGGTGGAATTTAGAATTACGATACCTTTTGTTGTGGAACAGAAGAATTAAAGATTAATACGTAAATATTTTACAGAAATTATTATAATATGTGCATGTGACCAAGATGAAAAAGGAATTAGTGTGGATTAATTAATGAGATGGCGTTTATTGAGGAGAATGCAGTGTTTTAAAATCGCTGTCAAGAGAGAATATGGAATCAAATGTGTCTCTTTGTATTCTTTTATGTCTTGCAATGCTGCAACAAGAGACAAAATACTGGATGGAGTGCCTGTCGATGATCATGTGTTAGATTCCGACTCCTCTCTAATTCGAGAAGATTAAGACGTGGCAATCAAACTGTGATTATTGATTCTATATGACGGTAACATCGACGTACTAACGATCAATCCATCTCATAGGGACGATTATTTTATATATGAACTATATATAAATGTGCTCCAGAGAAGGATTTATCTTTGATCCGGTCGGATAAGTTTTTGGAGCTGATTAGGGGCCTGGTCGGATTGGGTCTAGGTCAGACAAAGTGAGTCGGGTTCAGTATTGGATTAGTGCGCTAGATACTGATCTGGCTAAGAGGATCAGGATTCAAAGCAATTTGAGACGGGGCCCAATCAGTGGCACCCGAGCAGACGTTCCCGGCCGAGAACTTTAGCTGTCGGGGATCACCGGTCGGGAAATTTTAGTCGGGATAAAGCAGAAGCGTTTTGTCATATCTTTTCATGAGTGTTCGGTAAGTAATAGGTCTCCCAGACGGGGTCTCCCGGTCGGGGTCACCCGGAGTGACAGACCCAGGGTGGCCGACCCAGGGTGGTCGACTCAGAGTGACAGACCCAGGGTGGCTGACCCAGACTGACAGACCCAGGGTGGGCAACCCAGAGTGGGCGACCCAGAGTGACAGACCAAGGGTGGCCGACCCAGGGTGGGCAACCCAGAGTGACAGACCCAGGGTGGTCGACCTAGAGTGACAGACCCAGGGTGGCCGACCCAGAGTGACAGATCCAGGGTGGCAGACCCAGGGCGGCCGACCCAGAGTGACAGACCCAGGGTGGCCGGCCCAGAGTGATAGACCCAGGGTGGTCGACCCAGAGTGGTTGACCCAGAGTGACAGACCCAGGGTGGCCGACCCAAAGTGACAGACCCAGGGTGGCCGACTCAAAGTGAGTGAAGGGTCGCAGCAGCAGTAAAGATCATCCGAATCTCCCCATTGTCAGAAGAGGATTTGACATAATCATGACCTGACAAAGCCGCCAACATTAATAAGGGTCAGAGGGGACAATCTGAATAGACTGTCAGGCGGCTGTGACAGTCTCACAGAGCAACTAAGGTTGCCATTAATTTAGTCTGTCAACTGATCATTCCTTAATGAGACATGACAGCTCTGACAAGGCAGAGAGCTTCCCCTCCCCTATATAAACCCCCCTTGGGGCTCAAAGAAGGGATGTCTGCCATTTGAAATCTTGCCTCCACCTTTGTGCTCTCGTTTTTGGTCCGTCCCAAGTTACTTGTGTCCCATTACGCTCAAGCTCGACCCCGACTCCCATGCTACTGTAGACCCGAGTCATCTTGGTCAGATCGGGTCATTCGAGGGAGGACTTTCTGTTAAATATCAAAATTTTGGAGGGTTAAATGCGAATTTACCTAAGTTAAGGGCTTAATTGGAAATATTGGAAGATGAGAGGCTTAAGTCAAAAGGCCCTAGGGCACTTAAATGCCAACTCTTTCTTCCCGTCGCGACTCACGAGCCGCATCTTCCCGATCGTTTCTTCCTCTCCTTCTTCTTCTCCAACGGCGACACCTTCCTCTTCCACCTAACAACATTCGCGGCTCCGATTTCCGACCGAGCTTCCGGATCTGGGTACTTGGCGCCCGTTCCGGCCGGAGGAGAGTTGGGATTCGGTACTGAGACGCTCCCCTCTTCCTCGATCGGGGACGCCAGAAGGTTAGGAGATCTCCACGGAAGCGGTGAGGTGATCGCCGGACCTGGGGATCGTTTAGACTGCGTCCGCTTGAGCAGGTGAGTCGCCATTTCGTTCTTGCCTCTTTCGCTGATTTTTTAATTCCACCTTCGATCACTCCGGGCGTTTGAGCGCTGTTCTTGGATCTAGGGAGCGACACCGTCGACTCTTCCGAGATCAAGCTTGCTCTGAGAGATCCGGACTTACTCGACAGCTGATTTCTCGCCGTGGTAAGTCTCCATCTCCATTTCTCTTGATCTCGTTCTTCCGATTGCCTTCTAATCAGATCATGGGATGGCTCTAGGGTTCGGCGGAGATACATTCGGAGCTAGGGAACTGCTTTGCCTTCAGTGGCTGTTTTGGGTTGCTGGCCGTTTGTTCCCGGCGACACAGAGAGCTGTGGAGGTGAGTTCCAGCTCTAATTCTTGATCAGATGTAACATTTGTGTGAATGGGTAGCTTGATTAGGGTTCGAATTCAGATCTTGGATTTGATGCGAATACAAATTTGGATGTCTAATTAGAATCGGTTTATGCTTGGATGTTCCGGTTCCTGGTGTAGATCGGTGATTGTTGATGTGCCGTGCGTGTGTTGGTGGATAGGGGATTCGAGTGTTGGTTCTGTGGTTGCTGATCTTCTGTTGTGAGGGGGAGTGCTCTGATCGTTGCCGTGAGTGGGAGGTGTAATGTGATTCGGTTTTGTGTTGCTTGGGTTTTAATTAATCAGTATGTGGAGTTGCTTCGATCAAGCTGGGTTGGTGAGATGGGTTGGTGAGATGTGATCTTGGTCTCTATCATTTCTTGGTACTGATTGGATTGGTCTTGGTGAGTTTATTGGGTTTGTTTTCCCCTGTGTTTTGAGCTTGGATCTAGGTCAATTCTTGGTTTGGGGTTGATGGGATTTAGGTTGGGCTTAGGCTAGACTTAAGTCAAACCAAGACCCAAGGATTAAGAGTTAGTCATTTGATTTGGATTAATTAAATGACTAGTGTATTAGGGTTAACTCTAATTTGATTTAGGGAATTATTTGATTAGCTATTAAATTGAATATATAGCTAAGATCATATTTTTGGATGCAGGGCTTTGAGCTGACTCCTTGGTTGCGGATTTTATTTCTGGACGGGGGTTCTTGCGCACCGGATGACATCATATTGAGGCGGGTAACTCTGACTTATCTCCTAGATAGTCACAGCCTTATATGCTTGATATGCTAGGATTAGCGATAGGGTATTATTTGCGTGTATCTGTTTTCCGTTACTATGGTATTTATATTAGACCTGATATGTGATACTGACACCCTCTAGGAGGTAGGATATGGTGCATAATCGTATGTGATCCTTGCATATCATGTTGATATAGGTGGATTAGATAGTAGATGCTGTTGTGACTGTCGTCATGCATCATCGTGCACCTTGCATCACTGTCGACCAGGGGCCCATTGTTGGGTAGGCTAGGTCGACAGTCATACTGACCTACCCATACGGCCACTCATGGGTTAGTGGTTGACGGAGTATGGGTAGGATGCCCTGTGCTGCTCCGCTCATGCACTCATGGGTTAGTGGACCGGAGCGTGGTAGCAGGCAGGGGTCCCTCCTTGAGTTGCCCTAATACCAGGAGATGAGAGAGAGATTTCTCCCCCATATCACATGGGGTGGGTGTAACACTCAGATAGAGATATCCCCCCAGTTCTACGGATGATGACCAGGGGTAGGGATGGCTACCCGGATATGTCATAGGGTAGGGGTGTTACACCGACAGCATACCGTCTACTCGATCACTCTATTATACGGGGTAGGGGATGATTTTTCCCCCGGATGGGTCGAGTACTGATGAAGTCTGTATGTGGTTGTTGCACATGATTGACATGCACCTTCAGGAGACCTTTTTTCATGGTCTTGATGACCCTGCATCGCTGGTATGTTCGTTCTACTTCTCGGATTTGCTTTATTTAGTATGGATAGTACCTGTGATATCTTGATAGTTGTATCTGTAGGATCGATGCACGTGAGAGGGGGGGTGAATCACGTGACTTTTTAAAAAATTAAATCAGAGTGCTTTAAAAAGCGTGCACAGCGGAAATGAAAGAAACGAAAGATGAACACAAAAACACGAACGATTTTTACTTCGTTCGGAGCCTTCGTCGACTCCTACTCGAAGGCCCAGGTCCCTCGGACCTTTCCGTTGGGCAATCCACTAAAACTCTCTATCGGTCAACCCCGATAGAGCAGGCGAGTACAAATGAATTGAAAGTGTGACAACCCCACACTTTCAAGTAACTAAGTGCAACAATATATATATTGAAAAAATTAACTTTTTACCGACGTCCGGAGTAGGTCGACTCTTTCGGGGCAGCAGGACGTCGTCGGCTCGAAGTGTAGCGTTTCCGGAGCAAGGCGCGAGCGTAGAAGAACTTGAAAGCTTTTGGAAGAAGTGTTGTACTTTGAAGAGGGTCGAGGCCCTCTTTATATAGGGCAGGGGGCGCCCGACATGCTCGGGGCGCCCCCCACGTGGTTGTCGATCCGGCGATGCTCCGGTCAAAGCTAATCTCGTCTACTTCGGGATTGCTTTTGACTGGGGCGCCCGACGCGCGCGGGGCGTCCGATTGACCGGTCAAAATCCCATCTTCTGGCTTCGCGAGGGCGAGCTTCGGCAGCTGGCAGTGAGGTGGCACAGGGGGCGCCCGATTCAAGCGGGGCGCCCCAAATAGCGCTGCTGTCGGGGCGTTTACCTCTCCGCTGACTCCTGGTTGACTCTGGGGCGCCCGACACATCCGGGGCGCCCTGCTCAGCTACGGCCTCACTCCTTTGAGGCTGTCTGAGCTGCAGAAACACCGTCCTTCGGTCCTGCATCCAGGGTTAGTCCAAAACAACAAATAATAAGATATAAGTTTAATTAGATCCTGTCTCCCAGACCAGGATCTAACCAGGACTCAACTTAGATCACCTAAATGGGTCTAAGTTGGACCGCGCCTAAAGTCCAAGATTGGACTCGTCCTCACTGGGTCGCTCCTCCAGTGACTTACCTTACTTACCCATTGTGCAGCTCTACTTGACTTCTTGACCCTACCAGGACTTCCTGCCAAGGCTCAACCACCTTGGTCTTCTTGCCAAGTCTCAACCAACTTGGTCTTCAGCCAGTTGTCAGGTCCCGCGAACCCAACTGGACTTCCCGCCAGGACTCAACCATCCTGGACTTCAGCCTGGTGTCTGGTCCTAAGTCTTTCAACCCTGCACACTTAGTAAATAGGTTAAACACACACAACCCTAACTTTAACCACTTTGTCATACATCAAAACCCGAGTTTGACCGTTAGTGCTAACTGCACCAACAATCTCCCCCTTTTTGATGTATTGACAACTCAGGTTAAAGTTAGAGAAAAACTAGCAGATACATGCAAGTAAAAAAAATAAGCATGAAAGTACATGGTGCAAAATTAAGTAGCAAATAGAATTTTCTAAGCTTTAACCCTACTAAATATAGAATTTTCTAAGCTTTAACCCTATTCTCCCCCTTTGTCATTCATCAAAAAAAAACATACGTCTATTAAGTTACGGAGAGTAGGATCCAAAGCTAAGTGATAGGGAAAACTAGACTTAGGCAAAATAGATTAAGTAAGATAAATAGCCTAAGAAAAAAAACTCCCCCTGAATCAATTAACTTAGCTTTCAAAACTAACAAATAGTTTTCAACAACATTATTTTTCAAATGAATTAGAAATATTTTCAAAGTTAAGCTTGGCAATCTTTAAAAGAAAATATATAAAAATTTCCCAAATAATACATATTTTTCAAAGTCAAAAGAAACTTTGCTACTGAGCTTCAACTTACAAGAAAGAAGATATTCTAAGAATAAGCTTTAAAAGATTCACGACCATTAATTATTCAATTTATAAAACTAATTTTTCAAGAATATACCTTAGATTCGTTTGAAAATAGTTATACTTTAAAAATAATATCATAGACTTAATCAAACTATTCTTAAAATTAATTTTCCAAGTTAGTTTGAGCTCCCCCTTAACTTGACAAGCCCTTAGAATTCCTTGTCAATTTCAAGGTAAACATTCTATTATGTCCTAGGGATATTCAAACTATAAATAAAAATATTTCAAAAGAATCATTTTTGGAAGTAAATCAATCAAAAATTTTGATACTTTCTAGTATAAGAACAAGCTAATAGTGGATTTTCAAAAAAACATAAGTGTTTTTATTTTAAAGTTAATTTGAAAAAGGAGATTTGCAAGACCCAAAAATACGGATTTTTCAATGTTAAACAGACCCAGAAATATAGGCTAAGTGGTAGAAAAAAAACTAGTCTTAAATTTATTAACTTAGCTTAAAAAAAATTTCCTTTTTTTTTTTTTTTTGAAAATATAATATCAATCTTAAAAAAAATGTTTTAAGGGTTTAGGGTTTAAAACTTTTATCAAAATTTTCAAATGTGTTTTGTCAAAAATGATATTTTGAAAAAAATATTTTGACCTCAGCTCCCCCTGGACCAAGTAATGATTGTGGTCCCTTTTCATATGTCTAACTTTAGTTACTGACTAACTATCTAGAGGATAGTAGTGTTCACTGAGTTAGTCAAGTCAAGTAATAATGTCTGGCTCAGATTTTAGTTCAAGACTACTTGACTTGATCACTGTAACGTTGGTATTTTACGCCCAGACTTACTGTGATGCACTGACTTAAGCATTCGGAAGTCCAGGCAGAGTCCTATGCATCTCACAACCGTTCTATGTTTTTGCAAACACAAACAAGGTAATCTTAATGTGTTTTGTGAGATGCGGCTACCTAAATCTATAGGTTCATGCAATTCTAGGGGTCAAGCTTAGGCTAAGTCTGCCAGTTTTGAAAATCAGATTTTGAAAGACAATAAAAGTTTTTGAAAACCACATTTGAAAAGTTCGTGTTTAAGTTAAATTTTGAAATATAATAAACTTTGAAAAGCAAGTTTGAAAAAGTCCATGTGTTTAAACTCACAAACTGAAAAAGTTGACTTAAGCTTATCAGGTCAGTCCTAGTCTATAACACACATTCCTATTAATCTTCTCAAGTTGCTAAATTCAGATTCAGGAAGTGGTTTGGTAAATATATCAGCTAGGTTAGACTTGGATTCAACATGATTAAGTTCAATTTCTCCTTTATTTACATGATCTCTGACAAAATGGTGTTTGATTTCTATATGTTTGGTCCTAGAGTGGTGGATTGGGTTTTTGGTTAAATTGATTGAACTTAGGTTATCTATAAAAATTTTTACTTTCTTAAAATCTAAGTTAAAATCTTTTAAGGTATGCATCATCCAAAGTAGTTGGGCTACACATTCACCCATTGCTATGTACTCAGCTTCAGTGGTGGATAGGGCAACACAGTGCTGTTTTCTACTAAACCAACTAACTAGTGAGGGTCCTAGAAGTTGGCATCCACCACTGGTACTTTTTCTGTCTAATTTACAGCCAGCATAATCTGAGTCAGAATATCCAATAAGTTCAAACTGGGCTGTTCTAGGGTACCAAATTCCTAAACTTTCTGTCCCTTTTAGATACCTAAATATCCTTTTAACTAGGGTTAGATGTGATTCTTTAGCACATGTTTGATACCTAGCACACATACTAACTGCAAAGAGAATATCAGGTCGACTTGCAGTTAAGTACAGTAAACTACCTATAGCACTTCTATAATACTTAAGGTCAACAGGTTTGCCATTTGTGTCACTATCTATAGTTTGATTGGTAGCCATAGGTGCCTTAATTTCTTTAGCACTATCCATTCCAAATTTTCTAAGTAATTCTTTAGTGTATTTTTGTTGATAGACAAAAGTACCCTCACTAGTCTGTTTTATTTGTAACCCCAAAAAGAAAGTTAATTGACCTACTAAACTCATTTCAAATTCATTTTCCATTACCGTTATAAAATCTTGTAAAAAGTTTGAGTTAGTTGAGCCAAATACTATATCATCTACATATACTTGAGCTATAAAAATATCAGTTTTTAGAGTTTTAACAAATAGTGTTGGGTCAATTTTGCCTTGGTTAAAGCCTTTAGAAACTAAGTAGTTAGACAGTCTTTCATACCAGGCCCTAGGGGCTTGCTTAAGTCCATATAAGGCTTTCTTAAGTCTAAAGACATAGTCAGGGTGTTCTAGGCTTTCAAAACCAGGGGGTTGACCTAGTTTTTCCTTGTTGACAAGCATTACATAAGGTTGACTCAAGGTTAGATAACTTTGGTAGGCCTCTAACTACACCATTTAGTTTAGGTAGTTTTCTGAAGTGAGTATGTGAAAGTCTCCTATGCCAGAGCCAAGTCTCATCCTTATGGGTTAAGAGGCAATTTTCTAAGGGACAGGTTAACTTAATTTCATAAATGTTATTGTGCCTAAGTCCTCTAAGTGTGATGTTTGGGTTGTCATTGTGTTTGATCAGACATTCATTGGATAGGAACCTAACCTTATAACCAGTGTCACACAATTGGCTAATGCTTAGTAAATTGAAGTTGAAATTTTCAACAAGTAATACATTTGTTATTATGAAATCAGACTCAAGTTCAATATTGCCTAGGCCAATTACCTTAAGTTTACCGTTGTTTCCAAAAGCAACGGTCCCTAGTCTTTTGTACTTGAGTTCTGTAAATTTGGTGGGATCCCCAGTCATGTGTCTGGAGCATCCACTGTCAATGATCCATTTGTTTTCCTACAGTTAAGTAAAAAGTTTTAAACCTTAGGTTGAGTTTTTTGAAAAAATCTAAAAAGATTTAAACACTTGAGTTTGAATTTTGAATTTGAGTTATGTTAATTTTGATTTTGAATTTTAATTTTAATTTTAATTTTAATTTGAATTTGAATTTTAATTTTAATTTGAATTTTAATTTGAATTTTAATTTGAATTTGAATTTGAATTTTAATTTGAATTTGAATTTTAATTTTAATTTTAATTTGAATTTGAATTTTAATTTTAATTTTAATTTTAATTTTAATTTTAATTTTAATTTTAATTTTAATTTTAATTTGAATTTGAATTTTAATTTTAATTTTAATTTTAATTTGAATTTTAATTTGAATTTGAATTTTAATTTTAATTTTAATTTTAATTTTAATTTTAATTTGAATTTTAATTTGAATTTGAATTTTAAATTCGTTAATTTGAATTTTGGATTTAAAAGGTAAGATTTTAAATTCAAGTTTGAGTTTTAAATTATCAAACAATGATTTGAACTTATTATCCTTATTCATCTCACTTGATCTAAGTTATCAAGCAAAGGGATCCTATGATTTGTGTGAGATGATTTTGAGTTTGATTAGAAATGTTAACTTGACCTTGTTTTAGATCCAAGTTTAACAAGTAGTAATTTAAAAGTACACTTCAATAATTGGCTTCCAGGCCAGGGCGAGGCACAGTGGCCTTCTTTGGCCGAAGCCTTATTGGAGCAACAACCCTTTTCTAGGCAAAGCCGCTTAAAGAAGTTGGACTTTTAACTTACTCATTGAAAACCTTGGTACTAAATAGTACAAGATTCAAATTAACTTTGAAGCTAATCCTAAGTGCCCACCTGGGCAGAGGCTGATTTTAAGGTGCCAACTAGTTTGGAGCCTCCCCCTAAATTGTAGATTGGGTGTTTAGGGTCAATGTAATGGATGTCCCTTTTTGGGGCATAAAATTGATTCTGACCTACTTGCTTTGTTAGATAAGCTTTCGGAACCCACGCTTTTCGTTGATTTTTGCGGGGGTGGATAAAGGAGATAAAAGATCTTTGGTTCGATCTTGATTTATATCCAATCCCAGATTTGTTGTACATGCCCTTTTGTGATCCAAGAATAAGGTCAAGGTTCTTGGATCGGGTTGTGAAAGTTGCTAGTAGATCCTTAAGTTTTAGGACTTCACCCTTTAGGGTTAAGTTTTCAGTTTTAAGCTCAATTAATTTTTGATTTTTAGTTTGTTCAGTTAATGTTATGGTATTAATTAATTGCTCCTTAAGGTCTTGATTTTCCTTAAGAAGCTGGTCATTTCTAGATTCAGATTTAAGCAATTTTTTATTTAAGACAGAAATAATTTTAAAGAACTTTTCATTTACTGAATCTAAATATACCTTAGTCAAGTCGTCCGAAAAGAGTCCGATCTCTTGACTCGACTCGTATTCGGAATCCTCGTCTTGCTCCGAGTCCGATTCTGGTCCGGTTGCCATCAGTGCGAGGTAGCTTGCATTCTTTGGTTGTTCATCGTCGGAATCGTCCGAGCTTTCATCCCACGTGGCTTGAAGAGCCTTTTTCTTTTTGTTCTTAGTGGGTTGGTCCTCTTTCTTGTAAGGGCATTCATGTTTGAAGTGCCCTTTTCTGTTACAGCCGAAGCAGATCATTTTGCTTTTACCTTCAGTGCTGTAGGGCTTCATTACCTTTTGAATATCTTTCTTTGAAAGTTTGTTCTTCCTTCTGGTGAACATTTTTCTTACCAAGTTCACCAGTTGTTCTTCTTCATCAGAGCCTGACTCATCTTCAGGTTCTTCTTGGACTTTTCTCTTTGATTTGGCTTCCTTTGGTGAACCTGCAAATAAAGCTAGCCCTTTCTCGGCCTTGGCGTTAGTCTGTTCGTGCAGTTCTAATTCACAAAACAATTCGTCTAAATTAATTTTAGAAAGGTTCCTAGAAATTTTATAGGCATCTATAATAGATGCCCATAGTGAATTTCTAGGGAACGCATTTAATGCGTACCTTATGATGTCCCGGTTCTCCTGTTTGTGCCCGATCATGTGGAGTCCATTCAGTATGTCCTTGATCCGGGCGTGGAGTTGGCTTGCAGATTCTCCTTCCTGCATTTTGATGTTAAATAACTTATTTAAAAGCAAATCCCTTTTTGTTACCTTGGCATCAGAGGTGCCTTCATGTAGTTCAATTAATTTGTCCCATAGCTCCTTCGCCGAGTCGGTTGGTCCAATTCTGTTTAGCTCCTCTTTGGTAAGTCCGCACTGGAGGGTGTTCTGAGCTTTGAACTCAGTCTGAGCCTTTTTCTTCATTTCTGAGTTCCATCTGTCGTGCCTTAGTGGAGCATTATTTCCCTCATCCATTGGCGGTGTGTAGCCTGTTTGGACTGCAAACCACTGATCCATGTCGGTCTTCAGATACACCTCCATCCTTCTCTTCCAGTAGGGAAAGTCTTCCCCATTAAAGAGGGGAGGGCGAGCAGTGCTATAGCCTTCACCTTGGGCCATTTAACTTCTGTGCACACGAAATACAAGTAGAAACAATATCCCAAGACTGGGTCTTGGATTAGTAGTGCGGGAAATGATAAACTAACTAAAAGCAACTTGAACGGTGTTGTACCAGATTCAAGTAAAATCAAACGAACGAAAGATAATCCAAATGTAGGCAACGATACCTAATTTAGATCTTTTGTAGCGAAAAACCAAAAAAATCGAAAAAATGGATTTCCCCCGGCTCTTATGGTGGTTGCACCGATACAGAGCGAACTTGGCTCTGATACCACTTGTAGGATCGATGCACGTGAGAGGGGGGGTGAATCACGTGACTTTTTAAAAAATTAAATCAGAGTGCTTTAAAAAGCGTGCACAGCGGAAATGAAAGAAACGAAAGATGAACACAAAAACACGAACGATTTTTACTTCGTTCGGAGCCTTCGTCGACTCCTACTCGAAGGCCCAGGTCCCTCGGACCTTTCCGTTGGGCAATCCACTAAAACTCTCTATCGGTCAACCCCGATAGAGCAGGCGAGTACAAATGAATTGAAAGTGTGACAACCCCACACTTTCAAGTAACTAAGTGCAACAATATATATATTGAAAAAATTAACTTTTTACCGACGTCCGGAGTAGGTCGACTCTTTCGGGGCAGCAGGACGTCGTCGGCTCGAAGTGTAGCGTTTCCGGAGCAAGGCGCGAGCGTAGAAGAACTTGAAAGCTTTTGGAAGAAGTGTTGTACTTTGAAGAGGGTCGAGGCCCTCTTTATATAGGGCAGGGGGCGCCCGACATGCTCGGGGCGCCCCCCACGTGGCTGTCGATCCGGCGATGCTCCGGTCAAAGCTAATCTCGTCTACTTCGGGATTGCTTTTGACTGGGGCGCCCGACGCGCGCGGGGCGCCCGATTGACCGGTCAAAATCCCATCTTCTGGCTTCGCGAGGGCGAGCTTCGGCAGCTGGCAGTGAGGTGGCACAGGGGGCGCCCGATTCAAGCGGGGCGCCCCAAATAGCGCTGCTGTCGGGGCGTTTACCTCTCCGCTGACTCCTGGTTGACTCTGGGGCGCCCGACACATCCGGGGCGCCCTGCTCAGCTACGGCCTCACTCCTTTGAGGCTGTCTGAGCTGCAGAAACACCGTCCTTCGGTCCTGCATCCAGGGTTAGTCCAAAACAACAAATAATAAGATATAAGTTTAATTAGATCCTGTCTCCCAGACCAGGATCTAACCAGGACTCAACTTAGATCACCTAAATGGGTCTAAGTTGGACCGCGCCTAAAGTCCAAGATTGGACTCGTCCTCACTGGGTCGCTCCTCCAGTGACTTACCTTACTTACCCATTGTGCAGCTCTACTTGACTTCTTGACCCTACCAGGACTTCCTGCCAAGGCTCAACCACCTTGGTCTTCTTGCCAAGTCTCAACCAACTTGGTCTTCAGCCAGTTGTCAGGTCCCGCGAACCCAACTGGACTTCCCGCCAGGACTCAACCATCCTGGACTTCAGCCTGGTGTCTGGTCCTAAGTCTTTCAACCCTGCACACTTAGTAAATAGGTTAAACACACACAACCCTAACTTTAACCACTTTGTCATACATCAAAACCCGAGTTTGACCGTTAGTGCTAACTGCACCAACAGTATCTCTATTGCTAGCTTAGACTATCTTGCATATATATGAGTTATCAGCTGAGTTCTATGAACTCACCCCGTAGCTCCTTGTTTTTATTTCAGGTTGATCGCCAGGAGGGTCCAGCTGCCAGTCCCATCACCTTGCGTCGAGATGTTTTACTTTGATTTATAGTTCCTGTATTGGGGTGTCGGTACTGTGTATTTGCTTTATTATCTTCCGCTGTGTTCTTATTTCGATTTGGTTGTACTTTTGTGTGCCGTGGAGGCCCTTATGTCTTTTGACTTTGTTGTTAGTCATACCGGTATGCACGACTTCCTTGGTTTGTACGCTGGTTTGGTGTTTTGGTCTTGAGTATGTGAATTGTCCGCCGGGCGTAGGGGAAGCTGGCCGATCCGTATCGGTCAAGCGACTCCTCGGGGCGTGACAATTTATTTGGTATCAGAGCCCAGGTTGCGAGATACCTTGTGGTCTTTGTGGGTTGTTTTCGGAGTCGTTTCTCGAGGTGTACGTGTTTTGGGACATGGCGGCGACGGACAGCTCCAGGCGACGACCAGATACTCTTCTGCAGGATTTATTCATTAATTTTATATTTTAAAATGAATAATAACGAGTGGCGTATCTCTACAGGTATGCCGCGCCGTATTGAGTTGACCCCACCCCGACGACCTAGTGGTCGGGGGCGACCCTCGCGCCGGACGACACGAGTATCCCAGCGAGCTACTGTGATTGGGGCAGAGGATGCTCCCGTGAGACGGACACGGATCGGGTCCCACGGCCGAGGACGATCTTCTTCCGGGGCCCGTGATGATCAGTCACCCCAGTCACCGCGGATACCGTCTCCATTTGTGACCGCAGTGCCGGCAGCACCTCCGGTCGGTCCCACCGTAGTACCATCCTCGACGGCGCCGCCAGCGGCACCCTCCGATGCTACGTCCCTGCTGATGCAGCAGATGATGCAGCAGATGGCGCAGCAGCAGCAGATGATGCAGCAGATGGCGCAGCAGCAGCAGATGATGCAGCTGGTACTACAGACGGTCCAGTCTCAGGCTGCTCCACCATCTGTGCCTCCAGCATCTACTCCTGTTCAGTCGGAGCCGCAGACTGCACAGCAGACCGTGATACAGCCACCGGGACTCGCTATACCTTCCGGAGGTTCGGTAGTACCGCCCGCGACGTCCATTGCTGTTACCATATCGAGCCGACCTGTGGCCCGGATCCCAGCTTTAGCTCAGGCGGCGAAAGGCCGTCTCACCCTGTTTCATGGAGCTGTGGATGCGAGCGTAGCCCGCTCGTGGCTGGAGACGCTGGAGCGGACATTTCCGTACTTGGAGTGTTCTGACGGGGAGAGGGTCGAGCTCGCCGCATACCATCTGAGAGATCGGGCCGAGACATGGTGGATTTCCCAGCGATCCGTTATGGGCACTCAGCCTATCACTTGGGACGGATTTCGGCAGGTATTTACCGCTCAGTATTTTCCTGCCGCACAGCAGATGACCAGTTGGCAGGAGTTCTTGGAGATTAGACAGGGTGAGCAGACAGTGGCGGATTGTGACGCAGAGTTTCATCAGCTATCAGAGCGCTGCCCGCATATGTTCCCCGGAGACGCGGAGAGAATGACTCATTTCCTCAGGGGGTTGGCTCCCCATATTCAGTCGAAGATGTCCCCATGGGATCTCACCACTTACAGACAGGCTCTGGATCGCGCTCTTCAGGTTGAGGTGATGAATCAGAGACTGGCAGCCGAGAGGAAGAAGGAGAAGAAGTCATCACAGACTTCTCAGCCCCAGCCCTCGCGGAAGCGAGGTAGACCGGATCAGCCAGTGCAGGATAGCTCTGGGGTCGCTTCTCGGTCCCAGAAGACGGGAGGTTCCACATCAGGATCTACTCAGGCATCTGGGCAGGACCGACAGAGGTCCACTACTACCTACCGCTGTTTCTGGTGTGGCTCTAGAGATCACGTTAGGTCGAGCTGCCCTATGGGTCAGGCCGTTTGCTTTCAGTGCAAACAACCTGGCCATCATAGAGGCGATTGTCCTCAGAGGACGCAGCAGCCGACTACTGGGGGCTCATCTGGGGGAGGACCCTCTGGTCAGTCGAGTTCCCAGCGAGGCGGTCGTAGGACACAGCATTCTTCCCGACAGCAGCAGACTGCCCCTCCACCGATTCAGATGTACTGTCTGTTTGGCCAGGGTCAGGAGTCAGCACCGTCTACAGTAGTACCACAGCCATTAGTTGCCGAGCCTCGCCAGCAATGCTATACCGGGTATCAGATGCCGGTTTACCAGCCGACTCAGAGTTCGGGAGTTTCCGCACCTCCGCTACCTCAGATGTCTGCTGTACAGGCATTACCTCCTCCCCCACCACAGCCGGAGACAGGCCGAGTATTTGCAGTTACCCGGGAGGAGGCTCATTGAGCTGACGGATCTGTATTCCGAGGTACGGTATTGATTTATGCATGTACCGCAGACTTGCTCATAGATACAGGTAGTTCTTTTTCTTTTATATCACGGGCTTTCTTGAGCAAGATCTGCAGACTACCGACCCTGAGGACACCGCAGTTATCAGTGTCTTTACCCTCAGGAGATATTCTGGAGGTGACTCAGGAGGCTAGAGAGTGTCCCTTGGACTTTGGGAGAGTCACTCTGACTATGGACCTAGCAGTGTTAGACATGGTGGAGTTCGACGTCATCTTAGGCATGGAATGGCTCACAACCTCTCATGCCACTGTGGATTGCCATTCGAGGGTGGTCACCTTCCGACCTCCAGACCGACCCTCGTGGGAGTTCCTTGGCATCCGCGATGACGGCATCGCGATTATCTCCGCACTTCAGGCGCGGAGATTGATTCAGCACGGTTGTCAGGGATTTCTGGTATCACTTATCAGTACTTCAGATGGCAGTGCTCTGCAGATCTCCGACGTACCAGTTGTCAGGGATTTCCCGGACGTATTTCCAGAAGAGTTACCCGGATTACCTCCCCGGAGGGAGGTCGAGTTCGCCATAGAGTTGATACCGGGGACTGCGCCGGCATCGAAGGCACCGTATCGTATGGCACCACGAGAGTTGGACGAGCTGAAGGTCCAACTCCAGGAGTTACTTGATCGAGGATTTATTCGGCCGAGTGTTTCTCCATGGGGTTCTCCGGTCCTTTTTGTGAAGAAAAAAGACGGTTCTATGCGACTTTGTATTGACTACCGACAGCTGAACTCAGTCACGGTCAGAAATAAGTATCCACTGCCGCGTATCGACGATCTGTTTGATCAGCTGAGGGGTACATCTGTGTACTCCAAGATTGATTTGCGCTCCGGTTATCACCAGCTGAGAGTCCGAAATTCAGATGTTCAGAAGACGGCATTCCGCACTCGCTATGGACACTACGAGTTTTTGGTGATGCCATTTGGGCTCACCAATGCCCTAGCCGTGTTCATGGATCTCATGAACAGGGTATTCCTCCCATATTTGGATCAGTTCGTCATAGTATTTATCGACGAGATTCTGATCTATTCTCGGTCCGAGGAGGAGCACACTCGCCACCTTCGCATCGTTATGGGAGTTCTCCGACAAGAGAAACTCTACGCGAAGTATAGCAAGTGTGCGTTCTGGCTATCTTCTGTGGGTTTCCTTGGGCACATTGTATCCAGTGGAGGTATATCAGTGGACCCCCAGAAGATCGAGGCTGTCACCAGTTGGGAACAGCCTAAGTCAGTCCATGAGGTCCGCAGTTTCCTGGGATTGGCTGGCTATTACCGACGCTTCGTCGAGGGTTTCTCCAGTATAGCGTCACCCCTTACTCGCCTGACGAGGAAGGGCGTGAAGTTTGTTTGGACAGAGGCCTGCGAGACCAGTTTTCAGGATCTGAAGCACCGACTTGTATCTACGCCAGTGCTAGTACTACCTTCTGGGGAGGATGGGTTCACGTTGTATACAGATGCCTCTCTCCTGGGACTGGGTGCAGTACTTATGCAGCACGGACGGGTGGTTGCTTATGCTTCTCGGCAGCTGAAGGAGCATGAGAGGAACTACCCCGTCCACGACTTGGAGCTAGCAGCCATCATATTTGCACTGAAGATCTGGAGGCACCATCTCTACGGGATTACCTTCGAGATCTTCACTGACCACCGGAGCCTTCAGTACCTATTCACTCAGCGAGAGCTGAACCTTCGACAGAGGAGGTGGATAGAGTTTCTGAAGGATTATGACTGTACCATTAGCTACCATCCGGGTAAAGCTAATGTGGTTGCCGACGCACTCAGTCGGAAGTCCAGAGCTACCTTGGCCTGCCACAGAGTGATGGTCATAGAGCTGATTCAGAGTTTCTCTGAGCTGGGGTTAGAGGAGCAGTCTCGGACAGAGAGAGGGTTGCTAGTGACTTTGATGGCCCAGTCAGAGATCAGGACGAGGATCAGGGAGGCTCAGGTCAGTGATCAGCACCTTCAGTCTCTGGGCAGTCAGGCGATTTCAGGCGAGCAGTCAGATTTTTCACGTGATGAGGAGGGTACTCTGTACTTCCGAGGGAGGCTATGCGTGCCAGAGGCGCATCCTGTCATGGAGGAGCTGCTACGGGAGGCCCACCGATCACGTTTTGCTATCCATCCGGGTGGCACTCGCATGTATCGTGATCTGAGACGTTCCTACTGGTGGAATGGCATGAAGAGGGACATCGCGGATTTTGTAGCAAGATGTCTCGTCTGCCAGCAGGTGAAGGCAGAGCACCAGAGACCTGCTGGACTTCTTCAGAGTATTCCCATTCCCGAGTGGAAGTGGGAGCACATCACTATGGATTTTGTCGTGGGCTTGCCGAGGACTAGGAGAGGCCATGATGCGATTTGGGTAGTCGTGGACCGACTAACCAAATCTGCACATTTCTTAGCTATCCGGAGGACAGACTCCCTTGATCGACTGGCCGAGTTGTATTGCCGAGAGATTGTCAGGTTGCACGGAGTTCCGTTGAGTATCATCTCAGATAGGGATCCGCGTTTCACATCTCGGTTCTGGCAGAGTTTGTAGAGGGCCATGGGCACAGAGCTTCGTCTCAGCACAGCTTTTCATCCCCCGACAGATGGTCAGTCTGAGCGTACTATCCAGACTTTGGAGGACTTATTGCGCTCGTGTATGATGGACTTTGGGGGCAGTTGGGAGGATCACTTACATTTGGTTGAGTTTGCCTACAACAACGGCTTTCATTCGGCGATACAGATGGCACCGTTTGAGGCGTTGTATGGTAGGGCATGCAGGACACCTATCCTTTGGGATGAGGTTGGAGAGACTCAGCTACTGGGACCCCAGAGAGTTCAGCATGAGGCAGAGTTAGTACGGACTATCAGACGGAGATTAGCTGAGGCCCAGGATCGTCAGAAGAGCTATGCTGATCGGAGGCGCAGACCCTTAGAGTTCTCTGTTGGCGATCATGTATTCCTTCGAGTTTCACCCACGAAGGGGGTGAAACGGTTTGGTCTCAGAGGTAAGCTAGCTCCCCGGTATATCGGTCCGTTCCAGATTCTGGAGAGGATTGGAGCTGTAGCTTACCGCCTAGCACTTCCACCAGCTTTGGCCGGCGTTCACGACGTGTTCCATGTTTCCATGCTGAGACGGTATGTACCAGACCCCACCCATATATTATCTGAGGTGCCTGTTCCGCTTCAGCCTGACGCCACTTATGAGGAGATACCTGTACGGATTCTGGGTTTCCGGGAGCGTCAGCTACGGAACAAGACGATCCGGCTAGTTAGAGTCGGATGGGAGCATCATTCGGATGCCGAGGCTACCTGGGAGCTCGAAGATACTATCCGAGCTCGATATCCCCATTTGTTCGACTGAGGTATGTACTAATAGTACAGTTCAGTTCAGCATTTATATTTCGAATATATATTGCTGTTGGCACCTACTATTAGTAGTATCGAAATTTGGGGACCAAAATTTTTTTTAGTGGGGGAGAATGTTAAATATCAAAATTTTGGAGGGTTAAATGCGAATTTACCTAAGTTAAGGGCTTAATTGGAAATATTGGAAGATGAGAGGCTTAAGTCAAAAGGCCCTAGGGCACTTAAATGCCAACTCTTTCTTCCCGTCGCGACTCACGAGCCGCATCTTCCCGATCGTTTCTTCCTCTCCTTCTTCTTCTCCAACGGCGACACCTTCCTCTTCCACCTAACAGCATTCGCGGCTCCGATTTCCGACCGAGCTTCCGGATCTGGGTACTTGGCGCCCGTTCCGGCCGGAGGAGAGTTGGGATTCGGTACTGAGACGCTCCCCTCTTCCTCGATCGGGGACGCCAGAAGGTTAGGAGATCTCCACGGAAGCGGTGAGGTGATCGCCGGACCTGGGGATCGTTTAGACTACGTCCGCTTGAGCAGGTGGGTCGCCATTTCGTTCTTGCCTCTTTCGCTGATTTTTAATTCCACCTTCGATCACTCCGGGCGTTTGAGCGCTGTTCTTGGATCTAGGGAGCGACACCGTCGACTCTTCCGAGATCAAGCTTGCTCTGAGAGATCCGGACTTACTCGACAGCTGATTTCTCGCCGTGGTAAGTCTCCATCTCCATTTCTCTTGATCTCGTTCTTCCGATTGCCTTCTAATCAGATCATGGGATGGCTCTAGGGTTCGGCGGAGATACATTCGGAGCTAGGGAACTGCTTTGCCTTCAGTGGCTGTTTTGGGTTGCTGGCCGTTTGTTCCCGGCGACACAGAGAGCTGTGGAGGTGAGTTCCAGCTCTAATTCTTGATCAGATGTAACATTTGTGTGAATGGGTAGCTTGATTAGGGTTCGAATTCAGATCTTGGATTTGATGCGAATACAAATTTGGATGTCTAATTAGAATCGGTTTATGCTTGGATGTTCCGGTTCCTGGTGTAGATCGGTGATTGTTGATGTGCCGTGCGTGTGTTGGTGGATAGGGGATTCGAGTGTTGGTTCTGTGGTTGCTGATCTTCTGTTGTGAGGGGGAGTGCTCTGATCGTTGCCGTGAGAGGGAGGTGTAATGTGATTCGGTTTTGTGTTGCTTGGGTTTTAATTAATCAGTATGTGGAGTTGCTTCGATCAAGCTGGGTTGGTGAGATGGGTTGGTGAGATGTGATCTTGGTCTCTATCATTTCTTGGTACTGATTGGATTGGTCTTGGTGAGTTTATTGGGTTTGTTTTCCCCTATGTTTTGAGCTTGGATCTAGGTCAATTCTTGGTTTGGGGTTGATGGGATTTAGGTTGGGCTTAGGCTAGACTTAAGTCAAACCAAGACCCAAGGATTAAGAGTTAGTCATTTGATTTGGATTAATTAAATGACTAGTGTATTAGGGTTAACTCTAATTTGATTTAGGGAATTATTTGATTAGCTATTAAATTGAATATATAGCTAAGATCATATTTTTGGATGCAGGGCTTTGAGCTGACTCCTTGGTTGCGGATTTTATTTCTGGACGGGGGTTCTTGCGCACCGGACGACATCATATTGAGGCGGGTAACTCTGATTTATCTCCTAAATAGTCACAGCCTTATATGCTTGATATGCTAGGATTAGCGATAGGGTATTATTTGCGTGTATCTGTTTTCCGTTACTATGGTATTTATATTAGACCTGATATGTGATACTGACACCCTCTAGGAGGTAGGATATGGTGCATAATCGTATGTGATCCTTGCATATCATGTTGATATAGGTGGATTAGATAGTAGATGCTGTTGTGACTGTCGTCATGCATCATCGTGCACCTTGCATCACTGTCGACCAGGGGCCCATTGTTGGGTAGGCTAGGTCGACAGTCATACTGACCTACCCATACGACCACTCATGGGTTAGTGGTTGACGGAGTATGGGTAGGATGCCCTGTGCTGCTCCGCTCATGCACTCATGGGTTAGTGGACCGGAGCGTGGTAGCAGGCAGGGGTCCCTCCTTGAGTTGCCCTAATACCAGGAGATGAGAGAGAGATTTCTCCCCCATATCACATGGGGTGGGTGTAACACTCAGATAGAGATATCCCCCCAGTTCTACGGATGATGACCAGGGGTAGGGATGGCTACCCGGATATGTCATGGGGTAGGGGTGTTACACCGACAGCATACCGTCTACTCGATCACTCTATTATACGGGGTAGGATTGATTTTTCCCCCGGATGGGTCGAGTACTGATGAAGTCTGTATGTGGTTGTTGCACATGATTGACATGCACCTTCAGGAGACCTTTTTTCATGGTCTTGATGACCCTGCATCGCTGGTATGTTCGTTCTACTTCTCGGATTTGCTTTATTTAGTATGGATAGTACCTGTGATATCTTGATAGTTGTATCTCTATTGCTAGCTTAGACTATCTTGCATATATATGAGTTATCAGCTGAGTTCTATGAACTCACCCCGTAGCTCCTTGTTTTTATTTCAGGTTGATCGCCAGGAGGGTCCAGCTGCCAGTCCCATCACCTTGCGTCGAGATGTTTTACTTTGATTTATAGTTCCTGTATTGGGGTGTCGGTACTGTGTATTTGCTTTATTATCTTCCGCTGTGTTCTTATTTCGATTTGGTTGTACTTTTGTGTGCCGTGGAGGCCCTTATGTCTTTTGACTTTGTTGTTAGTCATACCGGTATGCACGACTTCCTTGGTTTGTACGCTGGTTTGGTGTTTTGGTCTTGAGTATGTGAATTGTCCGCCGGGCGTAGGGGAAGCTGGCCGATCCGTATCGGTCAAGCGACTCCTCGGGGCGTGACAATTTCTTCGCTTGTCGACAGTATCAATCTTAGGTCTATCCTGACTATAGCCCAGCCTAAAAGATATTTTTGCATGTTAAATTATTTACTTCTAATTCTGCACCGAACAAAATCTTGTCATGAAAGATTTTTGGCATTCATTTATCCGACGCATGAGAAAAATTCTATATTAATTATCTCTAGCTAAAGTTGTCAAGTAGACATATATTTTTAAATTTAATAGAGTATTTTTATTATTATTGTTTTAAGTATGTAATTATTATTATTTTTAAGTCAAACACTTTCGTTATTGATAAGTTTTTTTCTTTTTTATTATTATCTATTTTTATTATATTAATGAAAAAATTTATTTACAGAAATTATAATATATAAATAAATTAATCTTTGACATAATCATATATTATAATCCGATCAATTTCAATTAAATTTATCAAAAATATTTTTTTTGTAAATATAAAATATAAATATAAATATCAACTTATCTTAACCTAGGGTAGAATATAAAAAAATAAATAAGAAGGATTTAATAAGTAAAATTAATTATATATATTAAAATAAATACATTTTATTAGGTGTGAAATAGAGTATGTATATTGAGAAAAAAATCTTCAACTCATTTCAGCACATAATATACAGTTGTCTTGGACTCTAATACAATTAAAAAAAAATTACATTAGTATTTTATAGTCTATAATTTGTCATAAAAAATAATTAATTATTTTCTTTTAGTACTTAATTAATTTCTTTTACACTCAAAGTTCAGTCCAGTTCTGTTCTAATTTATGGATTCGTCCTTATATGCTCAACAAATATATAGTTTCAGTAAAAACTGAAACAAACATACTCGACAATCGCAGCTAGGAAAATTAACCATGATTTGATTTACATAAAGTGTGCAAATAAAGGACGATGTGTGTGTAGATGTGTCTGTAACGATTAATTTGTTTGCTTATTTTTCATAAAAACAAAAATTATTCAGAGGAAATTTGTTGAAAATCTTCTCTAGTTTGATTCAATTCGAATATTTATTTCGTTATAAATTTTATCGCAAATGTGTAAAAAAAAATTCGTCGCAAACTTTTGTCCTTAAAAAATTGGTTTTTTGTAGTGCGGGATAGATGTCAACTTTGTAAAATTTTGTAAGGTCGAACTGTTCGTTCTAAGATTTAGTAGGCTTCTTATTAATTAACTCAGAAGGCCCAATAATTAATAATTTTTCGGCATTGCGTCGAGGAATTTGAAGCCCACTTAGGTTCATCTTCTGAACCACATGATGCAACACTTCTGAATGATTTTTTTAATTCTTTACTTAAATATTTTTAATTTGTAAGAAATAATAAAGAAATTATCAAAATGAAACTTCTACAAACTCATTTTCCCTAAAACTTGTATTAACTTTTTGCAGGAATGATCCCTTAAAATTTAAAAATGGCCACATAATATCTTTTTTTTTCAAACTCTTTGTTTAAAAATGTCCGAAATTCCATGATGACTTGAAAAAGATTTTAAATGATAATTTTTAATTGAAATTGGGTTGTTTATAAGTTCAATTTGATAATAAATATAGATTTATAAATGAATTTTGATTTTAAAAAGATTACTACTTGTTTTGCTATCCTGAATTAAAAATTATGACTTCCAAAAGAATATATATATATATATATATATATATATATATATATATAATATTACTTATCGGAAGGATTTCATCACACTAACTCTTTCATGTCAATTTTTCACAAATCTAAATATGTTATGGTTACTTAATAGTCTCGATCAAAACTTATAGATGTACTTAGAGAACTCTAATCTTCAATCAAATTTTATTTATGGATTTAGAGAATTCTAATCAAATTCATTTCAAGTGTTATAAATTTTTGAAATGCTCTAGAATTTATAGGTCTAAAGATATCAACTTGAAGTCATTAATAATAGCGGTTAGAAAGTTTTCACGATAAATTGAGAATTGACATATATAGAAATATCAAAACTTGGCATAAACATGATAAATTAAGCTTGACCATGGTTCAGAACCGACGATTCGAAATTGTCGATTTTGATGGTTCATGACAGGTCGATCCTTAACCTTAACCGTGTAAGACGATTACGATTTACGGTTCGAAATCATCGATTCATGATTCTATTTACAGTTCGTGACGGTTCAAGATTATTATATTAAAAAAAATTAAAATTTATAATTTATTAAAAATAGACTTGTAATTATTTAAGTTGGTTACGTATCCTTTTAAAATATAGAACAATATCCACATAATTTTTTTTTATATTTTTACCTTTTATATCACACTTCTATTTTCTCTCATTCCTATTATATTTGTTCCTTCTCTACCAAATTACTTCAACAATTTTTCTTGGATTTGATCTTAATTTTTAGAAACCAACCACATAAGGATATCATTAAATTGCCATGTTGTTTTTTTAAAAATCAGTACAGTGAGTATTGTATGCGTGTAGAGGAAAGAAAAATGTTTAATTTACAAATGAAAAAGTAAAGAGAAAAATTATTGTATGTAACAGAGTGACTAAGAAAATAAATAATCAATTTTTACACAGAGGTAAAATGGGAAAGAGAGACTTTCAAAACTAAGACATTTTTGGATAATATCTTGGATGAAAAATTATAATATTATTTTTCTATCCCCCGATCGCCAACATCCTTGCTTTGCTTTAACACGATGATTAGCAGCTAAAATTGAAGGGACATAATGAAATTAAATTATGGTAATTTCATAGAACAATCTTTTTTTTGCTATTTTATACAATAAAATTTGAATTTCAAATTAATTTGAAACTTATCCAAGCACATTTTTTTCTTTTATTTTTTGAAAATTAAATTTTAGGCTTCATGTGTTATTAATTGGGCAAAAATAAAATTTAACTCTAATTTCAGTTAATTTTGGTCAAATTCCTCAGATCTGATGTCGTCGTGGACCTTTTCTCATTCTACAAGCTAATAGCGGCCTGACACGTAAGCTCCGTCCCCATACCGTCGCCTAGTCGATATTAACTCCGAAAACCTTTCCTAATCCCTTCTCCTCTCGTCTCCGCCGGAACGTAGCCAACGCCGTCGGCGAATCGATGGCGCTCTTATCCCCCACCCGGTTCCTGCAAATCCACACCTCCGCCGTCCCCCGCCGCCGCAAAACCTCTCCCTACGTCGCCTGCTCAGCGGAGAACCTCGACCTCGATCTCTCCCCCGCCAGATCTTCCATCCCTTCCATCCCCGCTGTTCCCTCCGATCGTAAGAGTAACCTAACCGTCTTCGCCTCCGCCACCGCGGCCATATGCGCCGCTGCCGGAGGTGGATTTCTCTTCCATTTCTCTTCCCCTCCTCCTCCATCTGGCGGCGGTATCGGAGGAGGCGGCGGAGGTTGGGGCTGGGGCAGTGACGGGGGTGGCTTCTGGAACAATGTCTTTTCCCCTTTACCGGCTTCCGCCGGCGAGGATGATCAGGTCAGTGGCGGGGAGTGGGACCCCCATGGACTGCCGGCCAACATCATCGTGCAGCTCTCCAAGCTCAGCGGGCTCAAGCGCTACAAGATCTCGGAGATCCTCTTCTTTGATAAACGTCGGTCCTCCACCGTAGTGGGAACCGAGGATTCCTTCTTCGAGATGGTGTCCCTCCGCCCTGGCGGCGTCTACACCAAGGTCCAGCTCCAGAAGGAGCTTGAGAGCCTGGCTACCTGCGGCATGTTCGAGCGGGTTGACCTCGATTGCAAGACCAAAGCCGATGGTACCCTCGCGCTCACGGTTTCCTTTGTTGAGAGCACCTGGCAGGGCGCCGAAAGCTTTCAGTGCATCAACGTGGGCCTGATGCAGCAATCGAAGCAGGTCGAGATGGATCTCGACATGACGGATAAGGAGAAGCTGGAGTACATTCGGATGCAGGAGAGGGACTATAGGAGGAGGATCGAACGGTCAAGGCCATGCTTGCTGCCCGAGCCGGTACAGGATGAGGTGGTTTCCATGCTTCGCGATCAAGGGAAAGTGACTGCCAGGTTGCTGCAGCGGATTCGGGATCGCGTTCAGAGGTGGTACCACGATGAGGGTTATGCGTGCGCCCAAGTCGTCAATTTTGGGAATCTGAACACCAGGCAGGTGGTTTGCGAGGTCGTCGAGGGGGACATTACACAGCTTTCAGTCCAGTTCCTTGATAAGCTTGGAAATGTGTGTGAAGGGAATACACAGCTTGCCGTGATTCACAGAGAGCTTCCGAATCAGGTATATGCAAAATATAAAGTTTTGACCGAAAGAAACTGGTTTTTGTCTTGAGACATGTTTTAGTAGGGTCGAACTTGTGAATTCTAGTAACTAGTAAATTGGTCTATTGAAACTAGGATGCACAACACCCATTCTTCTCATACCGATTTGTGTGGTGGGTGATTATATAATTTGTTCTATTTCCTAATAATTCAAACTTTTAGGCTAAATGGTTAGACAATCAATCTTATCATGACATTAGAGCGGGAGAGGAGAGTTCAAATCCAACTTGTGTTAATAATAATTGGCCCCTGATAGTCCTGCATTGACAAGTGCGATGATCCATTGGATAAATTGATCTTTTCCCTAACAACAAGCTTTTGGATAACTGTAGTACATAGCAGGAGTTCTTGGGTTTGAATACTAGCTTTTTCAAATAAAAAATGGTCATAAAGAAACATGTTGAAGCTAGTAAGCTCCATGCTATTAATCTCATGTGGACAAGTGTGGTTGTCCAATATATAAATATCAAATTGGTACCTTTTCTAACAGCTTGAGCTTACGAAATGAGTAGTTATCCAATGAACTTTAACACTAGGAAAAGTTCTTTTTTTTTTTTTTGTTGCTATATCCTTGATTATATCAAGCATATATAGAATCTGGAAATTGATTAAACTGTATGGTCAGAGCCTCGTTTAACATGTATGACTAGGATGGGATATTGTAAGGTCATAAAACTCCGATTATAATGTTTTACTGAAATACTTGGAAATGTTTAGTTTACTTCTTCATCAGTATCAACGACCAGGCTACATCATAGTAAACTTTTTCATTTTTTTAATCATTAGATTATTATCATCTTGAATAATTTGTATTTGGAAAGTGGATGTTTTTTCTAGTCTACTGGGTGAACTGTAGCCAGCAAATAACAAGATCTCTTAACCCCCTTGTATGTTCAACTGTTGTGCAGCTTAGACCAGGACATGTTTTTAACATTGAAGCAGGCAAACAGGCTTTGAGAAATATCAATTCGCTCTCTCTGTTTTCTAACATAGAAGTGAACCCTCGTCCCGATGAAAAGAGTGAAGGAGGAATCATAGTTGAAATCAAGCTCAAAGAACTAGAACAAAAATCGGCTGAAGTAAGCACAGAATGGAGTATAGCACCTGGAAGTTTCGGGCGGCCAACACTGGTAATTCTAGCTGTCAACATTTTCTATGATTGGGTGAATCACACATTCTCCCCAATGTTTCATGCTTTTCCCTAATATTCAGATAAATTACTAATGATTTGATTAATGTTCTAACAAGTGCATATTCTTATGATGAATTGCTGTTCAATTTCAGACATCCATTCAACCTGGTGGAACTGTTTCATTTGAACATAGGAACATCAACGGGTTGAACAGATCTATAGTTGGGTCTGTGACCTCTAGCAACCTTATAAATCCTCAGGTGAATGGTACATTGTCCTTATAGATCATTGCTTTATTTTGATAATGACTTGAGATTTATCTACTTAATTTCATTCTATGCTGAAAATAGCTAGTTACATATTTATATTTTATCCTACTATTTTTTGTGGATGCGTTTACTGGTTCCATTTGTATATGGAAATTACATTACGTTGCTTTATGCGCATCTCATTTGTCATTATGTATGTTTGATTCCCTGTTGTAAAAACAGGTTCGAGTAAAGAGAACTTTGTTCATTTATTTTTTTTCATGAATATAGGATTGCCACTGTAAAATGTTGTAAAAGAGTTAAAACTTTAACACGAGGCTACAGATCTTCTCACTTCTTTAATTTTTATTCCATAGCTAATGCAGATATTTATTTAGCATTATTTGCACGTTTCTTACTGTGTTATTTGTTGTATTTAGGATGATTTGTCTTTCAAGATTGATTATGTGCATCCATATGTGGATGGTGTCACCAATCCACGAAATCGTACATTCCGAGCTAGCTGTTTCAACAGCCGAAAGTTAAGTCCTGTTTTCACCGGTGGACCAGGCGCTGATGAAGTTCCACCTGTATGGATCGACAGAGTGGGAATAAAAGCAAATATAATAGAGGTAGAAATTGAGTTGAGACAATTATTGATCCTCCTTTCTCTAGCGTACTTTCATTAACTTTTTAACTATATTTCTTCTTGTCATACCAGAACTTCACCAGACAAAGCAAATTTACCTATGGACTTGTGATGGAGGAGATTACAACACGTGACGAAACTAGTACCGTTTGTACCCATGGTGTTCGAGCATTACCAAGTGGTGGTTTGAGCATGGATGGACCTCCAACAACTCTCAGTGGTACTGGCACTGATCGCATGGTATTTGCACAGGCAAATATCACTAGGGATAACACGAGATTCATAAATGGTGCAGTTGTTGGTCAGCGAGATGTCTTTCAGGTACCTTATGTCTCTTTTTTTATTTGATCACTCAATACAACAGCTTTCAGCATTTGTGCTTGTAGATAAATGTTGGTTGCAGTGTTCCAGTTAGCTTTAAACGAATTGAATTTTTAACAAGGTTTCACTGTAAGCTGCACTGATACCTCATATTCATATATCTACTGCTCTGGTCGAGCAGTAAGTTCATTTAGAAAATAATAAAAACCACTACATGACTAGCTATCTTAATACTAAATATGGTTAGCAAATCATAACTGATATCATATTTTAAGTGTTCTGGTTTATCGTTTATATATTGCTATTTTATTCTATCTCTAATATACTAAATATAGTTAACACAGTATCAAATAATAACTGAGTTCTTGAGTAAGTCATCTTATCATTCTCTATAAACTTGCCAAATTATTTATTTTAAACATGATTTTTGTGCATCTGGAGTTGCATGACTAACACATCTTGCTTTGCATTTGTGAGTTCTTTGATGATGGAGAACAGTAGTAGAAATTAATGAAGCTGTTCCTATATCAACTCTTTTTCCTATGTGTGTACATCCATTGCAGTTGGATCAAGGCCTTGGAATTGGGAGCAATTATCCTTTCTTCAACCGCCATCAACTCTCATCAACCCGCTTCATCCAGTTGAGGTCAGTCGAGGAAGGTGCCGGCAAACTGCCACCGCCTATTTTAGTCATGCACGGACATTATGGTGGTTGCGTCGGAGACCTTCCAAGTTATGATGCTTTCACTCTTGGAGGGCCTTACTCTGTTAGGGGCTATAACATGGGCGAGTTGGGTGCTTGCAGGAACATCCTTGAGGTAGATCATCAACCAACTTCTAATTGAGCATTCCATTTCAGCAGTTGAGGAATTCTGTGATTCACCATAACCTAATCACACATTATTTCTATGTTTAGCTCGCTGCAGAATTTCGTGTCCCCATAAGAAACACTTACATATATTCCTTCATCGAGCATGGGACTGATCTTGGTAGTTCCAAGGATGTGAAAGGAAACCCAACTGAATTCTTCCGCCGAGTGGGACATGGCTCATCGTATGGTGCTGGCGTAAAGCTTGGAATGGTGAGAGCAGAGTATGCAGTCGATAACAACTCTGGGACGGGTGCAATATTTTTCAGGTTCGGAGAGAGGTTCTAGAAAAATAAAATCATGAACAATAACAAACTCCAGCATTTAGAGGATGGATAGAGGCAGGAGAGATTAACAGGCTTTTTTTTTTCAGCATATTGAAGTTGTGAATAAGTTTCATTTTCATTGACATGGAACGCAAATTTCGTAGTGATTTTGCAGGATAATGAGAAGCGAGTTGCGTTGTTTCACATCCCATTCCTCATTATTTGTATTCATCGAAGTAGAATGCAACTTTAATCGAAAAAATGCAAACTGACTGAGAAGAACCGTTCCATTTTTTTAATTAGCATTTAGAATTTTTTTTCCTTGTCAATATTGCATCCACGTTACAGGTATCTTTACTCGACGTTCCTGTGTATCAGTTGATAAAGACTAAAACTTATTTTCCAGTTAGATTCAAATCTAACCGTCGTCGGATTTGGGTGCGTAACACATACAAATTAACTTAAGCAAAGAATATAATTAATTTTAAATTTAAAAAAAAATATTTTACGTTTGATATCATTGCATTTTATTTTTTTTATATACTTATAATCAAATGGGTTGCTTGTTCTATCTGCTTACCAAATGGTTCTTAAACATTACAGAGTAACGATCTTTAACCAAACAGAAGAAGAAGAAGAAAAAATTGGTTTCTCAGAAATGTGGACCTTATTACGAGAATTCTCTCTTGTTTTGCAGCTAGCTGTGAAGGTTCATCGCGCATGGTAGCTACCGTCTGCCACTCCAAATGCGGAACTCCATTTCACAACCTCACTTTTCATCCATCTGATGGAGAGACATCGCGGACAAGAAGATCGACACAGCATCTGCAAACAACTTAAGTTCAAGAATATGCTACAACGGATGTTTTGCTCCACATAGGAGAGAAATCAAAGACAACAAATTCCCGTTAACAAAAGGCAACTGAAAAGGGGTCACAACTCGAGCTTATTTAGTTCCCTCCACAGCTCATGTCTTGCTCCACTTTGCATCTGCAAGCAACATGATCAAATATGCAATAAGCTCATAATCAACTAGATAACAAGCACACAGAGCACAA
The DNA here is from genome assembly GCA_024364735.1 of Boesenbergia rotunda. Classification (NCBI taxonomy): domain Eukaryota; kingdom Viridiplantae; phylum Streptophyta; class Magnoliopsida; order Zingiberales; family Zingiberaceae; genus Boesenbergia; species Boesenbergia rotunda. The sequence continues at coordinate 762,778 of JAGFNQ010002423.1, forward strand.
TTCGAGTACCAAGTAGCAACTATTGGAAGCAATCATAAGATAAGGATAGTAAAAGATTGAGGCTCTTTGATGTGAAATCAAGCCAATAATAGATAGAACATACTGAAACATGATCTCAAATACAATTAATCATTAAGTGGCATGCATTAGGAAGAGTCTATGTTGATGAACAACACAGCAGTAAAATGAAGCTAAGCGCTATGAAATAGTTACTTCAGCCCTACTTCCAACAAAACAGTGATTGCTAGTTTCCATATGATGCAAAATTGATGGCAGGCTTGGTATCTAAAGGAATGCATTTCCGAGAAACCATAACTACCTGAATAAATTACCAACACTCGGAAGCAAGATTGAAGAAAGAGCATAACTTTCATAACGGAAACCTTTAAATCTGCTTGCGATTGCTAGCTACTAATCAACAAACATAGCAACATTTGGAAGGATTTGTCATAAAAATCAATAGAACAGTAAGAAACATGAGTAAAGAAATAAGATAGCTGCATAAATCAAATCATAAGGCATAATTTCAATGCCACCTTCGTCATTTCCAAGTTTTTTCATTGCCAAAGGACAAGTTTGTTTTCCACGTTTGTCTTCTCTCAGATTAAGAATCATGCCCCTCATTTTAAATAATATGTAACTCATCAAGCCGCGGAGCTCGTGGAGTTTGTGACTCAACAAAGTCGATTGTGGATAATGATTTGTCATGGATAAGAAGACATGCTCAATGACTTAGAGGCTTGATTGATTCTAGAGAAGCATGCATAAGGAATTTGAGAGACCGTTAGATGAGAAGCATTTAGTGAAACTGGGTAACTCGTGGAATTTGACTTGGCATGGAATGAGATTGGAGAAGGATAGAATGAGACATTTGAGAAGGATCGTAGTGTCAATGATAGGCAATAAATTACAACAACTTAATTATCTTGTAATCAATTTCCTAATAGAGGTTGTATATACTCTCATAAATAGAAGATTTAGGTTACCATATTTAGGGTCAATTACCTGTAATTGATTCCCTAATAAAGGATGTATATACTCTGATTTAGGTTACCATATTTAGATTCCTAGAATTACTCCATGTATTTATTTTTCTTGTAATTGTATAGTTGCCAGTCTTACCTATATAATGAAAGACCTTCTCTAAGGAGAAGACAAGTTTCGAGACCAATTTGTCATGGCATCAGAGCCAACATCCAAAAAATCTTAGCCTTCTTAGTCATAGCCTTAGTGATTATGGAGAGGTCAGATCATGTCTGTATCAAGTTCACTGGGAAAAATTATGCTACCTGGGAGTTTCAGTCGGAGACATTTCTCAAGGGTAAGGAGCTGTGGGGTCATATAGATGACAACACCAAAGAAGGAGCTATTGCTACAGATGGGGCAACTTGGGCTGCTAAAGATAATCAAATCATGACCTGTATTCTTGCTTCTATAGAGCCACATCTATTCTTTACGCCCCCATAAGTCTGCAAAGGCAATATGGGCTTCTCTCAAACAGGTTTATAATCAAAATAACAATGCAAGGCGTTTTCAACTTGTGTTAGCCATTGCTAACTATACTCAAGGGGATCTATCAGTTCAAGAATATTATTCTAGTTTTCTAACTTTGTGGAATGATTATTCAGATCTTATTATAGCTAAGGTCTCTGCAGAAGGTGTGGAGGCAGTTCAACAAGTACATAAAACTAGTCAAAGAGATCAATTTCTAATGAAACTGCGACCTGAATTTGAATTTGTTCATACCTCTCTATTAAATAGAGATCCTGTTCCAACTTTAGACATCTATTTTGGCGAACTCTTGCGTGAAGAACAATGGATCAATACTCAGAACACCATGGAGCAGACTCGTGTTGCTTCTAATAATGTTTCAGTTGCATATGAAAAGGATGAGACAAGAGCACAACACAGTGCTATAGCTGTAAAACATATGGCCATATTGCACCTCACTGCCCTGAGAAATTTTGTAACTATTGCAAGCAATCTAGGCACATCATTAAAGAGTGTCCTCATTCTCTTCACTCCAACAAAGCCTATCATGTTGTTGTTACTACTGGTGCTTTGCAACCTATTATCTCTACTGCTATAACAACTCTTGTTGCTGCCCTACAGCCTACAACACCTTCTCTAACTCAAGAGTCAGTGCAGGAAATGATTGTGCAAGCATTTTCAGCACTTGGACTTCAAGGAACTGATTTTATATCTCCTTCCTAGATCGTAGACTCTGGTGCCTTTAATCATATGACTAATTCTTTTCATAGATTAAGCAATATCAGAGAATATCATGGTTCTTCATATATTCAAACATCTAATGGTAGTGATCTTCCTATTGCAACAATGGGTGATGTAACTTCTTCCTTTAAGAATGTTTTGTATCACCTAATCTTTCTGTGAAATTAGTATATGTTGGTCAACTTGTGGATCAAAATTGTGATGTTCATGTTACTCATAATGGCTGTGTTGTGCAGGATCCGATGTCAGAGCAGTTGATAGCGAAGGGGCCTAAGCATGGACGTATTTTTTTTTTTTTTTGGAATTTTCTATTCCTCGCAGTTTTTCCTCATCTTTTGTCCAACCTTTATTTTGTAATGAGTCTAGAGTGTCAATGAAATATGGCATAAGTGTCTTGATCATCCTAACTATAGGATTCTCTCTAATTTGTTGAAATCCAGTCTATTAAATAAGAGAGTGCATCCTACTACAGTGTTTTCTAATTGTGCAACTTGTAAACTTGGCAAAAGTAAAATTTTATCCTTTCCTTCTGAAGGTAGAAGAGCTACACATAGCTTTGAAATAATACATAGTGACGTTTGAGGAATTAGCCCCACCGTCTCTCGTGCTCATTACAAATGTTTTGTGACCTTTATTGATGACTATAATAGATATACATGGGTTTATTTTCTGCGTCACAAATCAAAAGTGTTTTCTATGTTCAAACTATTTGTAGTTCTCGTTCAAACTCAATTTTCTGCTCATATAAAAATTCTTAGGTCTGATTCAGGAGGGGAATATGTCTCATGAGTTCCAATCTTTTCTACAATCTAGAGGAATTATCTCTCAACGTTATTGTCCTTATACTCCACAATAAAATGAAGTAGCTGAACGAAAGAATCACCATCTTTTAAATGCTGTTAGAATTTTGCTAATCGATTCATCTGCTCCTCCTAAGTTTTGGGTAGAAGCACTCACTACAGCCATTTTTCTCATCAGTAGACTTCCTTCTAAAGTTTTAGATTTTGCATCTCCATATTTTAAATTGTATCGTCGTCATCCTACTTACACAAATCTTCACATTTTTGGGTGTATGTTTTATGCATCTTCCTCCAACGGAAAGACAAACTTTCTGCTCAATCTATTCGTTGTGCTTTCTTAGGGTATAGTGTCACACAAAAAGCTTTTTTGTGCTATGATTCCACTTCCAATCAGGTTCATGTTTCAAGGAATGTTTATTTTTTGAAAACAAATGGTTCTTTCCTCTATCTTCATCTCCACAGTCTTCTTTTCAGCTCTTGCCTTTTTTTTATGACACTTCTGGTGCTCCTAATACTTAGGTTGCAAGGTTTAAGCCAAACATTGTTTACCATCGAAGATCTTCCATGTTGACCCCTTCCACACCTGCCTTGTTAGCTAGTCCCTTGTGGCATTCCACAAGAATTACTGGTCCTCCTGATCAATATGGATTTCTATCTCATAACACGGGTAATCCTACCCTCTTAGCTACTCTCTCTTCCATTACTATTCCTACTAGATATTCACAGGCAGTCAAAGAGGAATGTTGGCGGCAGACCATGCAAGAAGAATTATGTGCTCTTGAAGCTAATAAGACTTGGGAAGTGGTTGATTGTGCTACCGGTGTAACTCCACTTGGTTGTAAATGGGTTTATTCTATTAAGATCAAATCTGATGGGAGTTTAGACAGGTATAAAGGACACTTAGTTGCTCTTGGCAATAATCAAGAATATGAAGTTAATTATGAGGAGACTTTTGCTCTAGTGGCCAAAATGACTACTATACGCACTATTTTGGCTATTGCGGCTTCTCAAAATTGGAGTTTGTATCAAAATGCATTTCTTCACGGAGATCTCAAGTACGATGTTTATATACGTCCTCTTGCAGGTTTAATTTTTAACTCTACTTCTGCCATGTGCAAATTGCATCGCTCATTGTATGGTCTAAACCAGACGCCCCGTGCATGGTATGAGAAATTTACTTTTGCCTTATTCAAGTTTGCTTTTCTAAAAGCAAGTTTAATGCATCTTTATTCCTTCACAAGGCCGAGTAGGGTATCGCCATTCTTTTAATATATGTTGATGATATCATAATCACGAGTATTGATTTAGTTCTTATCTTTCAATTAAAGCAACATTTACAAGACTCTTTCCACCTGGATTCTAACATATTTTCTTGGTATAGAGATTAATGTTGATTCCCGTGATATTTTTCTGTAACAACACAAATATGCTCAGGACTTGGTGACAACTACTGGTCTCCAAGATTCCATTCCCGTTGATACTCCGATGGAGCTTAATCTCAAGCTACGGAAAGAAGAGGGTGACTTGTTATCAAATCCTGCATCTTATCGACATACTTTGGCAGCCTTATCTATCTTACTATTTCTAGACATGATATCTCATATATAGTACAACAAGTTAGTCAGTTCTAGACTTCTCCTAGGCATCTACACATGGCTACAGTTCATAAAATCATTCGCTATGTCCAATTGCACAGTTTCTCGTGGACTTTTTTTTATCCTACTTCTACTTCACTTGATCTTGTGGCATATCGTGATGTTGATTATGTAGGGTGTAGTGATACAAGGCATTCTACAACAGGATGGTGTATGTTTCTTGGACCAACTCTTATTTCCTAGAAAAGTAATAAACAAGACCGTGTTTCTAAGTCTTCGACTGAGTCTAAATATAGAGTTATGTCCCAAGCTTGTGCAGAAATCCACCGGCTCCGTGGTCTACTAGCTGAGCTTGGTTTTCCACCATGCAGTCCTACTCCTCTTCATGCAGATGATACTAGTTGCATTCACATTTCTGCCAATCCTGTATTCATGAACGTACTAAACATATCGAGGTTGATTGTCACTTCATCCGTGAGGCTTACGAAGCTCGGATCATTTCTCTTCCTCATGTTTCTACCAATCTTCGAGTGATAAATAATTTTACTAAGGCTCTTGCATGACCAAGACATAAATTTCTTAACAACAAATTGATGCTTAGTGGATCACCCACATCAATTTGAGGTGAGATGTCAGTAATAGGCAATAAATTATAGCAGCACAATTATCTCTGTAATTAATTCCCTAATAGAGGCTATATATACTCTCATAAATAGGAGATTTAGGCTACCATATTTAGGGTCAATTACCTATAATTGATTCCCTACTAAAGGCTGTTACCATAATTAGGTTCCTAGAATTACTACATGTATTTATTTTCCTTGTAATGGTATAGTTGGCAGACTTACCTATATAATGAAAGACCTTCTCTAAGGAGAAGACAAATTTTGAAACCAATTTGCCACGTAGGACAAGGAGCATCGAGGTGCAGCGTTGACAGTAGTTAGAAGGAGGCAAACTGCATATGTAACATATGTAAGTAGGTAAGCAATGAAGGACATGGAAACCTTGGTGGCGAAATCAAACTGCAGAAGATAAGCTCTTGAGTTAGTTATGAGAGTCAAGCGGCTTGATCAAGCAAAAGAAAGTTGCAATTGTCAAATGATAAGAACTATTAAGCATGGTAGTTGATTATAGTTACAACTAGTAGACTAAGGCAGTCGTTGGAAGACTGAAGTTTGTTGTGAATATCAAAACACTCAATTGATGGTGATGGGGTAGGCAGTCAACTAATCAACAATAGAACAAAAAAGCAAAGAATGAAAACAACTTGAAGGTTATATAAAGAAGATCAAGGAGAGCCCTTAAGGGCGAATTTTGTGCAACCATTCTAACATTCGCTTAAGCTTCCTTGTTGTATTAATAGCCTAATTTAATTGTTGTCTTACATGTCTTTATTTCTTGTTCTATTTTCTTATAAGTCTTGTAAGAGGTTTCTCCAACCGGAAGATATACAAGAAGGAGAAAATCAAGAGTGGCTCAATGAAGGGTCATAAGTAGTGGAGTATGAATAAGGTTCCAAACTATGTTGTATGCTACAGTAAGTATTGTCTTACATATGCATATATGAAATTTTGAGAAAAGGAAATTTTTTAACATAGTAACTTATTCTAAGTGCCTAAATTAGAGTAACTTCGAAACAATTAAGTTCAAATAATAATTGCAGATAAAAACAAAAAGGCACCATGAAGCAGAGTATCTACGAATGAACAAAATCAATTTTGTTCATGAAACTGGAAAAGCCCATGCTATTTCTCATACCATAAACCAGATTTCTCAACTAATCCTAACCTCAATATGAAGTTTTTAAAAAGGAATTTCTTTTCAACATAATGACTTAATGGTTGATCTGCAATGAAATTCCAAAACAAGGACTGCAGGTAAGGAAGAAAAGGCACAATGAAGTAAAGTTACAATGAATGGAAAAAGATAATAATAATGATCCTGCATTACCAATCTTTCATCCGTTCATCCAAAGCTCCATTATAGTGTTGTTCAAACGCATATCTTCCATCTTCTTGATGTTCAATGGTCGGTACCATTCCAATCCGAACGCCATGCCCATGAGGAGGAGCCATCCCAAACGTCGGCACTGGAATCATCGCCGGCATAGGATATTGCAAGGGCGTATAAGGAACATGCTGCTCGTGAAGACTCTTTTTCGCCGGTTGCATAGTGGCCGTAAGCAGGTGATCAGGCAGCGAAGGTGAATCATCTTGAATTCCATTCGTTCTTCTAAGATAAAGCCTGTATTTTTGGAGGTGGCTCGCGACGTTCTCTCTCGTGAGCCCGTCCACGTTCATAAGCTGCATGATGGTCTTCGGCACAGCGTTCTTGATCCCCAGATGCGCCACAACATCGATGAACCTCTTGTGGAGCTGCGGCGTCCAGACTAGGCGCGCCCGCTTGGGGTTCCGCGAAGACGAGGGATCGTCGCCGGAGTCCTCGGGCACGGGCGCGGATGATTCCGCCTCATCCAAGGCGGCAGAAGGAGAAATCGGTCCCGATCGAGAGATACGCCCACAAGAATCCCCATTCTCCACGGGATCATTCGCTTCGAAGCCCAAGGATTCGTCAGGCGAAAAGGGGGAGAAGTTTCGGAGGGCGGCAGTGGCAGCTGGCGAGGGCGCGGTGCGGCGGAGGTTGGAGATCGTGTACTGGGAGGCGCGCTGCACATCAATATCTGTGCGCGGTGGCTCCGGCTTGACGCTGAAGGCCGAGGCGAGGTGCGGCGGCACCAACATCTGGGAGAGGGGAGTCAGATCGTCACCGCTAGGGAGACCGACCTCCCAGTACAGAACCCTCCCGTGATCTTCTTCTATTTCTCTTTCATCTGAGGCGGATAGGAGATCGAATTCGTCGCCGCCCGCGGCCTCCTCACCCATCAGCGTTGATCGATTCCGACGGACAATACAAAAGTCAGGGACACCGATGATACGAGAGGTGGAAAGGTAACAAGTCGAGGAGACAAAAACGGATTCTTGCGAGGGAACCGGCGGTGGCGGAGGAGGAGGCGGCCGTAGCGGCGGGGGCGGTGACGATGACGGAAGATATTTCCAGTGGAGGAACACGATATTTAATATATTTAATTATTTTTTTCGAAAAAAGCGCAAAGTTCGTGGTCTCCTACCTGACACGTTGTGGGTAACGAGCATCCACCGTCCACTGAACGCTCAAGTCAACTTTCTTCGTTGGATGAATAAATATCTGGGATGGAAAAAGATCGGACGGCTTAAATGATGCACCCTCACCTAGAAGCCAAGTTGCCTGGTCGCTGAAGTGACCCCGCATGTGGGGCCCTTCGGTCTCTACCAATGGCAAGTAGGGTATATTTTGACGGTAGAACACAAGTAATATAATTTATTGCAAAAAGAAAGACGTGGACCAGTTAGTGGTGGATTTTAGATTCTTAGATTGTTTAATTTGAGCAACGGATTTGTTGGAAGTGTTTCATTGGCTGTCTCAGATATGAAAAAATCTAAGGATAATGTTTTTTAATAATATAAAATAAAATTTCAAAAATCTAAAAACTTACCCAATCAAATCCAGAAGAGAAACTCAGCGAGATGGTTTCTGCAACTCTCGTCTCCCTTCTCTCCTCCTCCCCTTCCTCATCTCTTCACCGAACTCCATGGCAGACCACCGCCTTCCCTTCTTGCAGCAGAAGTCCGGCCGCAGCCGCCAGAGAGTTTGGTAGAGTTGAAGAACAACCAGTCAGAGAATCATGTCATTGTGCCAAATAAGGCAGCTGCTTAAAGTTTATGTTAACGATTTTGAAAGGGTCGATCAGTCCAGGAAACTGAAGCATCAGTTCAGCAACAGAACTAGCCAGTTTCGCTATTACTTCAATAGTGCTTTTGTTCGTCTTTACAGATGAATCTACTCGAACAGAGTGGAGAAATCGCAATCGATGCCTGATGCCTGATGCCGAGGTGAGGTTTCCGAGCCAATCAAGGAGGCCACGCCATCCTATAGATAAAGCGGGTGTTTCGCCCGGGTCACAATCCAGGGGAGAGAGGAAGACGATACAAATAGAAAAGTATTTTCATCACAGAGAGAATTCAAAAAGAATTTGGACTAGAAAAGTATTTTCATCTCAGAGAGAATTCAAAAAGAATTTGGACCCAAGTAGAAAGGAATACAAAAATACGCAGAGATACTTATAAAGAAAGGAGGTATAGGAAAACGGAAGTCATTGATTAGGTGGCTCTGAAAGAAGGTCACGCAACTCGGTAGAGGCCAATCAGGGCAATCATTCCCATTGGGCACAATCAAAACATGATCCTGTGGTACCTGGTTGGCATGACGCAGTCAATCTCTCGATAGAAGCACAGATGCAAGGACTTAATCAAAGGAGGAAGAAGACCTATGAATTACTCGCGAACTTGACACAGGGAGACGACAAGCACAGATCCTTTGGGAGGGGAGGGGGGAGATGAAGACGACGAAACTCAAAATAATTTAGGAAGAAAACAGATGCAACCAACACAACTCTGCATCCGCAAGTTCATATATCCTAGTGACATACAAGGACGGTTAGATCTAGGTTCTTCCCCTAGGCAGAGAGCCACAGCCAAAAGCCTTACCAACTACTCTGACCCATGGTCTTATCACTATTAAGTAAACGTGACCTTGGAAGGGATAAAGTGTATCCTGAGCACGACAAACAAAGGCAACAAATCATACCGTCATCAATGCAGGCATGGGCAGAGAGACATTAAGGCACGAATCCTAATAATCTCGAACCTATAATGAACAATGAATGTGTGGTCACTCCTCGGCCATATTTCTAAAAAAGTCTAGTCAGTCAGACTCTTCGAACCTCCTTCGACTAGACTAAAGGAGAAGCTAGTGATGCCGGGATGAGGTTTGTCGAGCAAAATCAAGGAGGCCACATCATCCTAGATAAAACAGGCACTTCGCCCAAGTCACAACCCCAACTTAGATCGCTCCATGAAAGCTCTCAGGCTAAGAAATCCTGGCCGAAAGACTGAGCCGAGCTCCCAACCTAAGTGTAGGGGCAGTGTTCTCGTCCTGAGGATAAGGACTAACTCAGCGCTTCAAAGTTCGACCCCTAAACTCGACACCCGAGTTATAGCTTAGCTTTCCATACTTGGCCCTTGAGTTCAAACTCCTCGTGCAAGTAGCCATGTCACAACTTGTATTCAGCAAGTGGCATACAAAACCTCACTTCCTGAAAAATAACGTGACTCTTGAAGACATGGGCTAAACTACAGGGAAAACGTGTCCCTATGATGAAACGTCTACCTTAAACCTAACTAAATGCACCATAAAAGTCTCACACCTAGTAAGGTAACAACCGCAAAACCCAAGAAATCATGGGAACATGACATCCTCCAATAAATCTCTATAAAAAGGTATTTGACCCCACAAAGGGGTATATGGGCGAAAACCCTAATTAATTCTTAATAGAGTTATCCTTGAATCCATCTCTGACTTAAGAGTCAGTGTGCCGGAACTCCTCTAGCCAATCTCCTAATTCATTTTCTTTTTTAGATTTCAAAAAAGGAATCACGTTAGCCACCTTACGAAGCTTGCCCTCTTCTCTGCGGGCAGATTACCGATGGGTTGACTGTTGAAGAAATTGGGCAGCATCATCCCCATTTTATTTATCCTAAACAGATCTCTCACTATTACTTCAATCATAATGTATTTGAATGCTGGAATCTTCCTGTGTATATGCTGCTGATAACAAGGTTGGAGCTCAATAATTAATAATTATTGTAATGTTTCCTAAGTTGGAGGTTTTGAATCTAATGCTCGAATCCTTCATTTCTTATTATCCAAGTTTGTTTATTCTTAATTAATTAAGCTTGATAATTTGACTGGTACTGTGTTGCTCACAAGTCTTGATGCTGCTGAGGTGAACTCTAAATTGTCTTGATCGTTTAAGAAATCTTAGATCATGTCGACACTAATTAAAAATCCTTTGTATGAAGTAATATGATAGAGATTATATATATATATATATATAAGTGTAGTTTCGATGACCAATTTGTCAAAATAGCAAGGTCTTTTTCAACTATTTGAAGATCAAATAATTATCATCTCAAAACAGTCTAATTATTGAGAAATTGCACAGGGAGATCAAATCTAACACAATTATTAGAAGAGGTCCTTGTCGCGGATGACGACGAAGATTATATAAATATTTTAGAATCTACATCACGACTATTAATTTGTGATTATTTGTGTCCTACAATAATAGAATGGGAAGGTTCCAATTTACTCCTTACAAATTAGTCATCAACTTTTTTTTTTTTAAAAAAAGATGTCAGTGTTTAAATCTTTCAAGCTAATTCGAAAATTATTTTATTTTTTATAATAAGTCACTATATTAAATTTTTAAGTGTTAAAAATAATATTTTAATATATAATTTTTTTTTTGTAAATTAATTTGCAATCAGGTTATAGTACCTTTTTAGTAGGAGGGATGTTTGTCCCCAGCTACAACGAACGTGAAAACTTTTTAATTTATCTTGATGATTAGTAAAAAATTTTTATGAGGTCGAGTTGATAATTCGAGATTTGACGTTATTTAATTCGTTAATTAATTTTTTTGGGGGAGGAATATGGAATAAATTAAACAAATTTAAGATTCTTTTATATTAAAAATAATATATAATACCCTTTGTGTGTGTCGCGTCGTCATTGGTCGAGTTGATAATTAAAACACTGGTGATCAAAGGAATCCTAACAACAATTTGCAAAATTTAATGAATTACACAATAAAATTACAAAAATTTGAAGACAAAATTATAGTTTTTTGCTGTAATTTCTACTACTAAAGCAAAGATTTTCTACGTATTAATTATAATATTTAGATTAATAATTTTCATAATTTATCTTTTTCATATTAAAGACGAACGAATTATTTTTTTTATCAATTATTGTCGAAGCAAAGATGAATCCATTGTTTTAAACGTCGCTTTAAGATGATCTTATATATGCTTAATTAAAAAAATCACGAATAATTTACCCCAACACAGCTTTTATTATGATTTGATATGCCATGATTGATATATGCAATTTGGAGCATTTAATTAATTACATTGTTACGTACATTTTTGTTTTACAAAGTGTCAATTAGGTGTACAATAGAGACCATTGGTCACATGTTTAGTGAAACATTTTGGTCACCATCAAATTATTAGGAAGTGACAAAATGCATGCGTTGTTTATTGGAATCAAAGTGTGTATTTGTCAAAATAACACCGAGTCATCGTGTAGTTTTTTAAAGCCACGCGATGCTTAATTAAATAATTGTATGCACTATATTATTTCAATAATATTTGTTCTATTCAAGTATCGACATCAATGATAGGCACTAAAATATTTTTTATTTTTTGATAGCAAGCATCATCATTATGTAATAAAGATTTTTACTTAAGCATTAAATGAGGCATCTAATTAAATTACTTTTGTGAAAAATAGAAGGAAAAAAATGTATAACTAATTAAGCTATAGACTTCAAATTCGTTTGAATTACATGAATTTTGTTAGTCATTTGAGACAAATTGAAATACTCAAACTTGAGGTGTGTTCTTTGAATTATTCTGCTTTTTTTAATCTTGATGGATTGGTACAATGAATCCATAATTTCAATGTGAAATAAAACGCATGATTTATTTATTATTAAGGTGTCGCATCGACTTTAATTTGCCCACTAAATCTTTTGTTAAAGGATTTATTTAAAAATAAATGATTTTACTGAAACTATTTAATTTACCATTTTTGGGGGGAAAATATCTCAAATTGGGAAAAAAATATTTAATTTTGCTCGTATTATTAAAATTAGAATGAACAGTACAATGCAATTATTTAATTTAGACAAAAAGTTCTTTTAAAAAAATAAATTATGCAAAAACAAAAACATAAAGAGCAAAGGGTGGTTTTTATTATCCAAGTTGCCGTTTATCCAATCACCACTCGACATCTGTCATGGCGGGCGCCGCCCGTTCTTCGATATCCTTTTTAATTAACGACGTCGATTAAGAATGTAATTAAGTAATGCTTATCGCTAATCGTGCTGCTTAAGCTGCTAATTGCAGCTTAAAGAGGGGACTGGTCGCCTATATAAGGCCCTCGCCTCGCGGCCTTCTTCCACCCCCTTTGCTTCTTCTGTTCTCCATTGCTCTGTTTTCCCTGCTACTTTCATTTCTCTTCCTTCTCGTTCTTCTTCTGATTTCGCAGTGAATTCCACTGCATTGTTCTTCTTCTTGAATCTGGTAAGCTCCCGTCCTGCTTGCTCTTGAGTAAAGAAAAAAAAAAACAGATGACTCTGTTTCTGAAGGGAAATGAAGAACAAAGAACTCAGATTACTTATATTTTGGGGAAAAAAATATTTTTATGCAATTGTAACACTTCCTTTTTGATTCTTGAAACTAGAAATCGATCGAGATGGAATACGAGACTCGGTATCGTCAGGTCCAGAAACCCAAATATGATTGCCTTCTCTTCGGTAAGAACTACTTTCTTTAAACTTTCGTTCTCTTTCTCAACCTTTTTTTTTTGGGTCATATTTATTTCCCATTTACTTCTTGTTTACAGATCTTGATGACACTCTGTACCCACTCAGCTCTGGTTTGGCGGCTTCTTGCTGCAAGAACATTGGAGGTATAATTTGATGCCCGTTGACGTTTCCTCTTCTGCAACCCTTTTTTTCTTTTTGATGAGAGAAATATTTATCACTGCCCGCCGATTTATAGATTATTTGGTGGAGGAATTGGGGATCGAGGAAAGCAAGATGCCAGAATTAGGCAACCTTCTCTACAGGAATTATGGCACAACAATGGCTGGCTTAAGGGTATTTCAAATCGTTGGATGATGTTGTATTTACGGTAAATTGTTTAAGCAATTAACTCAAGTATTCTGCTCTTAAATCCACCAGGCTATTGGCTACGAGTTTGACTATGATCATTACCACAGGTGAGACTCAAATCTCTTTTTTCCAGGAAAAAAAATTGGGTTCCTTGAAGCACAAAGATCAATTAGCTCATTCATCTCTCTGTTTTTGTAGCTTCGTTCATGGAAGACTACCTTATGAGAACTTGAAGCCTGATCCTGTTCTGAGACAACTTTTGCTCAGCCTCCCAATTCGCAAACTCGTAAGATTCGACATTTTTTCTGGGTCAAATTATGTTTTTTTTTTCTATCTGATTTATATTTTCGTTTCCTCTGGAAAATTTAGGTTTTCACAAACGCTGATAAAGCTCACGCACTGAAAGGGCTGAAGAAACTGGGACTCGAAGACTGCTTCGAGGGGATCATCTGCTTCGAGACGCTGAATCCGCCGACGTCGTCTTGCTCGATCCAAAAGCGAACCGAAATTTTCGACATCGTCGGGCACTTCGCCCGGGGGGACGTTGCCGCCGGAGACGCGCTGCCGCCGACGCCGGTGCTCTGCAAGCCGTCGCCGGAAGCCATGATACAGGCTTTGCGAATCGCCGACATCGATCCTCAAAGAACAGTAAGCAAAATTCAATTTTGATTCGTTTTCGTCGACTGCAAACATAAAATCGTCAGAATCGTCGATTCAAAATTTGATTTTTGCAGGTGTTCTTCGACGACAGCGTACGCAACATCCAAGCCGGGAAGCGCGTGGGGCTGCAGACTGTTCTGGTAAATTAAGCTTAAATATTTGATTAAATTTGGTAGTTAAAATGGGATTGTGTATTAATTAGCTGAACTATCGCTAATTCAGGTTGGCACTCGGCACCGTGTGAAAGGTGCAGACAACGCCCTGGAAAGCATCCACAACATGAAGGAGGCGTTGCCGGAGCTGTGGGAGGAGGCGGAGGCTACCGCCAGCAGCGTCCTGTACCCCGCCGCCGGCAATGTGGCCATGGAGACACCTGTGACAGCTTAATTAAAAATTAGTTCCACAGAGCCGAAACAAGAGAGAGATAGAGAGAGATTTGGCAAAGTATATCTGTGGACATTGTACATCTGATTTATCTATAGATTAAAGGATGAGAATGAAGCTTCCTCCTTTATCGTCTACCCACAATTTGTGTCTCCCTTCTTACTTAACTTTATGAGAACGCGCAACCTCCACCATTATTCTTTGCTGGATGAATATATGACAAAAATTAAATAGGACCCACCACTCGTGGCTTACACGTGTAGCAGCTATATCGTACGGGTTATTTTGTATGCTTCCTCCTCCAGAGAGCGTCAAATTATTACTAGATTTTTATTATATCCTCACGTATTATACTTAATTATGAAATATTGAGATTTTTAAAAATATTTTTAAATTTATTTTAACGATCGATTTGAAAAAAAAAATCATGTTAATCATTTTATTTAATATAATGTAGGTTAACCAAACTTGCACACGATGAGTTGGATTCCGGGCTGTGTGGTCGCCACCACACGAATTATTACTTGCCAATCATTTGGGCTGCCATGCTGTCACATCTGAGGATTTAATTATTTGCCTTTTTTATTTTATGTCCCCGATTAAAAACTTGATGGATAGACGCCACAACGCAGCTGATCTTATCCCCAAAAAAAATTTATGATTAATCCCCAGATTAATGGACTCTTCTGATACACGATGAGCATCGAAATATAATTATTGCCAGAGACAAATTAAACTTTTTTTCTTTTTATTTTTTCCAAAAAAGATAAAAAAAAAAAGAAGAATAAGAAATTCGATCGCATAGGTTAATGGTTGACCTTGGAACAGCAGGAATGAGAAAAGCACCTGATCATTGCGATGCCAGATCAGCACTGCGTTTACATCCACATATTCGCAATTAATGACAAGTCATTGTTGCTATATGTGACACGCATTGCGTCCACGTCGTCGCCAGTTAATGGTGGGAGAATACCAGAATTTCTCGGAGGAATAATATAATTTATAATTATTTGATGAAATGATGATTCCATCATGATGATATATAATAATTAACATATTAAAAGTTTTTTTGGTTAATCCGAAGAATTCCATGCATTCATTTGAACGTGCAACTCAGAACAGCGATGAGATTGAGTACGAAGCTTCTGGCCATGGCAATAAGTATCTGAAGTCGGCTCTCTGTGGCTGTATCTCCACCAACTTTGCCAGGGGAATCCTCGGGTCTCTGCTCAAGCACTCCTTGAGGACTCTCTTCAGCGATCCGGACACCGGGAGTTGGCTGTAGATCCACTCCAGCAGCGACTCCAAATCGTCGGCGAAATCCTTCATGTGCAAGTGCAGAAGCTTGGGGAGGATGATCTTCTTCTTGCTGGTGATGCGCACTGAAGCTTCCAAGTAATCTGTTTTGGCTCTCTCCAGTTCATTCACCACATCCTCTGCCGTGTACACTCTCAGCTGCTAATTAACAAGGTGCGTGGAGGTTTCATGGCTAGAATTTAATTTCTAAATACAAAACAGAGGCATTTAAACTTATGGCCACTTTTATTTACCGCAGGAGAAGACCAACTTCCTCTACAAAGAGCAAATCTCACGTTGGGCTCAGGATACCCCAGTCCGTATGCATGTACCAGAAGTCCCTCCTTTTCATTAAACACTTCCTTTTTGCAACCAAAAAACACACACAATTTGTTAAAAGAACTGACTACAAAGAACAAAGGATGAACTATTCTCGCTTACATGGTCAGTGTCAAAAGAATGCCTCAGCAGGAAATGGTCGATAGCCAGAGCATTAAGAATGACACCTCCAACATTTATCGCGGCCTAAATCACATTCAAATATGATTTTTTTTTCTTAAAATAAAAAGGAATTTGTATATTAAAAGCTAAATAAAAAAACGTAGACAGACCTTATTTAGCAGTGCGAGAAGCTTATCTGGTGAGGGAGGAAAACCATGTTGTAGAAATGCCTGAAATCAACCACCAATTATTGTAAGTCGCATATTTGTGGTTTTCTAATTCCTTTAATAGTTCGACGAAGAGCAATTGCTGTACATGCATGATGCAAGCGTTGTAGATGTTGATCCAGAATGCTAGCTTTTGCTTGTAACTGAGAAAGCTTGGATTGATAGCAGAGAGCTTGTGCGTGAGTGCCCTGAAAGACATGGATGAACTGGGTGTGATTTTTGTTTGGGTTGCTGAATTACTTTGAAGTTTACCTCAGTTTTCCAAATGCCGGAAGGCACAATTCAATGCGAGTCAAGTCCAGGGAAGCCTTTGTGCAACTGACAAACTTGTGTTTGAGCCCCATCTCCTTTGCTTCCCCTTCATTTTCAGGCATCAGCACGCCACACGACTCTCCTCTCTGCATTGCGTCCTTTGAGGAGGTTGTAGATGTGGTCTTACTGTAACTGTGGGAATTGTTTGAACTCACGCATGAGCTAGGATGCTTGTGTGGTTCGTGATTGAGTTGATTTGTACTCTGGTTCAGCTTCTGGAAGATGGCGATCAGGGTTTTGAGCAGCTCCTCGGAGAGCCTGTTTGGTGTTTCAGGCATAATGGATTCTTCGTCTCTGCTAATGCATTGAGGACTTGAAGCGTGGCAGAGGTCGAGGTTTGTTTCATGGTTGCTCGCCAATTTCTCGGCCTCATACCCTGTTCACATGAAAGAATTAATTGTCGCATAAACTATGTCTTCTCTGTTCATCACCCCAATTTCCCCCTTCAACTAACCTGGCACTTGTTCATGGTTCAGTCCTGGTAGTTGTTGGAGCTTGTGGAGCTCTCTCCGGCCTCCCAAACCGCAAAGGAAGTGCCTCTGCTGCCGCCGAAACGAGTTCCTGTCCTGGTTTCTCTCCAGATAGATGTGCATCTTCAAGTCCTCGATCTTTCTCTCGAGCATCACGATCTCTTCCTCCACGGTTGCCAACTCTGCTACAAGCACCTGCGCCTGCAAAAGTCAGCTGCGGTTACATTGGATTGATCCATTCGTAACTCGAGTTTGAGAATCAAGAATACCTGAAGAGGAGCTAATGAAGAGACGCACGAATGGCAAACAAATGGGCCGTGGAGTGCGCAGTGCAGGATCTGATTTAACTTCTGTTCCTTATCCAGTGAATCTTGCAGCACAGCAACCTGAATGCTATTGATCAACACTAACATATACATCCGTATCCAATTGAGGTATCAATTGATACTCACCTCTTCCTCCAAGCTAAGTCTCTTCTGGTGCTTGTTTTTGTCTTCCATCCCAAAAATTCACGTCATTCTTAGGCTGAAGCAGCCAGCTTAAATTGGGAGACTCAGCGCAGTAATGGCGAGAGGTGACACAGAGAAAAGTCAGAGGCGAGTGAGTTGATATAACAGCTATTAAAAGCTTCGGTGCAAAAATAAGGGCAAGATCGTATAGCAACTCCGGTATGTGGATAAAGGGAAAGGAGGGATAAAAATAGAGAACAAATTGAATGAAGAAAAGTTGTGCAATGGATATGTTCCATGTTCTTCCCATGAACACCTCTGTGTCTTTACAGCAAGCATGACTGTTTTTAAAGCTGAAGCGGTTAGAATTGGAGGTGAAGAATTGAGAAGACATTTATTTAGGAAAGTGGCGGAGTCAATTGGGATTAGAAGTCAGAACGATTTGGTCTTTCTCCAACTTCGACGAAGAGATATGAGATTTGGTTTTTCACCAACTTCGACGAACAACTATAATAGAGAGTGTGAAATTATAACGTGAAATTTAAAGTGAATGACGTGATATTTTTCATGTATACTTCGGCCGCCGTCCCGAACAAAACTATAACTTAGGGGTATGGTGAACCCGTCGAGAATCGCTGTAATTAGGGTGTCATGTCATTCACGTAAAAATTCACATTGTCTATTATTTTTGTTTGACGAATTAATAAATTAATTTTTTTTAATTGACGATTAATTTAAAAATATTGAACCGATGAACCACAACCAGTGTGAGCGGTTTCATATTTAAACTAATCGATCATCCCCGTATTGATATATAATAACTCTCCCAACAGATAGATTATGTAAATTTTATTTCTCAATTGAACCAATATCATCTCATTAATAATATTTAAATTTATTGAATTAATTTATATTATATTAGCCAATTTTCTTGAATTATTTTTGTTCATTATACTTTCCACTTTTTCTCCTTATAACATCTTTTAGTTGTTTTAAATATATTGATATCATCTCATTATATTTTTCCCAGTATATCATTTGTTAAAACTACACCAAATTAATTTCAAATATTAGTCATTTAAAATTATTTTATTTTTTTAGCAAATGCACATTTATTAAATGTTGCATAAATAAATCTCCCTTGCATTTACGCAACACATCATTTAAAAGTTTAGCCCGGCTGTTGATGGTATGCAGAAACCATAAAAAACATGCAGTCTGTCCTATCAGAATTGCAAATATCTGAAATTGTAGAATTTAATAGTGCACAATTGACAGAAGCTAAGCATATTTAACTAGTTGCAACCAAGGTTCGTAGAATCGCGATCCTACACAGGATTGATTTGAGGTCAGGATCGGATCGGTCAGGATCGGATCGTAAAATCGTACGATTCTATCAAAAACCCTTAAAATGAAAAAATATACAATTTTTATTAACACTATAATGAAAATAATCACGTTTAACTTCAAGAATATTCTATTTATTACAAGATGATCCAATTTAATTGTCAACCTATTAGATAATAGACATCTAAAGACTCATCATTTTAGAAAAAAAATATAACATAATATTATTAATCAAAAACTAACTAAAAAATAATTAAATAGATATTTAAATAATCTTAAAACACTAACACTAACGATGTAAAAGATAAAAAAAATAATAAAAAAGATTAATAATCTTCTAGGCCTCTGAAAAGGCTTTAAACAATATTTTTTGGGATTCAATCTTAAAACTAACTTGTAGATCTTTGAACGAGTTTCAATTTGATATATTATAGATCACGTGGTTCAATCCAAGTCAAAAATTATGACCTCTTAAAACTTTCATCGATCCTGTTCCGATCCTGTCCGATCCTACCGATCCTGCTGCGATCCTGCTACAAAAAACGATTTTGCGCGATTCTGGATCGTTTTGTGGTCCAGGATCGTAGGATCGTACGATCCTACGATCCAGGATCGCGATTTTGCAAACTATGGTTGCAACTCAAGGCATTATTTCTTCATAAGCATGGCATAGCAAATAGTCTTTCAAACATGAACTTGAAAATTGCTAGTTTATTTTGGTTACAAGCAAACAGGGGCTTCGATTGAGGAAGAGTTTCCCGATACAAAAATCCAAGGTCATAGGCCTTCAACTCAAAAACGAGACACGTCAAGCAGAGGCCTTGACAGTAGCAGCATTGATGATGTCCAAGAATTCGGGCTGAAAAAAAAAAGGAAAAATGAATGAGATTGAAGTTATAAAGAACCAACAAGAAAAGATTTAGTTCTAGTTTCGAGGGCCAACATCAGCTGTGGAGGTTTCAATGTTAATCAACCAAATCAGCAAAATCAGCCCATAAGTTTGTCCACCTTGTGATGATGTTGTTTACTTTTTTAAGTTGAAAATTTTAATGCAAGTCAAAAGATAATGAAGGAAAAACACAGAAATCTTATGATTCTTGCAGTTCCACGAAATGACAAAGATTATGGACATAATCAACAGTTGAAGGACGAACATAGAAGTTTACCTACTGCAAACAATAAATGGAAATGTATTTTCAGATAATTAAAAATGGAAATAAAAAAAAAGAAACAAACCTTCAATGAAGCACCTCCAACGAGAAATCCATCAACATCAGGCTGTGCTGCAAGTTCTTTGCAGTTAGCACCAGTTACAGAACCTGAAGAATTTCATGTGTTAGGAGATCTAAGACACTAGATACAAACATCAATGAAATGGTAAACCAACAATCAAACTTTATCCCACTAAATAGGGTCGGCTATATGAATCCTTCTTCGCCATTGGACTACCCCTATTATATCATCATCTATATTTAAATAAAATTTAACTTATTTTATTATTGTTAACCAAGTCTTTTTTTGGCCTTCCTCTCCCTTGTTTAATGTGCGTATTTATCATAATTTCACATCATTTAACAGAGACATTTATTGGTCGTCTAAGTACATGCCCGTACCATCTTAAACGTGTCTCTCGAAATTTTTACTCAATAGATGCAACTCCGACTTTCTCTCTAACTCACATTCCTTATTCTATCCATCATCGTATGTCCACACATCCACCTTAACATCCTCATCTCTGCAACTTCATCTTTTGCTCATGTGCCTGAGTCATAACCCAACATTCAGCACCATATCACATAATAGGTGTAAGTGTCATTTTATAGAACTTCCTTTTAAATTTTAAAGGTACTTTAATTCAAACAATTTTGAAACAAAAAGGTACGCACAAGAATGTATGAGATTACTTAAGATTCATGATGGTCATGCAACTTGAAGTAAGAAAACACAGCAGAAGAATCTAAAGATGGAAAAAGGAACACAAATAATCAAGTTAACATTGAATGATTACCTCCGTAAATGATCCTGGTTGATTCGGCAACTTCAACACTTACATTTATCTGAAGCCATTTTCGTAATTCAGAGTGAACCTGAGAATCAATGCAGCTAATTATAACAGTGGTATATTTTAGAAGTTATTTCAAATAAAAAAATGGCCATTGATAAAAACAATTATTCAGAATGATGCAAGTCTGCATGAGATAATAACATAGCTAGCGTGGGAAATATTGTGTGCCAAGGGACATTTTGGAGTCCAAGATATACAAACAAGATTAGCTGTTTTTCATTAACTAGGGAACTTACAAGGGAGAAGGGACTAAGAAACATAGCCACAGAAATTACCTCTTGGGCCTGAACTGGAGTGGCAACCTTTCCTGTTCCAATTGCCCAAACTGGCTCATAGGCTAGGACTACATTGGTCCAGTCAGAAATTCGTTCTGTAATAAACAAGTCAAATTCAGGAATGCTAAGAAATAGACTTACATTTAATATGTGTTCATGCAACCGACTGCAGAAGTAGTTGAAGCTACCAGACTAAAGGATTCTTTTCCTTTCTGAATTCTGAGGAGAGTAATTTGTTTAACACTAGAGAATAGAATTTTAAAAGGTTTCCTAGGAATATGCTAAGTTCAAGGTCAGAGACCATGCGTAGTTCAATTCCTCTGCTAACTTGGGAACGGATGTATGATGCTATATAAGGAGGAAGCCTATTAAAAAAAAGTACATAACTTACTGCAGAATTTAGATTTATTAACTTTTTTCTCTTCTACATAGGATGAATTACGCTGACTTCCCTCTTTAGTTTGATCAGCCAAATGGTGGATGAAGCTCATGCAACAGAAGAGAACGTATTGCTAATCTGTGAGACTTATGTCATGCTATTATACTTCAAATTAACCAAGACATAACACAAAAATAAAATAAAATAAAAAATTAACCAAGACCTAACATAAAAACCGTTTCAAAGAAGCTTAGCTGCTCTTCTTGACGCTAGCATCAGACTTGGGCTCTGAACTAATTGTGTTGCCAAGAAAACGTGTGCAAAAAGTGTAAAAAAAAAATGATTATCGAGGATGGGTAACGTCGAACCTTGGACGATTGGCTCGGCCTCACGAAAATTTCCCACTGGCCGCCAGGGTAAATCAAAAAGTGCTCGCAATAGGTGATCCAGAAGCTAAGTATCCCAAAGTTCGCGTCCCATTTAGAGAAAAAATTCTTACAAAATACGCCGTAACTGGAGATCGAACCGCGGATGCCTGAAATTACAACTAATCGCCCTTCCGTTGCACCATAGCCCCAAGGGCGTTTGCAAAAAGTGTAAAGAACTTAGAAACCTAGGTATGGCTAGTCATTTATCAAACAGTATCAGATAACTGATCAGGTGGACCATGCAACAAACATGCAAACCTATTCTAGGATTGCGAAAGGGTAAACCAACTGCACCACTCAATTGAGAACAGCTAATTCAAAATATATGCAAATTATCTTATCTTGAGCATACGGTCAAAACCAACTGTGAAGGTAAAATAACACCGTTATAAAGTGTGTAGGATACCTGCAATAGCTTTGGTTTGTGCAGCAACGACTTCGAAGGTGGATCCTGATTCACGTTGTTCAAGTGTCTCACCAACACAAGCAATGACCTTTAAACCTTTAGAGAGTGCATATGCAACTTTGTCCCCAACAAACTGAGCCGGAGAACCAAATATAATTAAGAAGCTATACATTAAACAAAACTATTATGAACACTTCAAAGATTTTAGTAACAAGCATTATTAAATATGGCAATTCGGAATCTGGTCCAAAAAAATTTTCGAGAAACTTTCCGGAGGATTTTAGGGTTTCCAAGCCTACGTACGAAGTTTTAGGGGTTTAATTAGTTTAAACCTGAAATTTGTAGGGGTGAAATGAAAGAAAACCTAACTTGAGGAGCTATGTTGGTTTAGCCAAAAGTTGAGGGGTTACAGGGCATAAAGACCCTAAATTAAGGGCTTGGGTTCGATTGGCTGAAAATTGAGGGCTAAATTGTAAATGGGCTTCCACTTATATCCCGCCTTCTTCTCCTCTTCTTTGCAAACTTCACCTGACGCATCTGCCCCAAACCACTGTGATCCTCTTTCCTTCTTCCCCTCTTTCTCCTCCGATCTACTTCTCTTTCTCCTTCAACAGGCGCCGGCGATCTCTCAGTTCTTTCCCGAAGGTCTCCAAACCCCAGGAGAGTTGATTTGAGGTAAGGGTCTAATCCTGATCTTGTGGAGTTTGAGGTAGCTATCCCCCTTGTCGATCTGAAGATTAGGTCAGGTTCTTGGTGCAGATTTAAGAGTTTTCCAGGCACAGCTCGGGATCAGAAGGTTTCTGGTTTTCTTCCGACTGCTGGGGTTGCCAGATCTTTGGGAGCAACTTTGCCGGCGCGGTATAGAGGTAAGAGTGTTATTTAGGGTTGATTTTCGATGAATAGGACTATTAGATTTGGTAGATCTGCATGCCATTTCTGTTCTTGGTTTGAACCTGCCCCATGTTCTGTTTCCAGCTATCTTGATCCTGATTTATAAAGTTTTGGATTACTGCCATGAGTTATCTATGGGTTGTAGTTGTGTTTAACAGTGATAGCATATGAAATGGAGATGTATAGGATCTAATCCTTGGTGTTGGTATAGAACCCTGTTTTGAATGAGTTCATCTTTTGGATTTGTCCTGCTTGTTTCTTGGATGTTCTAAGGGAAAGAATTAGGTTTCTACCGTGTGTTCTCAGTTCATTGCTTTGTTCTGAGATCACCTTGGAGATGAAGTGTGCCTTGTTTTGATTGTATCTTTGCTTATGGAGTCTCCTTAACGTGAGTTCATGTTGGTGAATGGGTCCTAACCGAGAGCTGCCCATTGGGATAGCTGTTTCTGTTTGGGCTAGGAACCCTATAGTTGCTGCCGTCAGCTTCACTAAGAAGCTTGTTTGAATTATTGATCTTAGTTTGGGATAAAGCCGTAAACTCCCTTGGTGCACTGTTTTAGGGTTGGAGAGGTTGAGCAGAGTTGTTAATTTTTGGTGTGTTGCCTGCTTTCGATTTGGAGGTAATGCATGCCTCCTTTGACCTTCCCTTGCAGTGAGCTGTACCTTGGCTTGGGCCTAGGCTAAACCTAAACTAAACCTAATCTCGGTAACTTGAATTAATTTGGAACGAATCATTTAATTACGGTTAATTAAATAAAATGTGATAACTAAGATGATCCTAATTATTTAGGATAGCTTGTTTAGCTAGATACCATATGACATTATAGCTAAACACTGTCATTTGATACAAGATATTAACTTGGTTATTTGGCGGGGAGTTCTCTACGTTACGAACACCTACACTGGAGGCGGGTATCTTTTCCTTGTCTCCGTAGACTTTTATTTTATTGTGCATGGTTTACTTTGAATTTTAGTAGGATTATCCCCTTATATCTGCCTTTGATTATCTTTGTTTAATACTTAGCTGCTTGTACTTGAGATACTCGTATTCATGTCAATACAGTCTCACTTTTGATACTTTCACTCTGTAGAGTACGCACGAATGATTGTGTGCATAGGAGAAGTGATAGGGCACATCATACCCGACATTAGCGTTCGTCATGATTCATGATTTCAGATCTGTGCCTGTCGTATTCATTGATAAGAGATTGGTCGGTGGATGTTGCATGTATTAGTGTCATGCACCATTCTTACACAGTTGCATAACTAACAACCCTTGGCTCCCTTGTAGTTAAGACGGGTCGTCAGTCATACGGAACCTGCTTACACGATCACTCATGGATTAATGGTTATCGGAGTGCGGACAGTTTTGCTCTGTTCTGTTCCGCTCAACTACTCATGAGTTAGTGGATATTGGAGCATGGTAGCAAACAGAGATTCCTCCTCTTTCCGGTGTTACGAGGGGATGAGAGTGGAGCTCCCCCATTTGTTTATGGTAGGAGTGTGATACCCCGACAGCATCCTGTCCACTCGGCCACTCCGGAACAGTAGCGACAAAGTGCGTATAGTTGTCATAGGCCTACCCACTCGACTGTTACATATGACATGTTTCAGTGGCTTAATTGGCGTCAGGGGTAACACATGACATTGCATCATGTGCATATGATGCATTATCACATTTGATCGTGTTTGTTGCACTTGTTTGAGTCATTGTTGTTGCATATGTTTGATATGTATATACAGAAGGTATTTTGCATATGATTTTATGACCTTTTATTATTCGTATGGTACAAGTTCACTCGTGTGGTACGAGTTTACCAGTGGAGAGTTACATGAGATTTTCTGATCTAGTTTACCCTCGAGATAGACTGACTCTGGTATGTATCATATATTCAGTACTTCAATTATACATTTTTGCTATTCATATGAGATTGTATCCGTTGATTCTATACTGCTTGTATTATCATTTTGATGTCATACATATCTCATCTCTATACCCGCAGAGTTCGCCCGATCTCACCCCCAATAGCTATGTTTTGTTCCAGATTAATACCTGTACACTTGGAGTTGCCAGGAGAGCCCGACAGTCAGTCTCATTTCCTTCTTGTCAAGTCGATTTCCCGGGATTTTCTTTCGGTTGCCAGGAGAGCCTGTGACGACCTAGTCATGGCCGGTCCCAAGCCCGGATAAAGGAGGAGGGTTGCGTTAGGTTGCCAGCCAGCGTAAAAAACTATGGCAAATACTCAATGAATGGATCCATTAAAGTATTATGCTAATGCTAGGATGTTCCCCGGAAGGAACGCGTTGCAGGGTCCGACTGTAACGTCTCGGCAAGGACCGCTACATCTCCAGAACCCGGGTGTAGTGCTAAATATGCAAGGGTTCGCGTTGCAGGGTCCGACTGTAACGTCTCGGCAAGGACCGCTACATCTCCATGAGAACTTGGGTGTAGTGTTAAATAGGCAAGAGTTCTCACACCATAGGTGGACTAAGAATAAACATTATAAGAAAAGTAATAGTCTCAGATTTGGAACATGGAATATAGGAACTCTCACTGGTAAAACAATGGAGGTAGTAGATACAATGATTAGGAGAAAAATTAGTATTTTGTGTGTGCAAGAGACAAAATGGGTAGGTGAGAAGGCAAAAATGATAGAGAACTCGGGTTTTAAGTTATGTGGTATACAGGAAAGAGTAAAACAAGAAATGGAGTGGGTATTTTTGTAGATAGTTCTTTAAAAGATGAAGTTGTTGGTGTAGTTAGAAAGGGGGATAGAATTATAGCTCTCAAGATAGTAGTGGCGAAAGAAGTTGTGAACGTAATTAGCATATATGCACCTCAAGTAGGATTAGATGAAGAAACTAAATCAAGATTTTGGAGCGATTTAGATGAGGTATTACAAAACATTCCGCCAAATGAAATGATTTTAATAGGAGGCGATCTAAATGGACATGTCGGAGCGAAAAATGAAGAATATGAGAGAGTACATGGGGGTTATGGGTTTGGAACAAGAAATGAAGAAGGAAAAACTATATTGGATTTTGCGATAGCATATGACCTTATACTAGCTAATACATTTTTTAAGAAAAAAGAAGAACACTTGATCACATTCAAAAGTGGGAATAATAAATCACAAATTGATTATTTTATGGTTAGGAAGAGAGATAGGAAGATTTGTAAAGATTGTAAGGTTATCCCTGGAGAAAGCTTAACTACCCAACATAGATTAGTAGTGTTAGATATACGCCTTAGTTATAATATTAATAGAGGAAAAATATACACGACTCCTAGAATTAAGTGGTGGAAGTTAAAGGATGGGAAGCAAAACATATTGAAGGAGAAGGTAGGAATACAAGCATTAGATGAAATATATAGCGACTCTAATACGACATGGGATAAGATGGTATCAAAGTTGAAAATAGTAGCTAAGGATGTACTCGGTGAGTCAAAGGGGCATGCACCACCAAGGAAGGAATCTTGGTGGTGGAATGAGAAAGTACAAGAGAAAGTGAAAGAAAAACGAATAGCTTATAAGGAATTATATATTTGTAAGAACGAGGAAAACTTAAAAAAATATACAATAGCCAAGAAAGAGACTAAGAAAGCAGTGAATGAAGTAAAAAATAAAACTTTTGAACGATTATATCAAAATTTAGATACAAAAGAAGGGGAAAGAGACATTTATAAAATAGCTAAAGCAAGAGAAAGGAAAACAAGAGACCTTAGTCAAATAAGATGTATTAAAGATGAATGCGATAGAGTACTAGTAAATGATAGCGAAATAAAAGAGCGGTGGAAGATTTACTTTCATCAACTTTTTAATGAAAGTTTAGGGGACCAACTTGACTTAGGCAATTTAAGTATTTCAAATGAGTATAGAAATTTTAATTTTCATCGGAGAATTCAAACTTCAGAAGTAGAACAAGCTTTGAAAGGGATGCAAAATGGAAAGGCCGTGGGACCGGATGATATCCCAATCGAGGTATGGAAATGTTTAGGGAAAAAAGGTATTGAATGGCTTACAAAATTATTTAATTTAATATTGAAAACAAAAAAAATGCCTAATCAATGGAGGGTAAGTAGTCTGGTTCCCTTATATAAGAACAAAGGAGACATACAAAATTGTGCAAACTATAGGGGTATTAAATTAATGAGTCATACCATGAAACTTTGGGAAAGAGTAATAGAAAAAAGATTGAGGAAGGAGACCACGGTAACCGAAAATCAATTTGGGTTCATGCCTGGAAGGTCGACAATAGAAGCTATACATCTTCTTAGGCAATTAATTGAAAAATATCGGGAGCAAAAGAAAGATCTACACATGGTATTTATTGATTTAGAAAAAGCTTATGATAGGGTACCAAGAGAAATTATATGGAGAATTCTAGAAAAGAGAGGCGTTAGCGTAACATATATTGACCTAATTAAAGATATGTATGAAAATGTAACGACTAGAGTGAAGACTTCAGGTGGATTGACTGAAGCATTTCCAATAAGGATAGGGTTACATCAAGGATCAGCTTTAAGTCCCTATCTTTTTACACTAATCATGGATGAACTCACTAGGCACATTCAAGATACAGTGCCATGGTGCATGTTGTTTGCAGATGATATTGTTTTGATAGATGAGACACGTGAAGGAGTAAATGCTAAACTAGAATCTTGGCGGGAAACTCTAGAAATGAAAGGTTTTAGGCTTAGTAGAGTAAAGACTGAATATATGGAATTTAAGTTTAGCAATGCTAGACGTAGTGAAACAATTGTTAAGATAGGAGATGATGAGTTGTCTAAAATCGAGAACTTTAAGTATTTAGGATCGTTCTTGCAAAGTGATGGAGGAATTGAGAGAGATGTCTTACATAGAATACAAGCAGGATGGTTGAAATGGAGATTAGCATCGGGTGTCTTATGTGATCGTAAAGTACCTCTAAAACTTAAAGGGAAGTTCTACAAAACGGCAGTTAGACCTGCTATGTTATATGGTGCTGAATGTTGGGCTATGACTCGGGCACATGAGCAAAAGATGAAAGTTGCAGAGATGAGGATGTTAAGGTGGATGTGTGGACATACGAGGATGGATAGAATAAGGAATGAGAGTATTAGAGAGAAAGTCGGAGTTGCATCTATTGAAGAAAAACTTCGGGAGACACGTTTGAGATGGTACGGACATGTACTTAGAAGACCAATAAATGCCCCTGTTAGACGATGTGAAACTATGATAAATACGCACATTAAAAGAGGGAGAGGAAGACCAAAAAAGACTTGGTTGGTAACAATAAAACAGGATAAATTTTATTTAAATCTAGATGATGATATAGTAGGGGATAGAACTCAATGGCGTAAAAGGATCCATATAGCCGACCCCACCTAGTGGGATAAGGCTTTGTTGTTGTTGTTGTTGTTGTTGTATTAACAGTACTTTGTATATTCTTTCGGTTTATGGATTTGTATACATTAATCACGACGACATGTTTTTGTGATTGTGTGCCTGAGAGGAACTTATGTATTGTTTGTTTTTGATGGTGTAATAGACCCAAGGTTGACGGTATGATCAGGGTTTTGATGTGTGTGTCAATAAGTTTAAGTTAGGATTTCATATTGGTTTGATGTGTGTTTGAGTCATGCTGGACTTGGTTGAACACGTGAGAGATCTCATCCTAGTCCTCGAGTACTTGAGTCAGTGAAGGATGTGATGGGGCAATCGGCCCAAGTATGATCGGGAGGATCATGGGTTCTGATGTGTGTGTCAATATGATTAAGTTAGGGTTTGTTGTTGGTCTAATATGTGTATGTGAGTGTGCAGGTTTGCAGGTACACATAGACTTGGTTGGATGTCTTCAGGAGAAGGATGGCATAGAGGCAAGTCGTGGGCTTGTGTGTGCATCCGAGGGAACGTGAAGGATGGCATGGAGGCAAGCCGCGGGCTTGTGTGCGTATCTGAGGGACGAGAGTCAAAGTCGAAGAAGGCTTGAAGGCGATGGATCGAGGCTGCTGGAGTAGAGATGATGAGCCGAGGGACGCGGACTTCGAGGCATGCGTGAAGGATGGCATGGAGGCAAGCCGAGGGCTTGCGTGCGCATCTGAGGGACGAGAGCCGAAGATGAAAAGGGCATGAAGGCAACAGATCGAGACTGCAGATTGAAGAGTCAACAAGGTTGTGAGGGTCCGAGTGTGAGTGTTTGTACTCGGGAACTAAGCCGGGAGGGTTCGAGTGCGGAGAGAAATATACTCGGGAAAGGTAACCCTAGGCTTAGGGAAGGACCAGTCGACTGCCCCTGGGGCAGTCGACTGGTGATGGCTGGAGATTCAAACGTTGGGTTGCAACGTTTGAATCTGAGTGGGATCAATCGACTGCCCCTGGGGCAGTCGACTGGTAGCGGTCATATCAGATTCGAGCTCTATTTAAGGGAGCTCGTTTCAAGCTTTTCTTTCTTAGCGAAACCCGCTTGGATAGAACTAGTTAGTAGCCTACTTTGCTCGGATAGTGTCCAGAAGTTGTGGAGAGGTTTCTACACCCACAAGGAGCTACGAGATCTAGTCGGAAGTGCTCCGGGGAGTCATCCGTTGAAGGATTAGGGATCGTCCACCTTACGGACTACCGTGGAGCAGGAGCATCATCTCCGAACCACGTAAATCATGTCGCGTTAGCATTGTTTTCATTTGTTTTATTAGATTTCCGCTTGCGCTTGCTAACGTTGTAGGTAGAGAATCGAAAAAAGCTATTCACCCCCCCCCCCTCTAGCTTGGCGATCACGATCTAACAGGATGGTGCATCCGAGGGATCGCCGGACAAGGAGCAACGGAATGGAGCCAAGGGAAGCGAACTTCAAGGCATACACGAAGGATAGCATGGGGGCGAGCTGCGGGCTCGTATGCATCCGAAGGACGAAAGCCAAAGGAAGAGGGCTTCAAAGGGCGACTCCGAAGAGGATGAGTGTAAGTGTGTAATAAGACCAGCCGACTGGTAGAGACACGAGTCGACTGATCTTTCTGTGGATTTCGAAACAACTGGATCAGTCGACTGGCCTGGATAACAGCCGACTGCTATTCGAAATATAACCGTTTGGCTAACCGTTGGTTGAGCACCAGTCGACTGGGATTGACAGCAGTCGACTAATGTCGAGACTGAGCTGTTTTGTTATTAGCTCCCTCTTCTATTTAAGGAGAAGCTTTGGGGCATGAAAAGGTTACAAAATTGTGATTGAAAACCTCCTAGTTCATGCTCAAAGCTTCCAAAGTCAAATCTCTTCCTCCTAACCCTAATTCTTAATCTTGTAAAGGGGAAGAGGTTGTTCTCCATCGAGAAGGAGAAAGCTCTAATCGGAGATTGTCGGGGACTAATCCATCGACAGATTGAGGGACCGTCCACCTCAAGGATACGCTGTGGAGTAGGAGCCAGGAATCTCCGAACTAGGTAAACGATAAGTATTAGTGTTTGTATTCTTGATTTCATTGTTTTATGTTGTTTCCGCTTGCGCAAAGCTAACACTTGTAAAAAGAATCGACGGAAATTTGACAACGAACTATTCACCCCTCCCTCTAGCCGACATTCGATCCACTACAGTTCTGTCGTAAGTCGGACCAATCCGCAATCAAGTATGATTTGGTGTGATTTGTGTCGTGTTTGTTTCTTTTACTTCTTTTATTCCAGCCGTGCTGGTTGAGGTATCTGTACGCCGTGTGGGTCATGTATAACAGTTTCAGATTGTTTGCCGTACAAGGGAGGTGTTGTCCGTTTTTCTAGCGGTTCAGCGGCTCTTTAAGGCGTGACAAACATCTTAGGGAACGAGAAGATAGTTATAAGAAATATAAGTCCAGAAATTCTATAAAAGAAACCGTTTCAAATCTGGCATTGCAAGAAAATTCAATAAATAACAAGTGAATCAAAATAAATTAACACTTAACAGGTATTAGTTTAAATTTCTTATAAAGTTTTAATCGGCGCTTAATGGATTTAATCCCTCAATTAGCAAATTTTTTGGAAAAAAAAAATCTATATATGAGCAATGAAATCAAGAAAGTCACCTCATTTGATTCACTTAACAAAAGCCTCCTTTCCGAGTGTCCAAGGATAACCCAAGGAATGTCAAGGTTTACAAGCATCTCAGCACTGCACAGAGAAGTATAATCAAATTAGATATACAACTCTGAACTGACTCACAAAAAGAGAACCTTAGGTGCACAAACCCTTACTGTTTTTTTTTTCTTTTCCAAAAGGAAGTATACTAATATCAACTTTTTCCCAATAATAAATCATAAAGAAGACACCATCAATTTAACTTTTGCTTTAAACAGCTATTATACGGAATAATACTCGACCAAGATAAACCCATACCTGACCTCACCAGTGAAAGCACCCCCTTTCTTCACCCAACAATTTTGTGCTGCGACATGGATATCTGGGCGCAACAAACTTTTCACAAGAGGAAGAAATACAAATGGTGGGCTAACCACAACCTCTGCAGAGATAATAAGTACAAGGATTCATATACGATAACATTGACCAAAAAAACTAAGTGATGACAGAGAGGAAAACATATGTTTTGTAAATTATTCACTTGTCGCTCATCATGATAATTTTAAAATTCAAGTAAGAATATAGATATTTCAATTCCATAATATATACTCAGTAAAATGAATTTTGAATCATGTGTTCAAGTAATAAAACAAGTAACAACGACATCCCTTTCCTTTCCCCTCATCAATTAAGTCAAAAGGCATACACTCCACAAGCATTCAAATAGTCGGATAGCATGCTATAATTTCCAAACAATTTCAAAATATACAATTAAGACGAGAATCACGATCATACCAACAGCTTCAGGCGCTTCAATTTTTCCATCATTCAGAGTACTGACAATTTTCTTGACCTCCTCGGTCGTTCCATTCTGCAGACATAGGACGACACAACATTTTATTTTACTCGTTACCCATCAAAAAGTGATTTGCTGGAATCTAAAATCAAAGTAGAGAGCAAAAGGGCGAAGAACGAAAGATTCCCAAGGAAGGCCCCTAGTTCCTCCAAATCGAGAGCTCAAGCTACCTAAAATCGCCAGAAACAAGATGGATCCACACAAATTCAACCCAATCAACTACAACTAGCTACAAGATGAGGATCCATAATAATCAGAGCAATCACTACACACTTGAGATTCTGACCGGCCAAAATCAAACTAAGATCTAAGTTCCGTAAAGAACCGGTGCCGATCTAAACAAAACAGAAAAACAATTAAGTAAAAAATTGTGGAGGATTACGCATTTCCAGTTGCCACCGACGAAGAACTTCCGGGCCATTATCCGCACACAAACAGAAGCAACGACGATGATACCTAAACCAGGTCCTTCGCCGAACCGGGGCACACAGATATATAGGGATTCCGAACCTCAAGGTCTTCTCCTTGATGGAATTCAACGTCCAAGATCAATCGCAAAGCTTTCAAGATCTAAATATCGACGTCCGATCAAGGATCTGCACGAATCTGAAGTTCCGGTGCGACTTTCGGGTGGGATTATGTGGTACACGTTTCGGGTAGCCAAACTGGTGTCGATAACAGTGGGGCCCATTGGATGAGATAAATAAAACCGGAGCGCCGGCGAGGACCGAGGCGTCGCTTTCGCATACCTTATCACGAGCCACCCGTTTCTTTACACGCCCTCCACCACCGTCTCTGTTGACCTTTTACTTTACTTGTCGTGGTCCCCACCCATAGGGTGCTTTTATTTCAGCCCGGCCCGTTTTAATCTGGCCCATTTATCACAATCTGCTTGCACGTGATTAGTAGCTGTATGACTATTATAACGGCATAAATAAAAACAGGAAATTGTGCGTCATTTCTACTGAATTTAGATGATTTATCAACAAACAACCATTGTATGAGTATAATTAGGAACTATGTTACATTCTGCATATGATACAAAGGACGATGGATCTACAAATAAGAAACCAATTTGGTTAACAAGTTCATATATCAATAAATTCGAGCAGCAGTTCATCTAGCAAATCACCCAGTACAACGCACTCCAACTCCATTCCTGCAGCCTCAGCTTCCCAATGTAAGTTCAACCACCGGTTGTCGTTTGCAGAATCTTGTGCCATGGCATTTTTGAGCGTGAGATTCGACTGCCTTTGCAAATTAAGAAGTTTGCTAATCTTCATCCAGACTTCCTTGAGAAGATGATGGCCCAAAGGAATTGTCCTTGAGCTAGGATGTATGAGCAAGAACCAATTCTGAAGGAAAGATTTTTCATAGGTCTCAAGTAACACCTCATTTATCAGAGCAGTTAGAAGCAGATGATCAAGGGATGTAGTTTCAGATTCATCAAATGTGTCGATCACTTTCCCGAAAAGAAAAGGATCATGTGGCTGGTACTGAGGATACCATTCTTCGATAAACTCAGAACTATTTATATTGGACTTCATCAAGATATCCCTAACGTATCTGAACTCATCTTCGTCTTCTTGATCCAATTTAATGTAAAAATAATCAGAAATAGAAAAACCATCTAGCGCTTCACTATTGGAACTAGATGCAGCAGTTTGAGCGCCAGACGAGATGCCAACATCCAAAGAGTTCACCAGTTCTGGCAATGCCGTGAGCTCCTTAAAATGGAGGCTCTCAAGTATAGAATCTGTTCAAGTGAAACGTATAAGGTAGTTAAGAGTTGCAAAAATGGAAGTTCCCAATCATTTGTGTTATCTAAATGCGAACTAGCAGATAAGAGCAAACAAAGGAGAAAGAATGAATTTATTGTAAATTTGAAATTTGGAAATGCCATTATATAATTAGCACTGTGTGTGCATTTTTTGCAAAAGAAATTTAAGGGAATGCATTTTGGATAAGAATTTTCTATTCCAAGTATTTTTTGTTGTGTAAATAACCTACCTTCTGAAATTATATATTTTGATGAGTCCACAATTTGTGGTTCGAGATTTGTTGGTCCAGCACTTGGATCTGTTTCAGGTACCCTTGGCAGCTTGTCCATGAAAGCAATGTTGTTTCCCTTTTCATTTGAACCTGAAAATTCAGGTTGTTCAATCTGGTAAAACTCACTACTCGAGAATGAATTCTTAGGAAGCTGAAAATGGATACCGTGCTCATCTGTTGTCTCTGTGATTTTAAACTCTTCACCATGCTCAGGTTCAGTAATGTATGCCAAAGGTTGTTGTTCATCAGCTGTCTCACAAAAATTGGTGTTGGCAATTCGGTTTGCAGATTTTTTAGTTTCCATTTTGACCTCGATGTGAAGAGGGGACTTGACTAACTTTGACTTAGCAAAACCATTTGTATCAATGAAACCATCAACATCCAGTTGACTGACTGCTGATTCATTCAATGATAGAGATTCCCTGAAAAGTCCCTTCTGAATTTTCTTATCCGAATGGTAAGTTCCATATTCTGGATTAGAAAGAAGCCTTTTATAATGTTTCACTTCATCCTTGTCCTGCAAGCTGCTGTGTTTGTTAATCGAGTTTAAGGACTCAGATGTCATTTTGCTTTCTCTAACTGAACAGGAATTTAGCAAACTAGAATACTGATCCAATGATTCAGTAAGAGAACGAGATCTATGAATGGTTTTATGGTGCACTTTTTCCCCATCTGATTTAGCTGAGGCAGATCGAAACAGTTCTCTCTTTAATGCTTCCCTGGATACCTTCTCTCCATAGGGGATTTTATGGAGCAACCCATCCATTGAAATCCGAGGATTCTCCTTGGATGCAATTTGATTACTCTTAGAACGTTTTCTTCCTTCTGTACTTAACAAGTGAGTTGGAAATGAATCAGAGTTGCTAAGTCTTTTAACTGAATTGGATGTCTGACCATTGGGTGAATAACTTTCCAGAACAGAATTTGGATCTTCCTCAAATTTAAAATGCAACTCTCTATGTGCTTTAAATAACAAGAGTTTGGATTTGAGAGCATCATCTGTTCCATTCTCCTCCGTAACTAATTCATTTGGCTTCGAGAATGCTTCACATGCTGCGTACAATTTTTCCTTATGCATAGCCTGTTCTTCAGAGTCAAGTAGCTCGCCATGGCCAACATGTTTTAAGTTGTTAGCTGATCCACAAATTTTGGAGTTGATTTCGTTTTCAAAATGTTGATCTTGCTGAATAGGTTGACGGTCAGACATCTGCAGTTCGACTGCTGTTTCATTCCTACCTGTCACTTCCTCTGGAAGAATATAGTCATCACATTCCAAGTGATGAATGGAAAATGTGCGCAGCAGATGTGGAGTTACCGGAAGCATTTTCTGTTTAGGCTGTAGCTTCCCAAACAACTTTTTCAATATCAAATCTCTAAGAGCTTTTCCTGAATTTCTTTTACTAACCTAGCATCATTAAAAGTTAAAACATGAAAGAGTTCATCGACAGAAAGGAATAAAAAGGCATCCATCTACCAGAATAATAAAGACATAGCTTACTAGAAGAGATAGACAAGGGCAACAAATATGGTGCACTTACTCAAAGATATGCTAAGAAGAAACCATGAACAAGTTCATTTGTGAAGCAGAAGCATAAATAAGTGAGCAAAGATAATATCTTGTTCTCTCCCTCTATTGAAATTATCTGGCACTTTATAATGAAGATACCTATTTTCTTTTATGCTATTTGAAAATTTGATGTAGACCACAATCCCACATATCACAGTTTGCACAAACACAACTGCATAAAGCTGGCAAACTCCAACCAGAGAAGCAGTGAAATTGAAATATTATATTGCTTAGGATGCAGATACTGTTTCAAACACTTGCTCTACCAAGATAATGCAAAAGAGTTTTGGAAGGATGAATTTCTATAAAATAGTGGGATACACGAAATGGAAACAAGAAATTGACTCACATCAATGGACCACTAAGGGACAAATAAGAGCTAGAAATAACATACTTAGTAGATATTATACATTGCCAGATAAACTAAGACAATTTTAACCATAGCAAAAAACCAAATATTTTTCAGTATTTCATTCATAAATTTACCATCAAGTTAGCTGCTCCAGATGACTCATCATTTTGATGGTTAGTTAATGGGATAGAGAACCTTGCACCTTTCTTGCCTGCATTAAGAAGTAATATTAATCAAACACAACATGAGATTTGTGGCAATAATCTGTGAAAAGGTATTTACAAAATGTAAGAACATAGAGAAAGTAACGTTATTGGGTTTGTACTAAATGACATATTGGCGTGTGGATAAGAGATGCCAAATTAAGCATTTAACAGTGTCAAATAAAGGCATTATGAAATTTACAAATATGAAGTAAAGCGGACATGTAATAACACAGTAATTTCTTCACCTAGACTTTTACCATTACACAACAGTTGTGACTAAAAAAATGCATGTGTACAACAATGAATGATCAAAAAACTTTTTTTCCATACTATGAGCATAAGGGTTTGTTGCTCTAGTCGATAGAACTCAGCACTCTGCTTTACAAAATTCACATATAAACCGAATTTGTTTTCTCCAGCACTGATATTGGTGTTCATTTTTTGTCCAAAGCTACACTAAGGGAAAAACATACATGAAGGGTTATTTTTCTAAACTTTTATTGTAATATTATTGTTCAATAATTCCAACACTTTTAATTCCTCATAAAATAATAATTTTGCAGTTAATAGTATCTTTTTATAATTATGACATGTACCTGATCTATAAACTAGCAACTGTAAAATCAGAAGATAATGAATGGAATGGAATAATTTTTTCTAGATAATGGAATTGATAAAAAGTCGATTGGGATTACCTATTCCTTAATTTGGTTAATGGAATGGAATAGATGCTTCATTTGAATTACTATGTTTGGTTTATATGAATGTTATAAGTAATTGACAAGAAATAGCTTTCACAAACACAAAATACTGCTACATGAAATATTTTGTCCAAATCATTTAGCTAACCCGTCACTGTCCAGCCCGGCTGGCCTTTCCAGATTGCTCAGTTGTCCAGCTCGACCATCCAATACAATAATGAATAGCCAAAAGGATGATTAGAAAATCATAATTGGATGGGAATTGGTATTATAAGTTTTTAACCAAATATAGGAGTACCTAGTTCATGAGAATTCAAAGGGAATGGAGCAACTAGTCCAATGAACCAAATGCACCATAATAGTCAACTCCTCTCATTGCTAGTAATAGAGTATTATCTATGGGGATATAGATGATTATGATGCTTATTGAACCTTCCTTACCATCTCAGACAAGAAAAAAGAAACAAAATGTTATAAAATAAGTAACACCAAGACGAGTGAGACCTTATAAAATCAGTAACACCCAGAGAGACCTTGTGACTGCTAGATTCCTAAATTATTGTTTTTCCAAGAAGCTTGACCAATAAGAAGTCCAACTAATCAAATTTGCCTCAGGATCCAAACAAATCCACAACAAATCATGTCAGCTGCTGAGGGCCTATATAAAGGAAGTCAATTTAGAATTTCACAAATGTTTATGGCATAAAGGATCATACTGATGGTTTTTTTCCCTCGGCAGGTTTGCTCTTTCCGGCAGGCACAATTTAGCATTTAGCAACAGGGATTTCCATAC
Source organism: Boesenbergia rotunda (assembly GCA_024364735.1). NCBI lineage: Eukaryota > Viridiplantae > Streptophyta > Magnoliopsida > Zingiberales > Zingiberaceae > Boesenbergia > Boesenbergia rotunda. The sequence continues at coordinate 800,822 of JAGFNQ010002423.1, forward strand.
ATTGGCATGGAAAATTACCTAGTATCCTAAATAGCAATATTAAGTATCTTTAAGTATCACAATCTTGTTGTCGAAGGTCCTAATGACTAACTTGTAACTGTTCAATTTGCTTGGAATTCATTCCTCTGTAAGGCTAGGATGATACCTCTACCAACCAAATTGTTGATAATCTTCAAATTTCTTATATTCAGTTGTTTGGTTCATGTACAAAGCTAAAAACCCACTCATATACAACTTTATTTATTCTTTATCCCTGCTCTGCTACAAAAGCACCTAATTCATGTGGAAGTGTCTATACTAAACCAGAAAAGTATCAATAGTACTGAAAAACGAATCGAGAACAAGGTCTAAGTCTCGTACCACATAGTTGTTTGGCATCGCCAGGCTCACTGTCCTTGAGTGACTTCTTTGCATAAAGATGGGAGTGATCAAGATATGGGAGTAAGCCTGACATGCACCCAAACTGATTTTTATTGCATAATAAATTCGAATCTTGATGCTGCAACAATTGAGCCATGTCCCAGCGTCAGCTGAACAACTGTAAGAACCTTAGTAGTCAACAACAATATAGTCAAGCTAGAACAATTGAATCTCGCGTTATCAGTTCCCTAGAAAGTAGATTAAAAATCCAATCTTTGAAAAGCGCGAGTTTTTCTTAGAGACTTCTAATATGCTCCCGATGAAGAATACCAAATCGTTAATTCCAAAACCTAAACGACAAAAAGATGTTTTTTTTCTCATAGAAGTAAACAAAGAACACCTTTTTATCAACGAGTCACAAAAATAAATTAATCAGGAGATAAGAAAGAGATGAAGAGACGTGCGTTCACCCCAAATCTCATCTCTTTTCGCGATCAAATATTTTCAGTGATTTCATTTACAAAACGAAGCAATAGACAGAGAGCGCACCGCTATGCCCTGATCGAGGCGGAGGCGGAGGCGGAGGCGGAGGCGGAGGAAGAAGAAGGCGACCGATGAGGACTGAGGGAAGTGCGGTGGAGATTACTGCCGCTGCAGCGAGCGAAGTTGAATCTTTAACGTGGCATTGGGAGTAAAGGAGGAAACAAGGAGGAGTTGGCCTTCGCTGTCCTTTCCTTCACGCTTTCAAAATTGATCCATCACATTCGATCCAGGAATTTTCTTAATTTATTTTTTATATATATACTTATTTTATTTCCCATTTTAGTATCTAAATAAGAAAAAAATCAAGGTTGCTTACAAAAATGGTAATAATAATCATTAAAGAAGGAACTTTAATTTATTAATGCTTCAGTATAAATAATCTACCTAGTTTTTCAATTGACCCCTCTAAGTTTGAGAAAGAAAACGAAAGGTTCTACAATTTTATATCCATAAGAACTTCCAGCTAAACTTCTATGTTATGTATGACTTTGACCAGCCCTTGACCTGATATTGTTCAAATTGCCCTGGCCACTCTTCCAACCTGTTAAAAATTCCAATTAAGCAGGGTGTTTACTGTCTTTCTCTTAAACAGTATTTTTTAGGGTGGATTAAGTTTAAAAAGCCAATTAAAATGAAGATTAGACTCTTTTATAATGAACACTCTTTTATCAGTAATTTACCAACTCATGCATATATTCGAATCTATCAAAAGATTCACATTACTTTAGTATTTATCAGCACACTTAATTATATATCTTTTTCATTTTAGCCCTCCTAATAAATTTTGAACTATGTTTGATTTGTCTATTTTTTATTTTTATTTTTCAAGAAAATATTATTTTTAAAAAAATAATGTTTGGTTTATATTTTCTATCTCTATTAAAAAAATATATATTATTTTCTGAAAAACTAAAAAAATCTAAAAACTATTTTTTAATAAATAAAAAAATATATAATTTTCTAGAAAATAAAAAAAATCTCTTTCTCTTTTCTCTCTTCTCTACTAACTAATCAAGCTATTTGGTTAGTCAAAGATTGCTTGATTTTGAGTTAATTTTTGTGAAATAATGTCTTATAAATCAGTGTTATTCTCTTGCTAGATACTTATCTTTTTCATCAAAAAGATTACGAGGAGATACAATATTTCTTTTTCGAACAAAATTACTTTTTTATCTTAACTTTTTAGCTATTATGTATACTTTATTCTTCCTTTAAAAGAATATCTTTTTTTTATTTCCATGGATAATGATAAAGAAGTCAAATCAGAATTGAGTTGATCTATCAATTCACTAAAAAAAAAGTTGTCATGATTAATCAATGAATTCGATTGGATTAATCTTAATTCAATGTAAATGGATAATTTTAGGAGTGTAAAAAATCAACACGACCCGAAAACCCAACCCGAATCGATCCGAAAAAAATCGGTTTCGGGTTGAAAATTTTCGAGTTCGGGTCGGGTTCGTGTTAGGGGTTTTCGTGTTGAAAAATTTCAGGTTGGGTTCGGGTCGAGTCGGGTCGAGTTCGGGTTGACCCGAATTTAATATTTTGTGGATTTTTTGGGGTTAAATCAAATTTTATTTTGAAAATTAAGATATTTTTATGTATATTAATATCAATATAGTATGATGATGATGAAGTATTGAAATAAAAGTGAAGAATTATAGGGAAAATGATGAAAAAAGACGTTTTGAATCGGATTTTTCGGATTATTCGGGTCGGGTCGGGTCGGGTTCGGGTTCGGGTTTGAGGGTTTCTGGTTGAAATCGGGTTCGGGTTGGGAGTTAAAAAAAAAATTTCCAACCCGACCCGAATCCGATCCGACCCACCCGAATTGACATCCCTAGATAATTTTGAGATTTCCCTCGGGTCGTTCTGTTCGGACCGTTCGAGTTGGAAACGGTCCGCTTCAGCCGGCACCTCGACCGATTTCTTTCGCGTTTCAATCCAAATACGTAAAAAATAAATAACGAAGAAAAGGCTGAAAAATGACCTAAACAGATAATTAGTAGTCACGTCCGAGCCGAGTTCTTCTCTGCCTTGCGCTTGCCTACCGGCTCCTTCTTCTTCGGGTAAGATTTCAACAGCCACTTCTCTATCTACTGCTAGCTTCCTCGATTTTGACTCATTTGATCTATCAGTTGTTGTCGTCGCTTATCGTTTGGTCTTGATCGTATCTTAATGCTTAGATGTTTCACGGTTTCGAAAAGGGAAATGATCCGGGAGATTTGTGGTTTTTCTGTGTTTTAATCGCGTCGGCGATATTTGATAGCTCATGAGGAGATCGGGTAATGTGACTTTTTAGATAGCGGACTGAATTGAATTCTTGTTTTGAAAATTTTACTCTTGCAAATGAATGGACTACGTTCGCTCTCGCTCTCTTTCTAGTTGAAAATGTTCATTTTAGGGCAATGAGTTAAATTTTTAAGTTGTGAGTTAAAAATAGTAGTATCGGATTCATTATGTTTACTCATCATTTTCTTTGTATCTGGAAATCGCAGTCATAGGGCACTGAACTGCGTTGAATATATGGTCTCATATCTTAAAATAAAGATTGAGCTTTCACTTTCTGATAAAAACGTAATCAGAGAGGGCAGATGAAAACCTGCTCAGGGAAATCATATCTTATCCGTATAATGAAAACAATCAGAAGGGATGTTGATATATCATTCACCTATTTAATTTATTGGAAAATTAATGTTGTCTAAAGACTTAGCTTAGACTATTGTTTGATAGTATTTTGATGCATGCAAATCATGATATCTTGACTTGACTTCAGAGCTCTTTTCTCAAAGATACCACAGTAGAAAATGGGAAGCTTAAAGGAGGGGAAGTTCAGGTTTTGCATTGATAGAGGAGGAACATTTACTGATATCTATGCTGAAGTCCCTGGACAATCAGAAGGGTATGTTATGAAACTCTTATCAGTGGATCCTCTGAACTATGATGATGCTCCTATTGAAGGAATACGGAGAATCCTGGAAGGGTTCACTGGCCAAAAGATTCCCAGATCCTCCAAGATCCCTACTGAGAAGATTGAGTGGATCCGGATGGGCACTACTGTTGCAACAAATGCTCTCCTAGAAAGGAAAGGGGAGCGGATTGCTCTTTGTGTGACTCGTGGATTCAGAGATTTGCTCCAGATTGGTAACCAAGCACGGCCGAAGATCTTTGACCTTACAGTTTCGAAACCGTCAAATCTCTATGAGGAAGTTGTGGAGGTCGATGAGAGGATTGAACTTGTCATTGACGAGAAGAATGTGACTTCTTCAATTGAAGGCATATCTGGGGAGCTTGTCAAGGTGGCAAAGCCCATTGACATAGAAGGGCTGCGCTATTCTCTGAAACATCTGCTTGACAAAGGAATATACTGTTTGGCTGTTGTTTTAATGCATTCCTATACCTACCCTCAGCACGAAATTTTAGTCGAGAAGTTAGCTCTAAGTATGGGTTTCAGGCATGTATCTTTATCTTCAGCTTTGACTCCTATGGTCCGAGCTGTTCCTCGAGGTCTAACTGCTACTGTGGATGCCTATCTGACACCTGTTATTAAAGAATACCTCACAGGATTTATGTCTAGGTTTGAAGATGGTGCCAACAAGGTAAATGTCCTGTTTATGCAATCAGATGGTGGTCTTGCACCAGAACAAAGATTCTCTGGGCATAAAGCTGTGTTGTCTGGTCCTGCAGGGGGCGTTGTTGGTTACTCTCAAACCCTCTTTGACCTTGAAACATCTAAACCTCTCATTGGATTTGATATGGGTGGCACGTCTACTGATGTTAGTCGCTATGACGGAAGCTATGAGCAAGTGCTTGAGACCCAAATTGCCGGGGCAATAATTCAAGCACCGCAGCTTGCCATAAACACTGTGGCTGCTGGTGGTGGCTCCAAGCTTAAATTTCAATTTGGCTCTTTCCATGTAGGTCCTGAATCAGTTGGTGCACACCCAGGCCCAGTATGTTACAGAAAAGGTGGGGAATTAGCAGTCACAGATGCAAATTTAATATTGGGAACTGTTATTCCTGACTTTTTCCCTTCCATCTTTGGACCAAATGAGGATCAGCCTTTGGACGTGGAAGCCACCAGAAAAGAATTCACCAAGTTAGCACTTGAGATAAATTTTTACCGAAAGATCCAAGATTCTTCAGCAAAGGATATGACAATTCAAGAAATTGCTCTTGGATTTGTGAATGTTGCAAACGAAACAATGTGTAGGCCTATTCGTCAGCTAACAGAAATGAAAGGCCATGAGACAAAAAACCATGCGCTTGCTTGCTTTGGGGGTGCAGGTCCACAGCATGCCTGTGCTATAGCCAGGTCACTGGGTATGTCTGAAGTCCTTATTCACCGATTTTGTGGAATATTGAGTGCTTATGGAATGGGCTTGGCTGATGTTGTTGAGGAGGCACAGGAACCATATTCTGCAGTTTATAGCACTGATAGTGTTCTAGAAGCATCTCGAAGGGAGTCTGTCTTGTTAACTCAAGTTAGAGGAAAGCTCAGGGATCAAGGTTTTGGGGAAGAAAGCATCAAGACAGATACGTATTTGAACCTGAGATATGAGGGTACAGATACAGCCATCATGGTAAAAAAACCAACAGGTGTGGATGATTATGCAGTTGAATTTGAAAGGATCTTCCAGAAAGAGTATGGATTCAAGCTGCTGAATAGGAAAATTCTGATTTGTGATGCAAGGGTTCGTGGTGTAGGTGTCACAAACATCATGAAGCCTAGGGAGTTGGAAACATCTCGTACTAGTCCTCAACCAGAAGGATCATACAAGATTTTCTTTGGCAAAGAGTGGTATCAAACCCCATTATTCAAGCTAGAGAAGTTAGGATACGGTCATGTGCTGCCTGGTCCTGCAATCATTATGAACGGTAATAGTACAGTAATTGTGGAACCTAATTGTGAAGCAAGCATTACTAGGTATGGTAATATAAGAATTGAGATCCACTCTGCCTCAGCCACTGTTGATATCACAGAAAAGGTCGCGGATGTTGTGCAACTTTCTATATTCAATCATCGGTTTATGGGGATTGCTGAGCAGATGGGTCGGACTCTCCAGAGAACTTCGATTTCTACCAATATAAAGGAGAGGCTGGATTTTTCTTGTGCCCTTTTTGGCCCGGACGGAGGGCTTGTTGCTAACGCTCCTCATGTACCAGTTCATTTGGGAGCCATGTCAAGCACAGTATGTTGGCAATTAGAATATTGGGGCGACCATCTTCGTGAAGGGGATGTTCTTGTTACTAATCATCCTTCGGCAGGAGGAAGCCATCTTCCTGACATAACCGTCATAACTCCTGTTTTTGACAATGACAAATTGGTTTTCTTTGTGGCCAGCAGAGGACACCATGCAGAAATTGGTGGGATAACTCCAGGAAGCATGCCACCATTCTCAAAATCTTTATGGGAGGAGGGTGCTACGATTAAAGCATTCAAACTTGTTGAAGAGGGTATCTTCCAAGAAGAGGGAATAACTAACCTGCTTATAAATCCATGTTCTGATGAAAATTCAAATAACAAAATCCCAGGAACTCGCAGGATTCAAGACAATCTTTCTGATCTCCGTGCTCAAGTAGCGGCAAACCAGAGAGGCATTACACTGATCAAAGAACTCATCGATCAGTATGGTTTATCAACCGTTCAATCATACATGAACTATGTTCAAAAAAATGCTGAAGAAGCTGTAAGAGAGATGCTTAAAGCAGTTGCAGCAAAGTTGGAACGAGAAACGGGATCCACTGTAGTTGAGGAAGAAGACTACATGGATGATGGTTCTATTATCCACTTGAAGCTCAGTATTGACGCAGAAAATGGCGAAGCTACTTTCGACTTTGAAGGGACTAGCTCCGAAGTTTATGGCAATTGGAATGCCCCTCAAGCAGTAACGGCGGCAGCAGTTATATACTGCCTTCGCTGCTTGGTGGATGTGGACATACCACTAAATCAAGGATGCCTGGCTCCTGTAACAATTCACATTCCTGATGGTTCTTTTCTTTCACCAAGTGACAAGGCAGCTGTCGTCGGTGGCAATGTGCTCACGTCGCAGAGGGTTACAGATGTTATTCTGACTTCATTCCAAGCGTGTGCTTGTTCTCAGGGTTGCATGAATAATCTAACGTTCGGGGATGACACTTTTGGTTACTATGAGACCATTGGAGGCGGGAGCGGTGCAGGGCCAACTTGGGATGGAACTAGTGGAGTCCAGTGCCACATGACCAACACTAGGATGACAGATCCGGAAATATTTGAGCAGCGATATCCTGTACTTCTTCACAAGTTTGGACTGCGAGAAAACAGTGGCGGTGCTGGGTATCACAGAGGTGGAGATGGATTGGTCCGGGAAATAGAGTTCAGGAAACAGATTGTGGTCAGCATCCTTTCAGAGAGGCGAGTGCATGCACCGAGGGGCCTAAAAGGTGGAAAAGATGGCGCACGCGGTACGAACTATCTGATCAACAAAGACAAGCGAAGGGTGTATCTTGGTGGGAAAAACACTTTGAAGGTGGATGCTGGAGAGATTCTCCAGATATGTACTCCTGGCGGTGGTGGATTTGGCTCTCCCTTCTGATGTCTGTTAGTTGTTTACTTTGATCCCATGATTTTGCAGTCGCTTCTATGCTAGAACAGCTCACATAGTGTCTTTCATCAATAAATGGAATTAAAAGTTGGATCAGTTTGTTGATAGAATTCACAGATGATGTCCAGTCACACATCTTTCTCTCTCATACTTCTTCCATGTGATAGATTGGTCATTAATATATGAGTATTATCGTCATGAGATTTGATAGTCAAAATTTAACAAAGTCAGACCTGCCCTCCTCACATATTAGCTATGACATTCGGATTAGTAATCCTCGTGATTTATTTTTCTCGTATTGATCCTGAAATGAATTAACAGAATATTAGGACAAGCGAATCATTGTTTACCACCAATATCATCAATAAGATTAAAAGACATTTATTTTGTTGACTGCCCTGAGCACTGATATTTTAAGACTGAGCTGGCCGGTGGATTCATTAGATTTTTTGGGTTTAATGGGTTAATTTAGGATCATAAACCCTTTTTAAAAGCGGCTGAACCACCTTCTCGCGCCATTCCCCGAGTGCCAGCAACGGCACCGGTCCTCCCCTGAGCCTTTTCCCTCGCCGCCAACCGGACAGATCTCTTCTCCCTTCTTCACTGGAGCGAACACCGTCGTTCTCTTCCGCCGGAAGATCATATTTGAACCTGATCAGCGGAAATACGAGAACAAACCTTTTATTATCATAAAAAACTCTCCCTGGTTCTCATTTGGCTTTTGTTTGATGCTTTTTACTGACTTTATACTGGCGCGAGTAGTTCGTTCATATTTGTTGGTTTTTTTCCCTGATTTAACCTGGCGCCAGCGGACATTCATTATCCTGCATAATTGAGACTGGCAAAAATATGCATTCTTAGCCTCTAATATATATACATAAATCCTGCAAAATTATGAGTTACACTTTGTGCGCGATTAAGTTACTTCGTTGTAGCCACGAATCTAACTCACTGTCCTCAACGGTTTGTTAAAGACTTACAAATTTATAGTTCAAGGTTTCCGCTGTCTGTGACGATGGCTAAAACCTACATAGTTCAAGGGAGGAACAAGCAATATAAGCGAAGAGATTCACAGTTCATACAGAACTAAATTTCACAGATCTTTCCCTTTTTCACCTTGATGGCAAATCGACGAAGACGGTGAGCAAACAGAATTGATGAGAGAACATCACGGAGTACGAGCTTAAGCAAAACATGAGATTTATGAAGAGAGAAAACACAAAGCAAATCGAGAAAACGCAATCTGATAAACCTATTATATAATAAATACTTGAAGGAAAATAAATCGCATCAAGAATTGAGCAAAACAGAGCAGAAACATTAATCAAGATGATACTACAAGAACAAACAACCACAATGATCACAATGACACCACCAAATTACTCGCAGATGGATCAAGAACACATTTCTGAAATCCTAATAGAAGTATATAATACAGAAACCACTACTACCCGCACAAACCTACAATACTGCTAATTGAAAGATCAATCATCCATAGTTTCTCGTGTCAGAGTTACTATATTACATGAGCATTGATCTACCATCAAGAACAAAATAAAGGAAAAAGGGAAAAGCACAATTAGAAAATCAGATGAAACCCTAGAATCTCAGATCTTACAAAGATCCAACAGAGACCCAATCAAACTACAATGGATTTAAGAACTGGTAAACTTGGTCACGGCCTTGGTGCCCTCGGAGACGGCATGCTTGGCGAGCTCACCGGGGAGGACGAGACGGACGGAGGTCTGGATCTCACGGGACGTGATGGTGGGCTTCTTGTTGTAGCGGGCAAGGCGCGAGGCCTCCTGCGCGAGCTTCTCAAAGATATCGTTGATGAACGAGTTCATAATCGACATGGCTTTGCTGGAGATACCAATATCCGGGTGCACCTGCTTGAGCACCTTGAATATGTAAATCTTGTAGGTCTCAGTGCCCTTCTTGGCCTTCTTCTTTTTCTTGTCGCCTGCAGCAGCGGCACCGTCCTTGGAGGGGAGACGCTTTCCGGCCTTGGGCTTCTTCTCCGCTGGAGCCTTCTCGGCCGCGGTCTTCTTCTCCTTTTCCTCCGTCGACTTGTCGGAGGAGGCGGGCTTCTTCTCCGCGGGCTTCTTGTCGGCCTTGGGCGCCATGGGAGATCGCGATCGAGGGTAAGAGAGACACAAGAATCAGACGAGGAGAATGAGATGAGATAGGTCAAGCCGCGATGGGTGGAGTATATAAAGAGGAAAGAGGACGGCGATGATTTGCCAACATGAGTCGGTTGCGGATCTATGACGTGCGCTCTTCCGCAAGCGTTAGATTGAACGACGAAGTAGCCAACATCAACGGCTGATATTGTTGAATTCGTATTTGCCGAATAGGTCTCCGGACCTGAAACGCACATCCAATCTCGCTAATTGGATAACTTCAGCAATTCAAGATATCGTAGGATTTCCTAATTGCTTGCGTCATGTGTAACCATTAGGGATGAAAATAGGTGAGGGGTCTGTTAGGGCCTGGGCCCGTGACTTAGTCTATATTTAACCTGATCTGACTTAATGTGTTTAAAAATAAAATAATAATCAGATCTTTTTGAAAGTTTATTTTTTCTTATTAGATTAGGTCCAGGCTCAATATAAAGTCTATGAAACCTGACAGACGACCTGGGTATATTAAAATTACATTAAATAAACTGTCAAATGTCAAAATAGAATATTTTTAGTAGAGTTTTAATCCCTGACTCTCGCCGAGCAAACACTTATCTATACCCTACTAGCCAACAGACCATAAATCTATTTTCCTTAAATACTCGTCGAATATATATATATATATATATACTTACTGTATCTTTAGCTAATTTATTAAATTAGTATTTTAGATAATCGAATATTCGAATTTAATTGTTATATTTTATATATTAAAAGTATTTTAAAAATTAAATTAAATTACAGACTTTGTAAACAGGCCATAGGCCAGGCTAGACTATTGAATAGACCAAGCTCGGTCGTATAACAAAGTCTGTAATAGGCCACGGGCCATGTTCAGGCAAATTTGTTATTATACAAGTTTAGTCTATTAAGCGAAAAGTCTGACCTGAGCTGGCCCGAACCCGTTTCTATCCCTAGTAACCATTAGGTTACATGTATATAATCTCTAATTATTATAATTTTAAATATTATAAATTTATAATGTTATAAAGATTCGTATTATACTATCTGATATATATTTAGGAGTTTTATCGATATTTTTAATAGTACCATACGTATAATCTTGTTTAAAATTAAATTGAATTATATTATTTTTAGTTTACATTATTATTTTATTTTATTTTTTATTATATTTATTTCTTATATTTTTAATCTTTTTAATAGTACCAAACGTATAATCTTGTTTAAAATTAAATTGAATTATATTATTTGTAGTTTACATTATTATTTTATTTTATTTTTTATTATATTTATTTCTTATATTTTTAATCTGTAAATTTTATTTATTTATTTATATTTTTTATTTTCTTTATTTTTTATTTTTATGTTATTCTATATTTTATATTTATATCTTTATTATTTTATCATCTTATATATTTACTTTATTTTTTTCTCTTTTATATTTATTATTTTATTCTTTATTTATATAATATTTTTTTACTTATATTATTATTTTAACTTTATTCTTTATTTTTATTATATTTTTATTTAAATCTCTATTTTTTTATATTTTAATTAATTTATTTTACTTTATCTTTTTTAAATTTTATATCTAAAGCTAACGTCTAATCTCATATTTTCGAAAAACTAATATATCAAAACTATTATATTTTATATATCTGTTTTATTATTTATATATTTTTATTATTTTATATTTTACATTTTCATTCCTAAAATAAAAATATTTCAATCATAAAGAGGGTCTGAAATGAAAATTTTTAGACCCAAATAGGGCCTGAAATCAGACCCTCTTTAGACTGAAATAAAATCCAAATAATTTTTAATAATTTTTTCGATGATATCTAATCTATCTTAATTTCTACATATAAATTTTATTTTAATTTCTATTTTATATATTTATAATGTATGTAATTTTCTTTTTTTATATTTTACATATCTTTCTTTATTTTATGTTGTTGATATTTTTTGATATTTTTTATTTTCTATTTATATCCCTATTTCAGGCTAAGAGTGTTTGAAATAAATTCATTTCCGGTTAAAGAGAGTCTGAATGATTATTTATAAGATGATCTTTTAATTATGTCTTCATCTTTTCATAATCATAGTAAAATATTGTAAAATCTTCGGGATAGGTCGAGTTAAAAGGCAGGAAGAGATATATAGGGTGAGAGAATATGAGAATATCTGTATCTGAATTATAATGTATAATTTTAAAATTAAATTATGAAAAGATGGTTCAAATATTTCAAAAAATAAATTACGAAAATAAATTATTGATGAAAAAAGATATCAGAGGAATGAGTTGATTTTATATGGGTTCATGGGTAAAAAAACATAGACAAAACGTTTTTTTTTTTTTTGATAAGGATGAATTCTTACACGTGTCTTTTGATAAAATGCCACTAACTTTTTGATCTTATCAGGTAGAAATTCTCTGCCTATATAAATATCTTGGGGAAAAATTAAAAAGACATCCTAAATTTTACAAATAATCAAAAGACATCTCTTTTCAAAATTAAAAGGACCCTCTACATTAAAAGAATATTTTTACTTTTAATGATATTGTAACAACTATGACTTGCTACTATAACTAACTATTATAATATGTAATATTATTGTAATATTGTAGTAGTTATTTAATGACTTCTATTATTACTTTAAAGTGATTTTAATAAATTTTAAATAATTTTAATAAAATTTAAATATTTTTTACTAAATTGGCAAAGAGTACTTTACAATAATATTCAAAGTTGATGATTTATGGTTCAAGATTTTGAGATTGAGAATCTAAAGTTTAGGTTTTCAATTGTATTTTAACTATTTAATAATTTCTACAACTATATAGCAGTTACTTAATTAATAACTTCTATAATATTTTAAAGAAATTTGAAGAATTTAAAATAATTTTAATTAAGTTGGTAAAAAATATTTTATTATAGTATAGAATTCAAGTTTTAAGATTACAAATTTAGATTAGTTCTTTAGTAGCTTTTATAAATGTGTAATACCTACTTAATAGCTTCTATAGCTATTTTAAAGTAATTTTAAGAATCTAAAATAATTCTGATAAAGTTTAAGCAATATTGACAAGTTAATATAAAATATTTTGATACAATAATATGTTTATATATTAATTTTAAAATCAAATAATTAATTTTTCATATTATAATCTACTCGGTACGTAGTGCTTCATCAACTTTAGAATAAAGTATATTTTGGGTATAAATTATCTGATCAAATTAATGTTTTGAAAAATAAGAAGCATCCTTTCCTTTGTGATGATTTATAAAATTAATATTCATATATATATATATATATATATAATTTTATTTATATTTTTGAATTAATTAATTTATTATATAATTATAATTGGCTAGGGGCCCAAAGTAAATTTGAATTCTGGTCACGCACAATAAGACATGGCCAATTTATACAATATTATCATTTTCATATTTTGCATTTTCACATTTAAATTAATAGGTTCACATCATAAATATAGCGTGCAAGATATTATGAAAAATTAAATTTCAAAGCGATCAATGATACGAAAATTTAGAATTTTACTGGACTCATCTATTATCACCCTATTTGAAAATCCATGAAATTTAATTCCATTCAGAAATTGAATTAATTACATGATTTAAAAATAATTTAAGTAAAAGAATTGAATTCTTATGGAAATTAAAATTCAACGAAACTAAGAAATTCAATTCCAATCTAAATTGATATGATTTGATGTGGAAATTGAATTTTAACAAATGAAAATACTAAAATAACCTCACATAGATATAATGTTTGATTTCTAACTTATCAATGAAATATAAAATAGTAAAAATAATCAAATTCATTTAGTGTTAGACTCATTATAAATAAAGGAATTGAATTCAATTCTTTTATTTACCGACTCATTCCAAACATAAAAATTTAATTTAATTTTTGTTGGAATTCAATTCTTACTGGAATTCAATTCAATTTCATTACTTAAAATCTTTTCAAAGAGAGTGTATATTTGGTCGATATGTAATTTTCAATTTATTTTTAGTAGGATTATTTTGTTGATAAAGTTCATTGTCCAGAGGACTTCTAGGTCCTATCCTTGTATACTGGATTTACAACTACTTTAGAAACGTTTACAATTGTTATCAAATAATTTTGATTAATTTTAAATAATTTTAACTAAATTGATAAAAAAAAATATTTTAATATAATAATATTTAGTGTTTAAAATTTATAATTAAGTAAGCGTTTGGTTGGGCTTATCATCAATAACCTTGGTAAGTTGTTAATAAAAAACTTATTTAGTTTAGGTGATGAGTGATTTCCAATAACGGCGTATATTGGCCAGGTCAGCAATTTGAGAATAAAACTCAAAATCAGAAAACTTCATAAGTATAAAGTTTTTCACTATTTCGGAATTAACAATTTTTTTTACAAATTACCCTCCACGAATAGAGCATCTTCCCCAGCGGCAGGCGACAATATCGGCCACCTCCTCCCCTGCCTCCCACCCATGCCGCCTCCCACAAAAAAGTGACCCGCTCCCTCCGCCTCCGTCGAAGACGAGGACCCTTCGCCATTGCACTGGTGAAGTGATCACTAGCAAAAAAAAAAAATTATTTTTCACGACAGAACTAAAGAAAAAGAAGCGATTTTATGCATCCACCGACTCTCGTTCCTTCGAAGATTTGGTAGTAAGCAATGGCGACGACTTGTGGCCTAATTGCGAATTGGTTCTGCAACATTCCCATCACCACCTCAATGATCATTGAACGGAAAACAATCCTAATTTCCCACTGCAGTGATACCAACCGCTCCCTTGCCCCACTTCATTCTCCTCTCGCTTCTCATCGCTGATCTCCCCCATGGTGCCCGTGGCACCTACTCATTGCCAGCACCGCCATGGACGTCACATACTTTGGTTTTGTTTCCGGCTACTCCTCCGTAAAGTTGGATCTCCCATTTCTTCTCGCGGTAGGTATCAACTTGTAGGGAGTTCGATCGTATCACTCATTATGGTATGTTGTGAAGTACCCCCTTAACATCCGTTAGGGGTGGAGAAATGTGTTGTTGTTTGACCAGGTTAGACATTGCCATGGATGGTTTATGTGTAGTGTTATATATCTTAGGATATATAGTGTGAATGGAAAAGAGGTGGTGGGACTTTAGTCCCACGTTGGAACTTTCTAGTGAGTAGAAAGTGAGGAGGAGAATAAAGAGACTCCCTTATGAGTGGGGCTTTAGTCCCACATTGGGAGTTTTATGGCAAAATGTTTGGTTTATATTGTATCACAAGCATGGTACTTGTGAACAAATGCTAGGGGAGAGGCTCTCTGTCACGTGTGGGTGCGCAAGGGGTGCAAATCCAGGGTCCGGATTTGTACTGAACCAAGTGAACTCTTGTGCGTGCACGACCCGCGCACGTCGAATGTCCGACCGGTCGGGGCAAAATTTGTCCAAGCAAATGAATTAAAGTTTTGCCAAATTGATTAATGCGAGATCAGTAACCCCCAGACGTTTGGATCTGGTCGGGTAAATGGCAGTATATGACGATTAATTCGTCATTATTCGCTGCGGGGGTCTGAGCCTATATAAAGGGGCTGACCGAGAGCAAAAGAGAGAGAGACAGAGAAATTCTCCTCCTCTCCAACTCCACCTCGTTCCCGACCTCCGCTAATAGCAGTCGAGTACTTCCTCAGTTCGCCACGAGCAACGAGTGCTCCGTTGTGCCCGTGGTCGGCTGTTGTATCCTGAGAGATAGACGTCCGTCTGAGCCTCAAGGAAACTGCGCTTCGCAGGCCTCAGCGCTTTCCTGGTCGGCCGGGAGACGTCCGACCAGTACTCGAGAGATCCCAGTCGGGAAACTCCACTCGGGAATTCCAGTTCGGGAATTTCACTGGGCCACTCAGGAGCTCACTCGGCTATTCCGCTCGGGAATTCCACTCTGCTCGGGAGACATTACTTCGGTCGGAAGCTTCACTCGGGAGCTTCACTCGGGACTCCACTCGAGAATTCCACTCGGAGTTCGGAAGACGCTGGTCGGGTCGGGAGACTCGCTCGGGGGCTTCACTCGGGAGCTCGGGAACCTCACTCGGGAGCTTGGGAAATTTACTCGGGAGCTCGGGAGACTGCAGTTTGAGGAAAAGAGGCTCGGGCCACTCAACAGAGATAAGTTGAAATTAGTTTCAGTAATTTTAATTTACTATAAATCTCCAAATATCGTCCAACATGTAGTTCTTGTAACCTTATTAATGAGTGATTCCCCTGCATTAACTAATCCCATTTGTACTGGTATTTGATCAATGTTATCTTCTCCTCCAGTATGGACAATCCGCTCAATCTCTTCAAAAATCTCCAACTGATCAGTAGCGTCATGAATCCCCTGTATAAGTACTGGAAGGACTAAAGTATATTGCAATTGTTGTTAGTTTGCATGTTCAACACCTACTAATTTCTCCTTTTGCTTTGTAAACCCCAGTTGTGGTACAAAGAAGAGGGAAGTTGTGGACCTGTGGTACAAATTGAAAGATTACATAATTAAAATGAATTAATAATAATGAGATGAAATAAAGCTTTCCCATTTGAATCTAAGATTTTCGTCCATAACCTCTTCTAAAATAAGAAAGTCAATTACTTTATATCTAGCCTTCCTTACTCATAATGGGAACTCTAAATTCTGTGCTGACTTGGGCTTTCCTTGTTTGACAACCAACCACTTGGTTTCCAACGTGTAAGGCAATGTATGGATGGTGTAATCCACGTCAGATCTCCTCCCTGCAATCCATGTCAGCCTTGTGCCCTCAGTCCGGCGCCACCCTTAGCAAAGGGTTGACAAGCAATTACATCTCTTCACTGGAAGTACACAAAGATCTCCTGCTATAGTAGTCACAGCTCACTGATGTATGTAGTTTTGCAACTTTCCGTAGAAACTAGACAACTTCTAGCCTGTTCGGTTAGCTCTTGGTAGATAAGAAATCACCCACCGTCAAAATCTCTGATAGTTTGCCGTCACCTTCTCCTTAGAGAGAAGGGATCGTTTCTCACTCTAAACATTGCAATACTCCTTGCAATGTATATTGATATTAGCAATGTAGCTTTGATACATTCAATGAAAAATTTAATGAAATACTTAGTATGACGTGGTACTTAGCAACACCCTGAATCAAACTATACACTGGGGGCACAGTGATCCCGCCAAGGGTCACTATATGTAAAGTGTTACGTCATTAACTGATCTTTTTCTTGAGATTTTTCATTGAGCATATCATTTTCCTTACTTTCATGCAGGAAACTCAAAGAATGAGAAAAAAAAAATCAAACATCTACAAGTCAAAGTCAAGGACATTTTTTCATCTAATGTTGACATATTAAATTGTAGTAATCAACAACCTAACAAATCTTCTAGAATTGATGATGATGTGTCCCCATGGGGATCCGGAGTGGTTAGTGCATGGGGGTATTGTCTAAGAGGTCCTGGGTTCGAGTCGCGCGAGGCGCACTGGATAAAAACTCTGGGCGTTTGGTGTATCAATTCTCGGCCCAATTGTGCACTAATTACTCCGGGGACCGTGATTTACCTCCCTCGTGATGGCCTTGGGACGGGTGCGGCGGGGGCGCTGGGGGCGAGTGATTTCGCCTTTTGTCTTAGAATTGATGATGATGTTGTTGGGGATCGATGGACCAGCTAGAGGGGAGGTGAATAGCCCGTTGCCCCCAATTCATCGTTTATTCTATATAATGACATTAAGAATTGTCATAAGACTTTAGACGATATCACTATAGATGACATTTTAACTTAATGTCACTATATCAAATATGTCAGTATAAGTAATATATGATGACACTTTTAAATGTCATTAAAAGCATTTTTTTCTTGTAGTGAAGTGCTAGCATGCGCAAGCGGAAATACAAACTACAAATGAAAACAATTGCTAACACAAACCGTTTACGTGGTTCAGAGGCTCCTACTCCATGATTATCGTAAAGTGGAAGATCCCTATCCGTCGGTGGATTAGTCCCCGGAAGACCTCTGGCTAGCTCATATCTCTCCTTATGAGTGGAGACACTACCAGAAAAGTGATGCTTAGCGGCGATTTTTTAGCGGCGGTTTGCTAAACCGCCACTATATAATGTGTTTTCCGGCGGTTTACAATAACCGTCACAAATTAAATTATTTAGCGGCGGCTAAATTTTGAATTGCGGCGGTTTAATGATTCGCGGCGGTTTCAAGATCAATATCTTCCTTATCACTTAAATCAGATGGCTCAGATCAAAAGTGAACGGATCCAACGGCTAAATCTTCATCCCAATTCAACGGCTTAGATCTTAATAAAAAAAACCCTTAATTACTTCGATCTCCTCTCCTCTCCTAACCCACGCACGCATCGCCTCTTCTAATTCATCGCCGAACCAGGAACGCCGAACCCTAGCTGCGCGAGGAGCTCTCTCTGGTTCTCTCTCGGCTTCTCTCAGTTCTCTCGCACCTTCCCTCCCTCTCTCAAGCACTCCCTCGGCGACGGCGAGGAGCTCTCCCTGTTCTCTCGCGAATTTGGTTTTCCGGCCCTCTCTCGTCAGTCGCCACACCCTCCCTGCTCGACGCGACGAAAAGCTCCTTCTTCCCATAACGTATCTGCTCTTCCTAGCTCTTTTTGATATTATGTGTCATTTTTTATTTTTCTCTATGTAGATGCAGCTATTAGTTGTATTGCATAGGCAATATGCTCTTTACGTGGTTCAAACACTCACTTAAATGACAAATTGTGCAGGCAAAGACGCAAAGTAGAACATATGTACACATATGTATACTTGCAAAATGTGTGTGATAATATTCTGTACATAACATAACAAAATCACTATTTGCAAGGGCAGTATGTACTACTAGTTCAAAAAATGAATAATATTATTCGAATATGAACATGGGAAGGCAGACTTGTGTTAAAAATTAAAACAAATGCTGCAGGAATTGTATGTGAACAAGCAGAGTAAATGTGTGCTTACAACCTGAATTATATGCAGACAAAGGAATTATATGTCACCATGACAAATGGTTTTTAAGCCATTTCAATGCATGTCTCAGATAAGATACTGATATGAAAAAGTTGAGCATTTTTTGTTCAAACATATTACAATTGCAAGATTTTTACATACTGTAGTAGTTTTCAAAAGCAGTACATTTTTCATCATTATTTACTATCTCGTAATAGGAATTAATGGTAAAGACATTATCTTTTCAATCTTAATATACATATGCAGCTGTGTTCAACAAACTAGGATTATTATAAAAATCAATGCTCTGCCAACAGATTACCTGAGTATTGCAAAGATATTGATTTGCTCTATGGCATTCTTCTAGATTTTTTGTACTATAGTAAGTTAACCCTACCCACCTCTTCACCAATTCATTGGAAAAATCAAACAATATATAGAACAAACAGAGCAAGAATGAAATCTCTAGTAGAAAAAGAAAATGCTACTCGAGTCCAAGAAAAACCATAAGCAATTACTAAATAAGAATATAATAACGAATTACCAAACAGGTACAGCATTGCCAACTGATATTTCCTTAAATCCTAGTCCAAGGATGCCATCAAATTTGGCAACCAGGAATGTGACACCTGGTTCTTTGGTGGCTTCTATGAAATCCTGAATCGACTATATATTCTATTAGTCCATAAAATACTAAGCTAACATATAGAGGACTAGATAAAAAGTTCAGAAGCAACCATAAATTTCTGGCTTGGATGAAGTTGAAGTAACCTTTACAAGTTTGATTATATTTTGAGAACGGATATATGTTTCTGTCAAAATAAAACCATATGTTCTCCCAGGTAGATGCATCTATTAGTTGTATTGCATAGGCAATATGCTCTTTACGTGGTTCAAACACTCACTTAAATGACAAATTGTGCAGGCAAAGACGCAAAGTAGAACATATGTACACATATGTATACTTGTATATTGTAGTCTTAAATTGGCTCACTTAAACCATAACAATTTAACTTATTTGAGTGAAATAATTGCTATAGAATCCCCAACTAAAAGCAAAGTTCACACAGTTGTTCAGTCAGGGAAAATGTAACTTTTGATGAATAATGTCTTTACTTTGTTGACAAAAATTAGGTTTCACCTCTCTAGTTTAGTGCATTTACTGTTGTATGTAGTAACTGAATAAAGATGTCTGGGTCCCTATTGAATAAATCTTAATCGTTAAGGGAGACGTGAAGAACTCAAAGACTATACTAGAGAGCATGAGCACGCAATGGCATAGTTGTTTGAAAAGAAAACTGATTTTGGAGTTTAAAGAGGTTATCCGGTTTTGAATAACATTCCATATTTGATAGATTTTCTGACTTGAGTTCATGTGCTTGTGGTTTGTTATGCCTTATGTGTTGTTTGTGAAATGTCTTATACACTTTCAAGTTCTTATATGTCTTAGTTTATATTTGAGCCCCCACTTTAGTGTGCTTTTAATTTAATTATCTACTATTGAATTAGATATGGACAAAACTTGGATTTTGAAGCCGCGAGACTCTCCCGAATATATGGATGGATTATTGAAATTTTTGGACTTTGCATTTGCTAATGCATCATCCGATAATAGGATAAAGTGTCCTTGTTCTCATTGTGGATTTAGACTATTTCAGACTAGAGAAGAGGTGTATGATCATTTGTTGTTAAGACCCTTTCCATCGGGGTATACAGTTTGGCTATTACATGGTGAGAAAGGTGAAGGAGAGACTTCTAGTTATAGGCACGATGCACAACATACTAAATCTTCTGAAGATCCAATGCGTGACATGATACAAGATGCTTTCATATTCCCTAGACCACATGCCAGTGAAGATTCCACAATGCATGATCCGATAAATGAAGGTGAAGGAAGAATGCCGCATGTACAGGAAGGTCCGAGTGGTAAAGCTAAAGAGTTTTATGATTTGCTTAAAGATGGGGAACAAGAATTATATGAAGGATGCTCAAAATACTCAAAGCTATCTTTTTTAGTAAAGTTGTATCACATCAAGTGCATTTGTGGGATGAGTGACAAGGCCTTGTCAATGATATTAGAGTTGTTGCATGATGCCTTTGAGCATGCAAAGATCCCAGAATCATTATACGAGGCCAAAAAGACTATAAAAAAACTTGGCCTTAATTATAAGAAGATAGATGCATGTCCAAATGATTGCATGCTATATTGGGGACCTGATAAAAGTTTGAATGACTGCAAGCGATGTGACACATCTAGGTGGAAAAATTCTTCTACTGGACATCAACTTGATATTACTAAAAAGAAAAAACAACAACCAACAAAGTTTCTTCTTGGGAGTTTTAGGAAGTGATTTTAATAAATTTCCCATTTGTTATATCTCTTGGCGTAAGGTTCCTAAATCATATAAGGACACGGTGTATGATAGCATCATACAGGTAAACCAATTTATTTGTCCATGTTTTTTGTAATCTTTGTGACTTTGGTACTAATGTCTTTGATTTCGTATGCAGAAGAAATTTTCTATAGTGGATAATAGATTGAAGACTGATATCATGAAGCGTATTGGGAAAGTATGGAAAGACACCAGGTATAGCTTGTTTCATGAATTCTATAATAGTACTTTGAGCATGGAAGAAAATGTTGCAAAGCGACCGCTTGGAATTGATGAAAACCATTGGAGATGGTTCATTGAGTACCGCTTGAGTGAGAAAACCCAGGTATTGAGCTTCCCTTAGTGTTTGAGCTTATCTTAGTGTTTGGATCTAAGGTATTTTTTCTCTATTTTTGATTATGCAAAATAATAGGACATGTGCAAGAAAAATGCTGAAAATCGAAAGAAACAATTATACACCCACACAGGTGGTTCAAAAACAATAGCAAGGAGAAAACATGAAGAGGTGATATACCCTTTAATTGACGTATTGGTTCATTTTGTTTTGTTTAATTATTGACTAAATATCAATAATGACATATAGGAACGACAAAGTGGAAGTAGCATTAGTAGAGGGGAGTTATGGGTTATGTTGCATAAGAAAAAGGATGGTTCTTATATTCATGACAATGCTCAAGTTATTGGTGTAAGTTTTGTTTTAATTAAAGTTGTCATACTGTAATTTTTTCAGAAAAATGGTACTTCATTTTTAATTAATAAGTGATTAAATTTATGTATGCAGGAAAAAATTATGAATATTGAGCGTGAAGATGATTCCTCTAAGGGATTTTCAAAAAATGATTCACTTTCTCAAGCTATAGGGAAGGAACATTCTGGCCGAGTTCGAGGTGTGGGTTATGGGCCATGTCCTACTCAAGTCTTTGGTCAAACTGAATGTTCAAATGCACCTGTTGATCATGGATTGCAAACATATATGACTGAGATGAAGTCTGAATTAGAAGCTTCTCGAGTAAAGGTGCAGAATCTGGAATCAATGATAGAAGCAGAAAGATCTAAAAGACAAGCAATAGAGGGAGCTGTTAAATATATGCTGCAAATGCAAGGAAGCAATTTGCCACCTGAATTGGCTGCTTTGATTAATGTGATGGTATGTATGTTAGCACTTTTAAAATTAGTTAGCTGTTAGTATTTAATGTTAAAGTATTAAATAGCTTTTAAAATTAGTTAGCTGTTAATTGTATTTAATCTATATCTTCAGCTGTGATGGTACGTATGTAATGCAAGGATGCACTTTTAATCCATAGCTTCAGTTGTTAATTGTATTTATTATTAAAGTATTTAATTGCTCTTGTGTATTATTTAATTGCTCTTGTGTATCCATAGCTTCAGTTGACAATTGAATCTTCTATTCATAATTTTAGGCCCCAGATGAAGGGAGTGCACCAATCTCAGTGGGTGTAAGACCATCTTCCTCAGCTAGTCATGATGCTCAACACTGTGATGATCGTTCCAACCGAAGTTCAAGTTAATGAATGCTTGATGCTTGATGTCCAACCGAAGTTGACAAAGGTATGAATCAACACTTAGAGATGCTTAAATATGGTTGAAAAATTATTTAATTAGCTAATGGAATAGTTTTCCCTGATTTTGCTGGGATTTTTAAATATGCAACAGTCATGTGAGTTATTAAATATTAATTTTTCTTCCTGCATTTGATGATTCTCTATGTCATTCCTCGTACATAGTAGTTTCTTCCTTATATGTTTATTGCTAACAATAAATAGCATTGCTTCATCAACCATGGAAACACTGTGAATGGTTATTCAATTAATAGCTTGTCTGAGAAATTTTGCTTGTTATTATGCAACACATGATCATTTAGCTTTTAAACTCACTTGTGGGAATGCCTTGTATCAAGATTCAATCAGTTGTTACTAAGCATATGACATACAGGAGGATATTTTATACAGTTAGTTTTTGGTGCAATTAGTTGCAGTAATATGCAATGTAGTGCAAGAATTGCGAAGTTGACTGCGTTTAGCAACTTTGCCTGAGTGTTCCAAAGACCCACAGCCACTCAACGCAAACAACATAATTTTCAAATTTAAGGAAAACTTCTGGAGGAGCAATGTATGTGTGCACCAGTGAGCCAGCAAAATGTCATGATAGAAACTCATAAATTATAAATTTATTTACTTTTTTTGTATAAAGAGCGAGTTATGATTTGATTTCTATCTAACAAAAGTTTTAATTGGATGCTAAAGGTCAAGAAGTAACAGCTAGTTGAAATTTTTATAGTGAATGCTATGTGATGGCTATTTGTTTTGGGGAAAATAAGATAAAGAAGAAAACAAATTACTAAGGAGCCATTTTTGTTTGGTTGTCCCAGATTTTTGTTTATAATCTTGTAGAAATAGCTTCTCCTGAAAGACACGTTGTTGATGCAGCTGAGGAATCTAATATCGGCAACATCAAAGCATGATGTGTACTTGGTTCACGACTATTCAATTATGCATTGGTCGTCACTGCAAAGAAGTGGGAAAGAGATGCTCAATGTAGCAGGGAAAGTTGTTCCCACCGAGGTTAGTGGCTTCAGCAACAAAATATCTGATTTGCATATAAATCTATCTGAAATTCATGACAAAAAACATTGTTGCCTCACTGCCAGTTCAGTTGTTCAAAGGTTTGGGCTAACAACATTACTCAATATAGAACTCAATATAGAAAAGGGCAAAAATGTCATTAAAAAATTGAAATGCATGAAAAAAAGGGCTAACCTATAACCTGCCCGAGCTTGTACATCTTTTCAGCCAGAGAGTAGAAATATTTAGGATCAAGTTTGACTCTCACAAAACATCTAGAAACTTTAGCTTCAAAGGTATCAGGATCTTTAAGAAGTTCTACAATTAAAGATCGCCTCATATAAACCAAATTGATGTTCTCGCTAACTATGGAGGCATAGTGAGATTTATACAATGCAGAAAGGTCTCTCTTTTGATTCTTCAAATTGCCATACAACTTATCAGTTTCCATACAACTCCCACGAACTAGTTTTTATGCATGTATTATCATTTCCTTGCTGATTAATTTTGAAGAGATATAACTTGGTTTTTATTTTTCATTCAGGTCAAATTTTTACTGATGTGGTTTGAAGCCAATACTATGCTACTCCTCAAGTACTTTGCAAGCATTACAGACTAGAAGCTGAAGTTTGAACTGCTGCTGCTATGTTATATATTTTTGTTGAGTGGTGTACCCCCATTTTGGTTAAGATTTCACTTCAAACATTTTTTGTTGTTAGTACTTTATTTTTTGAGCATTTACTTTTGTAGACATTCATTTGAATGTATTTAACTACTAGCTATGAAAATTTTCTATCTTCTGAAGATTACACAAGTGTTTAACTTGTTTGTCCTTCATATAAAATATTAAAAAGAAAAATCAAATAAATATTCTCGGTTGAATTTGCCTTTTGCGGCGGTTTCAAAATCGCCAGTAATTATTTACAGTGGTGTTGCAGCAGTTTCAAAATAGCCGGTAATTTGATCTGTGGCGGTTTCAAAACCGCCGGTAAATGATTTACCGGCTGTTTTGACCCTTTTCAACTAGTTTTTGCGGCGGTTCAAACCGCCACTAAATCAGGTAATTTGGAAACAACAATTAATTTAGCGGCGGTTTAATATTGTAAAAACTGCCGCAAAAAATTCATCAACGTAAATCGAGCGATATTTTAATCGGCGGTTAAAACCGCCGCTATGGAACCGCCGCAAATTAACCGCCAATAGAACCGCCGGAAAACGTATTATGGCGGCGGTTATTCCAGCGGTTCAGTTAAACCGCCGCTAAATCATTTAAGGACGCCGTTATCGGCGGCGGTTTTGTAAACCGCCGGTAAACCCTTTACCGTCGTTTCTAAACCGCCGTAAATCACAAATAAAACCGCCGCAAAGTACCTTTTTTTTGGTAGTGAGAAACCTCACCACAACCTTGACAACACTCCTGAGCACAAAGACTACTAATCGACCTTTAACCAAAGCCAATTACGTCAACCCTAGCTAGCCAAACCGAGCTCCCTTAAATAGTGCTCGTGGTTGAATAACCGTTACTAGTCGATTGGTGCTAACACTAGTCAACTGATTCCAACCGAATCCGAACGTTACAGTCCAACGTTCGAATTCTCAACCAACACCAGTCGACTGCACAGATGATCAGTCGACTAATCTTTCTGTGCCAACTACCAATCGACTGATACAAGCATCAGTCGACTACCCAAACCCTAAACCTCGGGTTTCCCTTTCCAAGTACAATTCTCTCAGCACTTGGACCCTCACGACTCAGCTGACTCTTAACCTAGCAGTCTCGACTTGTTGCCTTTAAGCCTTCTTCGACTTTGACTCTCGTCCCTCGAATGCATACGAGCCCGCGGCTTGTCCTCATGTCATCCTTCGCGTATGCCTCGAAGTGCGCTTCCCTCGGCTCATCGTTCCTGCTTTGTCCACGGTCCCTCGGATGCATACAATCCCACGGCTTGTCTCCTCATGCCATCCTTCACTGTACCCGAAGTCGTCCAGCTAAACTTATGTGTATTCTGCAAACCTACACACTCACATACACAAATCAAATACATGGGTAAACCTAAGTTAATTCCTTTACTCAAACATCAAAACACATGGTCACTTCGGATAATAGATTGCTCTAACAATTTCTCCCTTTTTGATGTTTGACAATACGTTTAGGTTAGAGAAAACAACTAGCAAATACAATTCTAATAATCATTTTGGACTTACGTTGCCAAGGCTACACCTTGGACTTATACCATCAATACATATACCAATGCAATGCAAACATGCATTGATCCTATCACTAGACATTCCCACACCTAAACTCCCCAATGAGTTAGGATTTTCATCAACAAGGACTTTTTAAAAACCTCTCCAAGGCTCCCCCTATATTGGACTTACAAAGGCTTTTAAAGAACCTCTCCAAGATTCCCCTTTGCCAATAAATGAGTAACAATGCTCCTCCTTTACCTAAGCTCCCCCTTAACCTAGGATTTCTTTTAAAGACGTGTTTGGTTTCCCACTTAAACCTAACACTTCTCTCCCTTTGTCACACATCAAAATGGCTCCAACATATCAAAATGGCTCCAACGTTGTGTATTAACCCCCTCATAAGATTATACATAAATTTACTCTCATTTGGACACTTTTCAACTTTATTGAAAACAATTTCAGCATGTATCAGTCGACTAGGACAGTTACCAGTCGACTGACCTAGTCGAAAAACTAACCTCATAGAATTATAAATCGACTACCCTCTGTATCAGTCGATTGATACTCTGATATTCGTCTATTTCAACATTTCTGACCCAAATTCAGAAATGCACCAAAAATTTCATAAATCTCGAAATTTTTTTAAATTTTGTAAAGAAGTTTGTGATACCCATGTCTACTTGGGTAAAATACATTAAAAAATGTATCTATCACCAATCCCAAGATTGACACAAAATCTAAAACTATCTAAATGGTTCAATTGAACTTTGACCTAAAGTTCTAGTTGGCCTCCTCTTAATGTATCTGCCCATACTAAACCACAATGCATTCTTAGCATTGATTTATATGACATCTATACATCAAAAATCAATTTTCATACAATATGACCCCAATGTCATATTTTCATGCATGACACTCAATTCTAATGTGTCAAATCCCTAGCATTGAGATTTAAATTCGTCTAAAAATCCTTTGACACACTTGATGGTCCATCTACACTTTTGGGAGAAACCCTCCCATGATCCATTGACCATGGGTCCTAACTTGGCTTCTAGAGCTCCCCCTTGAGCTCTTAGCTTTAGTCACCTCCCTGGATGACTCATCTATAATCACTAGGTCACACCAGTGTACCTCCGGTGATTCTTGATCTATAAACCTAACCTTTTTAACTTTGGACACTTTGCCCTTAGTTAAGATTTTTTTCCCTTTAACCTTGGACATCTTGTCCTTGGTCAAGATTTTTTTGCCCTTAAAGATATTCCTTCGCCATTCTTGGACTTCCCTTTGCTATAGTCATATGACACCATTGCATCTGACTTCTCTACAACATTAGAGAACTTAGATCGGTATCCTAGACCCGATCTATCATTGTTAGGTTTTTGACCACCCAACACCATATCTCAACCCTTAGATCCAATAGTGAAACTATCTAGGGGTTTCTCTAATTTATCAAGCTTTGCACTCAAAGCTTGATTTTTCCTTTCTAGGCTTCTAAATCTAGAATCAACATGTCCACCTTGGACATTACTAGACCTACCCATTCTAAGCATGTATCTCCCCTTCTTAGGATTAATACCTTGATCCTTATGCCTAATGGTCTTGATTTTATCATGACACGACTTCCTAGGGTTTTGATCTATATGAGTAACCCTATTTTTATCATGATATCTAAAATCATAATTATGCATGAGAAAATAATTAACATTATAAATCCTAGCATCCATAGAGAAACTTAAATTTGAATTAAATTTAATGCTAGGGTTTACCTCCCTTATCCGTGTAGCTCCCCCTGATGTGAGCTCCTCTTCTCTTTTTTTCCACTTTCTCAAATGCTCTAATTTCTTGAATTCTTCTTTTCTTGAGCATTTGGTGTGGTAGTGTCCTAGTTCACCACATGTAAATCACCTTATATGCTTCTTCTCATTTTTTGCTCCATACCTACAACTCTTGTTAGTTTTCAGATTAATTGAATTGAGTTTAAGGTGATTGCACCCAAAGCAAATTATGTGATCTTTGAATTTTACTTTGGTGGAGGTGAAGGCTTCTTCTTGCTCCGGTATTGAGGATGGTCACTCCTCCTTCTCAATCCTTGAAGTGGAGTTTTTTTCTATTTCTTCCTCACTTGAGGATGTGGATGGCTCATCCTCAATTCCCAATTCAATTGCGGAGGTGGATGGTTCTTCATCTTCTTTGTTCTCCTCCTCGGATGTTGAGTTCCTCTCATCTGATTGGTCTTTTTCTTCCTCTTGGACCATTAAGCCCATCTGCTTGAGCTCTTCTTCTGCTTCTACTCATGTAAGGTTTTCATGAATCGCTAACATCTTGCTCCATAGTTCATACGTATTTTTATATTAACATACACAGCTAATCATATTGTTAGACAAAATATTATGTAAAATTGGAATTGCCTTATCATTTGCATTCGATTATGTTTGTTGCTCCTTAGTCCAATAGCGTGGTCGAAGCTTTTTCCCGTGCATATCTTTCGGTGCTTCAAATGGTTCTTCGAGTGTGATCATTGGATCTCAATCCATGTTGAACCACGTCTTTATCCAAAACCTCCAATAATCAAAATAATCGCAGTCGCAGGGAGGTGGAACGTTGATGTCGTCCCCTAAGCATTCTTTAAGCACCATTTCCTTTAACCTTTTGCTCTCCCGACGGTTAGTCCGTAGACGAGCGACCCCGACTCAAATGTTAGCATGCGCAAGCGAAAATACAAACTACAAATGAAAATAATTGCTAACACAAACTGTTTATGTGGTTCGGAGATAAGGCTCCTAATTCACGACTGTCCGTAAGGTGGATGATCTCTATCCATTGGTGGATTAGTCCCCGGAAGATCTTCGGCTAGCTTATGTCGCTCCTTGTAAGTGGAGAAAATTCACCACAACCTTGACAACACTCCTGAGCATAAAGACTACTAATTGGCCTTTAACGAAAGCCAATTTTGTTAACTCTAGCCAGCCAAACTGAGCTTCCTTAAATAGAGTTTGTGGATGAACTATCCGTTACTAGTCGACTGGTGACAACACCAGTCGACTGGTTCCAACCGAATCCGAATATTACAACTCAACGTTCGAATTCCCAGCCGACGCCAATCGACTGCACAGAAGATCAGTCAACTGATCTTTCTGTGCCAACTACCAGTCGTCTGTTGATACAAGCATTAGTCGACTGCCCAAACCCTAAACCTAGGGTTTCCCTTCCCGAGTACAATTATTTTAGCACTCGGACCCTTACGACTCAGCTGACTCTTCACTTAGCAACCTCGACCTGTTGCTTTCAAGTCTTCTTCGACTTTGACTCTCGTCTCTCGGATGCATACGAGCTTGCGACTCGTCCTCATGTCATCCTTCGTGTATGCCTTGAAGTGCGCTTCCCTCGGCTCATCCTTCCTGCTTTATCCACGGTTCCTCGGATGTATACAAGCCCACAACTTATCTCCTCATGCCATCCTTCACCGGACCCGAAGCCGTCCAACTAAGCTTATGTGTATCATGCAAATCTAGACATCCACTTACACATATCAAATACAAGAGTGAACTTAACTTAATCCCTTTGCCTAAACATCAAAATATATAGTCACTCCGGACCATAGATTGCTCCAACAGATGTCAGGTCTTTTGAAATTGATCCGGCATTGCATACTCTGATATGGAAATATCATGTTAATCAAAGGGATGAAATTAGGCGAACTTATATTAAGATAAGTCATATCAACCTATTAAAATGAGTATCTACTGATCAAATTCTGAAGTTAAAATCAACAATTCCAAAGTTACAAGTTAAAGAAATTTACTTAGTTAGAATACTCTCCTTCAAAAAGATGTTGTATAATTTACTTTCTAAGGTTCTTATTTAAACATAAGTATCCTCTCAATCCTGCATTTATGACGGACATATTCAAATATTAGAAGTGATTTAATGATGGGACATATGTATATTTTTTATGCATATAAGATACAATACTTGACCATAAAAATATAATATCTTCATAATTTGATGAATATACCTTGTTATATTGATATAGTAATGAATACACAATCTTTAGAAGAAAAGTAGAAGAACAGATTGAGACTTATAACAACTATTGAAAGCATTCGATGACTCACTTTACAAGCATGCATGTGCATAGAAGGCATGAAGAATCTTCGTTTCTAATAATCACACATATTTAACGAAATGATAAAATTTATAAGAAAAATGAATGAGAATATTGAGACATCATCTTAAAGAAAATTTATAAAAAAATGCAAAGTGTACTTTTACTATATATTCATAAAACAATCTTGAGTATTCTTGTCAATCAATTGTGATCCAAGAGACGTAAAGAAATTGAGAATGCAAAATTTTTCATTTTAGTTGATAAAAGAAGAGATATATATAACAAGAGGTAGATGACTATTGAATTAAGATTTGTGAATATTAAATACTTTTTACTTGAGCGATTCTTTGTCATTGTCTATTATAATACTTAAAAAAAATATCTGATGCTCTTGGTCGTTATGACTTGTATATTTATAACATGCGAGAACAATGATACGATGATGCTAATAATATATTTGACTCTTAATTAGAATGTATTACAATTTTTTTAAAATATTTTTCACGTGCATATTATATATATATTATTTTACAAATCGACTTTAATTAATATTAATTGCTAATTGCAACGGCTGAAAATGAGATATTCATTTGCTTCATATTTTAAAAAAATTAATAGTCACACACACATATATATTATTTTATTTATATTTTTGAATTAATTAATTAATTATATAATTATAATTGGCTACGGGCCCAAATAATTTGAATTCTCGTTGCGCACTATAAGACATGGCCAATTAATACAGTATTATCATTTTCATATTTTGTCTTTTTACATTTAAATTAATAGGTTCACATCATAAATACAGTATTACGTGCAAGATCTTATGAAAAATTAAATTTTAAAGTGATCAAATCATACGAAAATTCAGATGGTACTCGAAGACTCATGTATTATATTTGATCGACGTGTATTTTTAGATTTGTTTTTTAGTAGGATTATTCTATTGATAAGATTCATTGATCCAGAGGACTCCTAGTGTCTTATCCTCAAATACTTGAGTATTTGAAGTATTATCTTATTAAAATAACATAAACCAAAGAAGCTGCCGACTGATTATTTAATTTAGAGTTGCCTTATATAATTATTTCCAAGCTCGGAAAAAAAAAGACTTTTTTTAAAATGAATAATGATGTGTATTCGGATCATTATTGCCGTATTTGATTTGTTTATTGATCACGTGGGACCTGCTTTCCGCTTCTCTTTCTAACGGTCGGATGCCGGCCCGAACGGCTAATTGACGGCGTCACTGATGGATTCCGTCAGAATTCAAACCCAGCCTACCTGTACGGCACTAATTTAATCCTACGAATTCTAATTTCATTTTTTTTTATTTAACTTCATCGTCCACCTCTCTTTGTTCTCACTCCCCCTCATCTCCTCCGCGATTCGATCCGTCTCCGGCACTCCAAAATCCTCTTTTGACTGCAAAATCTCAAAGAAACCCGGAGATCTTGTGCGGCGATCGGAGGGGCGAGAGAGCCCAACGACGAATCTCTCTCTGTCTCTTTCTGGCCCGGTAATTGGCGTCGGCTAAAGATCTTTGGATTCTAGCATTCTCTTCCGGATTTGTGGATCGCGTCGATAGTTCACGACTTGATCTATTCGTGGTGGGTTGTTTTCCCCTAAAGGTTTCTCCGCCTCCTCGACATTGTCCTTTTTCTAGGGTGCCGGCCGCGGTCCCGAGTTTATTCGTGATGGGGTTTTGGTTGGAATTGGCTGTATTTTTCGTCTTTTCTTATAGCAAGATGTTAATTTTCTGCACTATTTGATCTTTTTTTACCCGTGCGATTTCAGCTGACGATTATGGATCTTGAGCTTTTGAATTGTTGTTTTCCCAGATTAGTCTTTAATTTCTCGATCCAGAAACACAAATAATGAAGCATCTGGAGTTAAAGAACTCTTAGTATTTCTTTTGAAAATTTGACGAGATGTTAAAGATTAGGATTTTCATGTCCCAGGTAGAAGGTTATGGATAGCTCGCAAAGGAAAGGGGGATTTGTCCCGGTGTCGCCCTCACAGACTCCCAGGTCCACTGAAAAGCACGCAAGAGAATTCCGATCGTTTGACGGGAGTGGTAACTTGAGTGGCAAGTTTGATAAGGAGAAGGGGGTCAATGTCCAAGTCGTCCTGAGATGCAGGTGAAAATACTTTGGCGTCGAAGATGAGACTTGTATCTCGTATATTTATGGTTTTGCTTTACTGAATTTATGTATATTTTGATTGCACAATTTCAGGCCATTAAATGATGATGAGAAAAAGGCGAACACCCAGGTGGTCATATCTTGCAATGAGCACCGTCGAGAAGTTTCAGCTGCTCAGAATATTGCTAATAAGCTGATTGACAGAACCTTTACCTTCGACAAGGTATCTGGAACTCGGGCTTCAATATTTTGTCAATGTACCTTTTACTATATGTATATATATTTATATATTTTGAACTGTAGGTTTTTGGTCCAACCTCAAAGCAAAAGGATTTGTTTGACCAAGCTGTCGCTCCTATAGTGAATGAAGTTCTTGAAGGCTACAATTGCACCATATTTGCATATGGACAGACAGGCACGGGAAAAACCTATACAATGGAAGGTGGAGGAAGGAAAGCAAAGGTAGGTTTTCCCTGAAAATATAAACTGAAGCTATTGCTGCTACTGCACTTCTATTTTGTCTGTAAGTTATTTAACTTCATTGTAGAATGGAGAGTTTCCGAGCGACGCCGGAGTTATCCCGAGGGCGGTGAAACAAATATTTGAGATATTGGAGGCACAATGTGCCGAGTACAGCATGAAAGTCACATTCCTTGAACTATACAATGAGGAAATAACTGATCTTTTGGCCCCTGATGAATCAAAATTCTCTGATGACAAGAACAAGAAGCCTATCGCTTTGATGGAGGATGGGAAGAGTGGTGTTTTGGTGAGAGGATTGGAGGAGGAGGTTGTCTATACTGCTGGTGAAATCTACAAAATCTTGGACAAAGGGTCTGCAAAAAGGCGGACCGCAGAGACCTTACTAAACAAACAAAGCAGCAGATCCCACTCTATCTTTTCCATTACAATTCACATCAAGGAGATTACTCCTGAAGGAGAAGAAATGATTAAATCTGGAAAACTTAATCTTGTTGATCTTGCTGGTTCAGAAAATATATCACGATCAGGAGCTAGAGATGTGAGTAAATATTTCATTTTTACAAGTAGGAAATTAGGAATAGGTTTTTGCTAATTGATACTTTTCTGTTTTCCCCAGTAAAATTGGCTATCAATTACAGTTCTTGCCACCCATTTCCATCATATTTACCTAACTTCATTCATATTGATTATGAGTTCATGAACATCCACCACTACAGGGTAGAGCAAGGGAAGCAGGGGAGATAAATAAAAGTTTGCTGACACTTGGCCGTGTAATTAATGCTCTTGTTGAACATTCTGGCCATATTCCATATAGGTAGTATCTAAAACTTATTGTCTTCATTTTTATCTCTTGCATGCTTTGATCCTTTAGGCTGAATTTTGCCTATTTTGTTCAGAGACAGCAAATTGACCAGGTTACTTCGTGACTCCTTGGGTGGAAAAACTAAAACTTGTATTATTGCCACTGTATCACCTTCCATTCTTTGTTTGGAGGAGACTCTAAGTACCTTGGATTATGCACACCGTGCAAAGAATATCAAAAATAAGCCTGAGGTCCTCAATTCTTTTGGCTCCTTTCTCGTTATCACATTATCTTTGTGCAGATAAAATACTTGTTAAATTATACCACAGATTAACCAAAAGTTGATGAAATCTGCAATGATCAAAGATTTATATGCAGAAATTGATCGACTTAAACAAGGTGATTATTTATGTTTTTATATCATCTTAAATTGCTCTATCAGTTCTTTAATTTGACTTATCATACTGCAAGCTGAGGCATCCAATCCAATAGTCTCCGGTACACTTGATGCCTTGTAATGTTCACAGTGATTAAGAGCTCCTGATCAATCTCTAAGCCCTTCTTTATGCATTCTGGTTTTACTAAAACGCTGCTTCCATTTAATTGTTTGTTACTCTGCATGTGAGCTAAAAGCATTCTTTTAGTTGTCAGTGAATGCATTTTTTTCCCTTTTGCAACTATCAAACAGTTATGTGATTTGTGTCTTTTGTTGTAAAATTACATACAACAGAGGTATTTGCTGCAAGGGAGAAGAATGGCATTTACATACCACGTGATAGGTACTTAATTGAAGAAGCTGAGAAGAAGGTTGGTTTTGAATTATTTACTTAGATTTTCTCTTATTTTATGGTAGTTGCTAAACTGCCATACTTTGCATTTATATCTTTGCTTGTATCATTCCCTTTAATAATGTGACTCAATTCAGGCCATGACTGACAAAATAGAAAAACTGGAAGTTGATTTGGACTCAAAGGATAAGGTGCACGGATTTACTTAATAAGATGCTATTCTTTTCTTCTGTAGAGGTCTGAATCTGATTATTGTTTTGCAGCAATTAGTTGGGCTTCATGAACTTTATAATTCACAAAAGATACTTAGTGCAGATTTAAGTGACAAACTAGAAAAAACTCAGGTAAGTGCTGTTTGATTAGCACAAATGATTATATTCTGACTCCTGGCTAGTGTCTATATAATTTTTGAAATGGAGCAGAAAAAATTGGTGGACACTGAAGACGCATACATGGACCTAGAAGAAAGATATCGCCAAGCAAACTCTAGAATAAAAGAAAAGGAGTTTTTGATATCTAATCTCCTTAAGTCAGGTGACTTGGGACATTTTGTTTTCTGGTTTAAATCTTAGAAATTGACAGGATTTCCTTTGAACTATTCTGCCATCTATATGTTCAAACAAACATTTTACACCGAATTTCTTGCATCCATAATGCTTGTAAATGTCATTGTTCGCAACAAAAACTCTGGTGACATCTAACAGAAATTGACAAATTGTCATGCAACCATATACTATTACAACTGTGATAGACTCTGGTTTAGAAGCAATCTGTTGCTTCTTGGCTTGTTTAGTATTATTTTACTTTAGTGATTAATGCCTCTAAAAATTGTTTCAACAGAGAAGGCGCTTGTTGAGCAAGCTTATGATCTTAGAGCAGAGCTAGAAAATACAGCAGCTGATGTTTCTGAATTGTTCTCTAAAATTGGTGTGTATACTAATTCTTCTCATGCTCTTTATTGTTGTTTCCTTCATTCACCCTTTTTCCTCTTGGTAAGATGCACTCTCAGTCACTAATAGCATAAACTTTTCATTTGATTTATAGAAAGGAAAAATAAAGTAGAGGAAGGAAACAGAATACTTGTCCAAAATTTTCAATCCCTGCTAACCCAACAA
The DNA here is from genome assembly GCA_024364735.1 of Boesenbergia rotunda. Lineage (NCBI taxonomy): Eukaryota > Viridiplantae > Streptophyta > Magnoliopsida > Zingiberales > Zingiberaceae > Boesenbergia > Boesenbergia rotunda. The sequence continues at coordinate 836,043 of JAGFNQ010002423.1, forward strand.
CTGGACACCTTGCACAAAGCTGTCTCAGCTTCAGTAGTAGAACAGGAGAACAAACTGCAAGAAATGGAGGAGGACATGCAATCTTTTGTCTCTACAAAAGTCAAGGTAGTTTAGATATTTAAAAAAAAATGATTTCGTAAAATCTGATCTTATTTCATTCGTTCTTGATAGTTTCTTGTATACATGTTCTAATAAGTACCTGACTCCTCTGTAGATTATCCATATTGAGCATCTGTGTTTTACAATAACTTCGTTGATACACAGGCAACGAATGATCTTAGACTACATGTTGAAAGGCTCAAAAGTATGTATGGTTCCAGGATTAGATCTTTGGATGACTTAGCTGCTGAGATTGATAAGAATTCAGGAGACACGCTTGGCAGATTGAATTCCCAACTGTTAATGCATTCTTCGGCTCTTGAGAATGTAATACTCATTTTATTCTGAGGCTATGTAAACTTTTCGGAGATATCTCTCACTATAATTTAGCATATACATCTGTGATTAATGCAGTGCTTTAAAGGGATAGCATTGGACGCAGACCATCTTCTAAATGAACTTCAGCTGAGTTTGTCTCAACAAGAGGATAAGTTGGCTATGTTTGCTCAGCAGCAACGTCAGGTAGATGACTATCTTCTGAAATCCACAAAGTTAACAAATGAAACATGCTAGGGAATACCAGACAATAATTTTTTCCTTTTGTGAATGCGCAGGGTCATCTTAGGGCTGTTGAATCTACAAGGTCCATTTCTAAGATTACATCTGTTTTTTTCCAATCCCTGGATGATCATGCATCCAAATTAACCAAAATAATGGAAGAATCACAAGCTATGCAAAACCAACAACTGCATGAACTTGAGAAGAAGTTTGAGGTAACTCCATGTTGACCAGCAGCAATACTAGATAGATGTAGTATGACATGTTCTTATTTCTTGATTATTGCCTATTCTTGTAGGAATGTGCTGCCAGAGAAGAGAAGCAATTATTGGAAAAGGTGGCAGAGATGCTTGCTTCTTCAAGTGCTAGGAAGAAGAAGCTGGTATATGAGCTACCTCTTTTAATAGACATGAAATGTGTACTTTCTTTATATTTGAGTAGCAACAGAGAATTTAAGATATTATCTTTTAACTTTGCTGATGCCATTTTATAATGATAGTGCAATATGTATTGCTTTAGGGATTCATTAAACCAAATTGGAAAATGATAATAAGGCTAATCCTGCATTTTGCTTATCATGTCTACTTTCACACTTTTTTTCATTTGCATCCAGAGACTATATAGCCTATAGAACTAGAACAATATCTGAAATTTGGTAACAACAAGAATCATAGATGAATTAAAACAATACTGTCATTCTCAATATACCTGCACTGGTACAAATATCTGGATGTTCAATACTGCACAAGGAGATTGTCAAGAATATGAACAATTATACAGAACTGTTATTTTAAAGTTCATATTTGTTATATATCGATGTTATCAGGCCAATCATTCCTAGTGGGAGTTTGGGACCTATTCGTGCCATTTATTTTAATTTGGACTCTCAGATGCTTGTAAGAAATAGTCAAAAGCTATATTTTGTTATCAAGAACTAGCATAGAACATTAAATACTCATTACTTTGCTTGTAGATGTACCTACAATAGTTTGAATAGACATTTGCATGTGAATGTCAGACACTTGATGAGGAAATTAGTTGCTGTTATGCCTCAGGACAACCAAACTATTAAAATCATACTGCACCTAAATTGTCTTACAACATCAGAGTTGCATAAAGTGAAAAATGGTCTTATCAACAATAGTCGAATACAAATTCCTATTAGCATATAGGAATTATGGCAATGAACTATTGGCATTGCTAAGTAGGATTTCCTAGATATTAAGGTCAAGTATGAGGCCTGACAAACCAAGAGAGAAACAGGATGCCATGAATCAACAACACGTGATGTGCATATAGAGTTTAGCATTGAGTTTAATAACATGAGAACAATAGCAATCAGTATATCATGTAAATCATGTAAAAAAATAATTCTATAAGCATATGCTTCATATAATCATCTATCCAAATGAAATGAGGAAGATAAATTAAACAACACCTGTCCATTCATCCATCCACCCATATTCATCTGCCAATTCATCCATCCTTCCGACTCAGGCCTCCCTTGATCTCTCAAAATGTTTCTATCAAGGCGGTTAAGTGTTAAATTTAACACTCGTTAAAAGAAAGAAATGCTAGTACTGCCTTTTTTTTACTGCATATTTCAAATTTTGAGTGTCATTTTTTAGGTTCAAACAGCTGTTGACAGTCTCCGCACTACTGCTGTTGAGAGAACAAGTAATTTACAAAGGGAAATGTTGGCTGCTCATGATTCTACTTCTTCTATAAAAGAACAGTGGAAAAAATACACAGATGATTCAGAAACTCACTATCGTGAGGATACTGCATCAGTAGAAAGAGGCAAAAATGGTCTGGAAGAAGGTTTTGGAATCTGGTAAGTGTTGAAAGTAGAAAGAAATTTCTTCCATGGCTTTTAGTATTCCTTATTATTTATTTGTTATTTCCTTCTCACTTTTAGCAAGGCAAAGACTAAAATGGGTGCCCAGCAGTGGATAGATGCTCAAAATTCCCTGCTGAAGCTTGGTGAAGGACATGTATTGTCAGTAGATTCAATTATTAGGTATACTTATTATTGATTTATGACATCTGAGAATTTCTGTTCTCTTGCTCGTTATTGAAACTTTTCTCATTAATCTTTGTGCAGGAGTGGGTTGGATGCTAATCAACTTCTCCGTGCCAATTTGTCATCTTCTGTTTCATCAACCCTTGAAGATGTTGATGTTTCAAACAAGGATCTTCTATCCTCCATTGACTGTAAGTCACACCTGTGATATCCTTGCTTCCTAAGATTTTTAAAATCGGTATCCAATAACTTACAATCCAACAGGTTCATTCAAACTCGACCAAGATGCTTGTGCCAACATTGATTCCATGCTTGCCCCTTGTCATGGTGAGCTGAGAGAATTAAAGAGTGGCCATTACCATAAGATTGCTGAGATAACGGGCAACACAGGGAAGTGCCTTCGAGAAGAATATGCGGTAAGTTAATGAGTCCTTGTTCTGCCAGTAGAAATTCTTACTTAACCTCAACTGTGCTTATAACAAACTGATCAGGTGGATGAACCAACCTGTTCGACCCCAAAGCGTCGACCGATCAATCTGCCCAGTTCAGCATCCATAGAGGACCTGCGGACTCCAGCTTTTGAGGAACTATTAAGGTTGTTCTGGGAAGCAACCCCAACTGTTAAGCTGGCAAATGGTGATGCAAAAAACTACTCCGGTGCAAACGAGCCAAGGGATTCCAGAGCCCCACTAACTGCCATCAACTAGCTAGGGCCAAGTAAGTTAGTTGTCCTTGAATGATGGCATATGTACAAAGGTATAATTTGGCATGGAACACGATTGGACGATTCTTTATCCGATTGGTTTAGGGTTTATTAACCCAGAATTGAGCTGTTTGTAAAGAGGAATGAGGTTTTATATTGCATGGTTGTACTAGTAGTCCAGAATAAGTAGATTAATTATTTTTTTTCATGCATGAGCAATAAGTTGCACTTCAATTGGTTACATAATTTTTAAACATCATCTGGTCAATGAACAATAATTACGCTAGCAACAAATTGATATACTCATCTAATGGTATATATATAGGGATTAATGTTTAGGTTTAATGTTTGGTCAATGAACAATAATTGAGATAATGTTGAAGTTGAATCAAATCAGAGCTCAAACAAAAAGCCCAAGTTATTAAGTATATAAATGTAATATCAATATCAAGGAGTTCAATACTGATCCTGGCCTTACTTACGGGTAGGTCGGCCCGCTCAGCCAGCCAGTCTGGCGCTACGAAGGTCCAACAGAAGGGCCGACGAAGACCTCACCAGGGCCCCGAGCATCTCCTAACTCGATCGGGGAGTCCTTGAGCCCGGAAACCCCCGATGCGCTAGTCGACCGACCCAGGGCCTTGAGCGTCTCCTAACTCGATCACCTAAACTCGTACCCCGATCCGGATCTGGGTCGGGCAATCCAGTCGGACGCGTGGCAGCCCACGCTCCCTCAGCATCCCATGGATCTGACAACCCACAGAGCCGAGACAGAGCCAGACAGACATAGGTCAATAGACCCCCGACTCAGGGCGTACCCCGCGCCTCAACTCTCCCAGTCGGACGCGTGGCGGCCCACGCTCCATGGCCATTACCCGACCCGGTCCATGACACTCAGACCCGCCAGTCGGTGCTCGGGCTACGGACTAGATCGTCCCTACGCCGCCCTAAGTCATTACATCCGGGGTACGATCTTGACGTCGAGGTAGCACACGCCTTGTCTATTTATGAGACCCCTTGCGGTTATCCCGTTGATTCAGTACCGTCGTACTGCCCAAGCACCCCGTGTCATGCCGCGGTACTTTCAGGTGCTCTCATACGAGCTGACAGGTACCACACCTCTGTCTCGTCGACACGGACAGGGGTTGTCAGCTCCCCCGGCTATATAAACCCTCCACTCTTCATTCTGCAGGTATGCACGCGAGCTCTCTCTCTCTTCTACTGCATTTCTATTTGCCCCACTATATTTTCTACGGATACTAACTTAACCGTCGGAGTGCCTTACCTGGGAAACTCCCCGGCGGGTTTGCTAACGGTCGCTGTCTTGCAGGCCGAAGCCAGGTCAGAACCAGGTCGGCGCCCCCTCAGCCGCTCATGTTGTTCAGGAGAGCATCCAGCCCTTGGGACTTCCACCTCGCTTCGCGACAGGATCAAGTACCATATAATCTTAAAAAAAAACACTCTAAATGTGTGTGATGGTAGTAAAAGGCGATTCGCTTGTCCCTAGCGTTTTCGTCAACTCGTCCTAAGACTAACACGGAGGAGGTAAATCACGGGGGCTACTAGTCCGGATATTGTGGCTAGTGCGTGGGGAGAACAGACACACTGACTTTGTCAGATTTTGACCCTCAAACCTTTTAATGATAACACTCACGTACTAATCATCAGTCCATCTCGTGGGGATCAAAATAAGTAATCAATTCTTAGTCTAAATGTGTTTGAGAATTATGCATCTTAGGTTTAATAACGTTTTAATGAACAAAATAAAGCTCCATTATGATATAATTTATTAATCTTAATTCATCTATAAAATACATGACACACGGGTATATGAAACGCTCAGTGAATGACGTGACACACACGTCCGATTATCGCTCGGACACCATCGGCGGTCTTCGACCACCGACCCGAATCATGCTATACCCTGGGGCACGGTGAACTCGTCGGGAACACTGCATACAAAGTGTCACTTCATTCATTGAGTTTTTTCTTGAGATTTTTCATTGAGCATATCATTTTCCATTTCTAATATTATTTTTTATATTTTCAATATTTTATGTAGGTATTACAATTGATAAAAAAAAACATGGAACTCAAAGATCCTTTGTTTTATATAGGTATATATTTTTATAAGGATTATGATTGTAGATAATTTATTATGATATTTGTTAATCAGGAGACATCTTCAACATCGCTCTTATTAATTAATTAGTATTAGTGTATAGAATGGGCTCTTGTTTGACTTATATATTCTTAAGTGTACTGATTGAATGTAATTTCTCTAAACCTCCGAATTCATGGTACTGAGAGAGATCTGAAGCCCCGACAAGACTAAAACAAAAACAATTAATATAATTTATAACACAAGATCAGCAAGTTAATTAAAACCATATAATGCATGCATGCATGCAACATAACGTACAGCGTTACAGATATAATATCAGACCACTCCTATCTATTCCTAATAATGTTAATTATTTAATTAGCGAGCTTTCCCCCCCTAATTACTAACTAATTCGTTGGGGTTGCGCCATTAGAGACACCGTTGCAGTCTTCGGTTCTTCCTGCACTGCTGCTGCTCTTCGTGGGGAAGAGATCGAGCGTTTTGAGAGGCGCCCTGCAGCAACCAATGTTCGTTGCTTCATTATTTACCTCCTGCAGTAATTTGTAAAACCTTCAAACAAATTTAATCGAGTGAAAGATTAGCACTGCAAATTAGTTGATCGATTAACCTGATTATTGAGAAATATTGAAGGATTTGGAGGCGTGTGATAATGTTGCAGAGCATGGTGAGCAGTAACCAGCAGCGGGGGATTGTTGAAGAAGGAGGAGCGTTGGCAGTAGAGGAGGTGGTGGTAGTGGCGGCTGAGCCTTCGCCGGAGCTTCTGCCTCTCCCTGGCCTTGTGGTTCTGGAACCAGTAGAAGACGTTCTTCCCCTCGATCCTGCCGTAGCACGACAGCTGCGCGGTGATCTGCTGGATCTGGGCGGCGTTGGGCGTCCGCACGCCGCTCCGATACATCTCCTCCAGCAGCATAACCTGCTCCGGCGTCGGACACCACCTCGTCGTCGAGCCACCCGAAGCCATTTCTTAATTCTCTCTTTCTTTCACTCTCTCTTTCTCTCTCGCTCTCTGCTATGGCACGCAGCGAGCTTGAAGGCCAATTTATAATACGCAGTGAGCTAATATCATCATGTGATCACTGCTTCAGAATTGATGTTGGAATTCAAATTGAAATATATTTTTTAAATTTTTCATAAAATCTTCGATTCCATTCTAGATCATAGATAGATAGAGAGACAGACAGAGAGCATGGTGCCTTAATTGGTTGGCAGAGGAGGGGAGTTGACAAAGAAGAGAGAGGAAGAATGACACGAAGCTTAGCACACGCCTTTTTGTCGACTGATTGATGCAGAGTTTGAGTTGGGAGTAACGAAGTACATTATTAACGTTATTTGAATTATACGACCATGATGATCATCAACCTTTACTGCTGCCATTTCTTACCCTTTTTTTTAATCTTTCAGTGTCAAAATTAGCTTTTAACCATCTTAAATAAAAGACCAATTAAAGATGAACTGGCCATTCCAATAAACGTTTTAGTTGCATCAGAATGGAAATGATATGAATGTCCTTAATACTTGATCGTCTCAAATACATGTAATTGGGTATTAACATTACATATGCAGGCCTAGTATACACTCTTTCTGTTCCTAGCTAGAGATTTCAAGACCAGTACAGTAGTTAAGTTTGCTTTGGTAATGTGCTCTAAGTAGTACTCTAAGAGCAAGGCCTCTGTAGCTACTCCTACACTCGTATGCCCTATTCCATGCATGCATGAATCCCAAAGATTATATATCAGTGTATAGATTAATTCATGGAGCTTAATGAATTAGAGAAGAGGGGTGGTTATTATTGTCATGCTCGTGCATAGGTCCAAACTCCCAAAATGAGTACTAGCTCTGAGGGATTACGTCTCCCTATTTGTTGCCATCTAAATGAATTAGCAGCTTTAATTCGTTGTAGGCGCATCAAATTAGTTCCCAAGTTACTAATGAATCTCTCCCAGTTACCGAGAGAATTCATGTCTCAGAAGAATCAGACTAGACAAATTCAGAGATCACTTTTCCTAATCGTACCGGAGTTGAATGCTTTTTGACTTGTCGAAAGAAGTCATTTATTAATCAACGTTTGTAGGAGCTACCAGCCTGGGAAAGGGTACATAATTTTTGATACATTCACAAGTCAACTCAGTGAGTCCTTTTTCTCCTCCTACATAATTCATCCTGTTCTGTCGTCTCTTTGCATTTGTCATCTGAGGCTGTACCTGCATGCATGCATGCCTGCAAACAGACGTACGCCTGCAGCTTTTCTGAACTCTTATCGAGTGACAAGATGTGGGTATCAGTATCGACGACGTTGGAACATTTCAACGTAGGAGAGAATGGCAGCAGAGCCGGGATATGCTCACTTCATCCATACTGTAGCATGCATGGCTGCAGCTAGCTACATACTATTACTGATCCAGTTCAGAGATGGCATTTAAAGCCCCTCGAATCAAACAGAGATGGATTATATTAGGGCAGCTTTGCAGGACTCCACTGTAGTAGATGATGCATGCATGTAAACGTAGGATATTATATTAGAATTTAGGGTAGAGAGGAATAGGGTAGGAGTATAGGAGATGGGGGCTACAAGAGCATCAGAGGAAGTGAAGGCACGGAAAGGCCGTGGGCGACATGACTGGTCTTGTAAGTACTGATCATCTCATTCTCTTCCTCCCCACGCAAGCTGCTTTTTTTTTCTTTTGTGGCATTAATTTGAATGAGGGGGATGGTTCTGTCTCAGGCACTGTGGATATGCTTATGGAATCATCGATCTTCTACGATGGCTGTTGCTGTGCATGGTTGATTTCTGATCATCTCGATATCCCAACCTTTTGTCTTTACCGATAATATTCGACCTTGTTTACGGTATCTCTTTTATACTTGTATATATAATCATGTAGTTTAGCAAACTAAACTGAATTAATTAAGAGGAAATTATTTTTAAAAAAAAGGAGGGCAGACTTTGTTCGATTTAGAATCTTGATATGCATTTGAAATAGTAAAATTCATATTTAATGTTAAAGTAACAAGGATAAACTAAGGGCATATTCAATGCAAATTTTGTTAGAGATTTTTAAAACAAAAAAATTTAATAAAAAAATTGTAAAGATGAGATTTGAGCTTTATAATTAAAAAAATAGTTGTGAAAATTCAAATATGTTTTTATCTCTTGAAGATGAAGCCTATAATTAATGATAAAGTTGTGTTGCAATGTGATTTATAATATAAGAAGGTATATGATTGGTAATGTAGAGTCTAAAAAAAATTGTAGAGAGATGTTTTTATTATAGAGATAATAATAGATTTTTATATTTTTGATGTGGTATTGATGTGACATATTAGAGATTTAAAAAATCTTATTTAGAGATTTAACCATGGAAAATGCCACAAGTCTAATAATGTTATTGTATGAATTTGAACTCTAAACTTTCATTAAAGAGTTATTCAAATTTAATTAACACAGTCATTAGGATATCCATATGCTTCATATAACATGTTATCCATTATATTATGTCTACTTTTTATTAATACATTTACATTTATTTTAATATTAACATTGATTATTTATTAGTCCCACTATTTATTTATTTTTATATCAAAAATTTATTTTCTTAATTTTTAATTTTTTATATAAAATCTACTGTGTTCAAAGAATTGAACATGATTAATATGTGGATGTTATAATACTCATCCATCTTGGTTTATAATATTATTTAGGTATTATAACACTCATATTAATATATCAATATGGATGCTCTTATTGAGATAGCAAAATGGAATAAAGAAACGAAGAAAGATTATGTTACGAACCCTTAAATAAATTAAAATAAATGAATTCTAATTATTGGGGTAGCACACCCATACAATTCACATTGGAGCACAAGAGTCAACGAAGTTACAAGCCCACATAAAGCCCATGAAAAACGTTAATGGGCTCACGGGTCAAAATTCGTCAGCCCATTAAGTTTTGCTTGTTCTAATCACAATCAAACTCGAGAATCGTTTATATATAATATAGGGATATATTTATGGAAATTGTGTGTTAATTAGTTATTTTTCAAGTTTCATATACAAAATAAAAATCGGAACGAAATTCGATCTAATATATGAAAAAGTCAATTTGATTCGTTTTTTTTAAAAATTTATTTCGAGGGAAGGGGTGAAATCATTACCGATCCGTGTGAATTCTATAACGCGTCATCTGCCGTCCATTGCCTTTTCATCAAGGGTGTAGATTTACGGTCGCGACTTGCGCGCATCGCCCTATTGCTATAAAAGACCGCTCGCCCCCGACCCATCCCCATCGCTTTCTCCAAGTTTCGCAGATCTCGCAGCCTTCAGGCTTCAGGTACGCACCCAATCTCCGATTTCTCATCATCGATCGAACCTTTCCCAAGCTTTCCAGCTTCGAATTCTTGTTTGATTTGTGTAACATGGTCTCCAATTTGTGCAGAAATCAATAGATCGAGCGCTCGATTCGTCGGCGATGTCTGGAAGAGGAAAGGGCGGCAAGGGATTGGGCAAGGGCGGCGCGAAGCGCCACCGCAAAGTCCTTCGCGATAACATTCAGGGCATCACCAAACCGGCGATCCGGCGCCTGGCAAGGAGGGGCGGCGTGAAGCGCATCAGCGGCCTGATCTACGAAGAGACGCGCGGCGTCCTCAAGATCTTTCTCGAGAACGTGATCCGTGACGCCGTGACCTACACCGAGCACGCCCGGAGGAAGACCGTCACCGCCATGGACGTCGTCTACGCCCTAAAGAGGCAGGGAAGGACTCTCTACGGGTTCGGTGGTTAATAAGATATGCCTATTTACTGGAAATCTGCCAAAGGATAATGTGGTAGTTAGATTGTTGTTAGAATTGATGTGTAATGTGTTTGGAATTTGATCGTGTTGTCTTATATTACTAATCTGAGTTCTTAGATTTCCAGAGTTAGATTTAAATATCATTCAAGTGTTTGGAATTTGATCGTTCGCTCGATACACTTTTATTCTCTACTTGAACTAATCATCAAACCAAGAACGTCAAATATTGTTCTCGTGCTGTTAAATGAAATATATCAAAATTGCTTAACCTTGTTCATGTCTTGCTGATATTTTCGATCGGATCAATCTCTTTCTGAATTGCCATTTCGATTGTATAAAAAAAAGAGAATGAAATTAAAAGGTGACTTTTATAATTAATAAACCATGGAAATGCCATTAGCAAACAATTAAACCTGGCCGAACAAGCTTCGTCGGCAAATTTCATCACCGGCGATGACGAGGGAGTACGGCTATTTTTCCGGCCAGACGCTGATCTTCTCCTTCTCAAATTTGATGAAGAGAGTGCCTGCTGCGGCGACGGTGTAGATCTGTATGAAGATGATCGCCGGTGAGTGGTAGCGGAGAAGTCCCTGCCCCGACCCCAGTTCCACCAGCAGCAGCGCCGCCAGCCCCAGCCCTGCTAGCCGCCCGTGCAGGCGCTCGCTGTAGGGAGTAAATCCTGCCTCCACCGTCACGCCCCCCGCTGCCACCGGCTCCCGCAGCGGCACCGGGGGCAGCAGCCCGCTGCCCTTCTTTGTGCCCCCGCCGCCGGGTTCTTTCCGCGATTTACGTTGCTCCGCCTTCTTGCCGGAGCCGCTGCGGTACTTGACTCGGATCTGGTTCAGCCGCGTCTCGAAGGATGGATCGTCGTCGGCGATTGGTGACTCCGCGGAGGCGTCGACCTCGGCGGGGGCGTCTTCGTCGGCAGCGGCAAGTGGGGCGACCGAGATGAGGGGTTTCCTTCTGGTGATGACGGCGGCCGGCGGTGCGATGAGGGTGGATGGGATCGGGCTGCAGATTTTGAGAGCGGCCATAGCTCTGCTCCTCGCCTGTCGTTTTGGACTGCCCTTGGCTTGCTGTTCTTGTGTGCTTATCGTAGTCCACGTTAGTAGATAAGTTTTCTATTTCCTCACAAAGTCGATAGAGCTTTTTATTTCTGCACTTTGCTTTCAGTTTGGTTCTTAACTTTGCTTTCAGTTTGGTGCTTAAATGTCATCCCTCCGAGATGTATTGGTGATTTACATGTGATAATTTAATTTTGAAATTTGAGATTCAAAATTTAATAAACTCAATATCCATCCTCTCTACGTATTAGTCATAATATCTGAACTAATGATTCTCATAATTATCTCTTCTGTATTGATTCTGAGATTGGTTAACGAGAATATTAGGACTAGCGAATTACTTTTTACTATCTTAGTAAGTAAATTTTGAAATTAAAGTGACTTTACATTGGGTTTTAAATAGCTGATTCTTATAAATTAAGAGGTTTAAAAAATAAACATTTAATATATCTTTACAATATGTTGTTTTAAGAGGAAATTTTCATAAACTCTCCACATGCCAATTCAACTTTGCATGCAATCCCCACACAAGTTTTTGTTTGCATGCAGTCCTGATGGGATTGACAAGACAGTTTGGTGAGTATTATTTGAAGAAAGTTGAGTATAAAAGTTAGAAAATTGAATATATAAGGTTGCATCCACCACATCAAAAACCTGTGTACTCAATTTTCACTCTTTTATACTCAAGTTTCACTCTTTTATACTCAATTTTCACTAATGTATACTCAATTTTCATTCTTTTATACTCAATCCATCAATGAGTAAATATAAAAAAAAAAGTTGTGTGGGGAATGCATGCAAAGATCAAAGGGTTATTGAGGAGTTTTCTATAATTTACCGTTGTTTTAATGTCATTGATTCTAGAAATAAATAAAAAACAGAAAGGAGAGATTTTTTTATGTCATTCTAAAAGTAAATATAAAAACGGAGAGAAGCGAGGTGATGAATATGGTTTCGATAAAAACCCTAACTAATTTGTCGTGACCTAAGAGTTGGAGAAGATGACCAATGTTCTAGGGTTGGAACCAAAGAAAGAGAAGAGTGAAAGAGAGGCGAAAAAAATATCTAAGTCAAAGAAAAAGAAAAAGGAGGGAAAAAATCGTGCAAAAAAGAGATTAAAAAATTTAAATTTTGACTGTGTCAAGTACACGTAGAATATTATTCACGACTGTCCTTATAAAAGTGTGCAAAATATTAAAATTATATATATATACATATATATAATTTCAATTTTAATTTTATAAATTTGATAGTGAGTTTCTAAATAAATGATTTTTAAAAATAAATGATTTAAAGATTCTAACAAATATTACATTAAATGATTAAATTTATGCAATACTGTAAATAGAACCATAGTATAATCCTCAACCTTGCCATACTGCGCTAATCAAAGATTATAAAATGCCAGGTCCGATTGACCTACCTTCCCTCGGACTTGATCAACTGCGAAAAGACTTTGCTCATGGAAACCTCAGAAAGATCGTTCAGCAGGGACGTCGTGGCTTCTCCCGCCGCCGGCGCGCTCTCGTAGGCGCTGAAGTTCTGAACCCGTGGCGAAAGTTCGGTTATCTGGTTGATGCTGTTGACCTCGGAGATGGTACCGGCGTCCGCGCCATGGAGCTGAAGAGCGTACTCCAAGTTCCACAGGACGTCGCCCATCGAGGGTCGCTCCACGCCGGAATCCGCCAGGCATTTCTCGATGGTTTCCCCAAATTTCTTCAAGGATTCAGGCCTGATCGACCCCGCGATGCAAGAATCGACGATGTGCTCCAGCTCTCCCCTCTTCTGCCACTTCATTCCCATTTCCGCCAAGTTCACCATCTCCCTCGGTAGGGTGGGATCGATGACCGGCCTCGCGCACAGCACTTCGAGCAGAACCACCCCGAACGAGTACACGTCCGATTTCTCGGTCAGCTGCTGCCTCCGGAAGTACTCGGGGTCGAGGTAGCCGAAGCTCCCTTTGACGGCGGTGCTGACGTGAGTCTGATCCAGCTCCGGCCCAGTCTTCGATAGCCCGAAGTCAGCCACCTTCGCCAAGAGATTCTCGTCGAGTAAAATGTTGGCGGATTTGACGTCGCGGTGGATGATCGCTTTCGCTTGACCTGTGTGGAGATAGTGCAGTCCTCTAGCCGATCCAATGCAGATTTCCAACCTCTGCTGCCAACTCAGAGCAGGCATGCCTGATCCATAGAGATGGCTCTTGAGGCTGCCCTTCTCCATGTATTCATAAACGAGAATCATCTCGTTCTTCTCGTCGCAGTACCCGATCAGGGAAACCAGATGGCGATGGCGCAAGCGCGACAGCAGTTCAATCTCGGTGTGGAACTCATTGACGCCCTGTTGAGACTTGGGGTTTCCCCTTTTCACTGCAACTTTCGTGTCGTCTCTCAGCGCGCCTTTGTAGACCTTCCCGAAGCCTCCGACGCCGATCACCCGACTCTCGTCGAAGTTGTTGGTCGCCTCTTGCAGGATGGCGAAAGACAGACGGTACCCAAAGTTTCCATTCAGACCAAGTGTAACTGCAGTTCCATTAGAAGTTTGACTTCCCGCGCTATGAGAGGTGAAGCCATTGATGGAGAAAGGCACCCAAGACTTGGAATACTGCTCCTTAAGCTTCCTCTTTCGAAGGACCACGCAAAGAGCAACAGCAACGACGGCCACCACAAAAGCTCCGAGTACTGGAGCCAATATGATGACAAGGTTCTTCTTCGAACCAGGTGGTGTGATCGGAGACCCGCCGCCGGACCCAATCTTCATGATCTCGAGCCCATTGAGTATGCCATCAGGCAAAACGCCATTAATATCAGAAGGACCAATGCTGATATTGAGTCCAGTGCCTGATGCATCACCCGCCTCCAAAACATAATCCATATAAACAGGGGCTGCTAACTGTCTCTCTGTATAGCTAGAAAGATCTAGATTGGGAGCTACGAGCCAGGAATTAATATAAACATCGAACAAGAGATCTCCGGCTGCATTACTGACTATGTCACAGAAATGAAACCTTATCAAGTAGGCTGAGTTAGCATCCACAGGGAACCTCCATGTCATATTGAATTTAGCATTTGGAGTATTTGAGGCAAGCAATCTCGCTGCTGTCGCATACACTGTATCTGGAGCAGTCTCCTGAGTTGCTCCTCCATTCATATAATTGATTCTTCCTGAAAAGGTAACTGGCGCAGAAAGGGAATTGTTAAACGGCGACTTCTGATCAGTGTCCCAAGTTCTCCACAGAGTATCGTTGTTGGGGAAAATCTGAGGACCGCCCATGTTGACTCTGTAAATCTTCTTCAACAACTGATCTGACAGACCCTGGTAGCTGCCTGGAGGATCGACGACGGTAGCTGTATCTGCGATTAAGGTTTCAGGAACAGATACGACTTCTATAGCATTCACAAAGGCAAGGGAATTGTTTCCTGTCGGCGCAAATGTAAGCGCGAGCGTATTGCTCTTTATGTTCACCAAGAACTCCTCGACGGCTGCAGAATTCGCCTGAGGCTGGAAATGGTCGAGGAGGACGACATCTTGGGTCGACACAGTGAAGGTAGAGGAAGTGAGATTGAAGCTTCCGTAAACGGAGGGGAAGAAGTAGAGGCGAACGAAGTGTCTGCCATGGGAATTGATTTGGAAGGAGTAGGAGGAGGGCAGAGTGAATACCCGGGCATTTTGATACAGGGCAGCGCCGTAGGTGGAGGCGGGCACCGAGCCGGAGGCGTTGGCTAAGTTGCTCGAGGAGGGAGTCAAGGTCGAAGAAACGGAAACATCGGAGACGAAAATTCGATCGTAGATGGTTGTATTGGTCAAGGAACCACAATCAATCAGGTAATTGTCTGCAGGAGTAAAAGCACAACAGATGCATCTGATTGAAACAAGCATAAAGATGATGCAGCTCACTCCAGTGTCTTTCATGGCCATCGGAAGATAAACCTAACAAAAATCGAATCTGTTGGGGAAAAAAATCCTTTTTTTTTTCTTCAACAATGGAGATTAGAGATGCAGTTCAACTATGCGGGAGAAATCAAGAAAGAAGACCACTTTAGAAAAAAAGTAGGTCTGACCATCGAACAAGGAAACCCTAATGCGCCATTGATTTGCGGCTGATGCCAAAGAAAGAAGACAAAGAAACCGATGCCAGAAGTGGAGGAACCCTAAATCGCCGCAACAAGCTAAGAAACGACGAAAATCCAGCCGATATTCAAGAGAGGCACAAAAAGAGGAGATTTGACAGGGAAAAGAGAGGAAAGGCGGCACCTTTCGGGCACAGGATCACCGGGAAATCTGCAACGACGGATCCTAAGAGTGATCGCTGCCCTCCTCGGACCGCTCGGGAAATGAATGGCTCAACAAAACTGCTACCTGGTGCAACAACAACGCAGAAGCTGGCTATGAACTCATTAATTGAAGTAAAGTGCACGAAATCAAGTCTGGCGAAGTGATTAAGAAGAGGAGGAGGACGGGGAAGGAGGAGGTGGGTTGGCAGAGTTGTCACTCACCACCGTCATTGTCAAAGTCTCAAAGATGACAGCTTTCAGACGCACAAATTCCGGCCATTGATTGAGCTCACGTTACAGACAACATTCTTGTTTCCGCTTCCATTCCCATTCATCAACGTGGAAGCTCGGAGTGGGAGAACTTCTTACTCAATCTAGAGGAATTAAATAAAATATTGTGGGGATAAAACCAAAGCAAAACGCGTTTTATAAAATTTTCGAAAATGGCATTCCTATTATTTATTTATTTTATAAGATAATTAAGATTAAAAAACTCTACCAATATTAGCTGTACTCCTATCTAATTTATATTTATAGTAGACTGGAGTGCACGATTAGCTAACACCATGTTACTCTACTCCTCCATGCAAGTTGAAATAAATTTTTAAAAATGGGAAATCAACTCACGCAATTTTAATTTAATCAAAATTTTGATCAATTTCATGTCACTTTATAAAATATTCGAGTTAATGGCGTTTGAACATCGGCCCTTTCCACATCATAGGAGCTTTCACAATTAATTTTAAAAAGATGATGACATGTGAATATAAAGAGTTTGGTTCCACTAATTAATCATGCAATCAATTAAAAATATTTTTAATTTGCACAGATCAATAAAAGGCTGAAATGTAATAAAATATAAAATTTAAGAGTGTCGCGTTAGTTAAATATGTAAATAGATAACATAAATTGTCTTTAAATAAATATGTAAACTTTTACCACTCCCTAACACTGTCTAATGAAGCTGTCATCTAGCTAACGGTTGAAGGAGGCCTAATAACAGGGTGTCTATTGAAACTGCGTGAAAGATTATTTATTAGTTCATTTTATTCGAGGACAAAGAGAATAAGTATTCTTAAAAATAAACAAATAAATTTATTATATCCAGCGCGATTTGCGGCGTCGTGGGGAAATGATCGTGCCTACAAATGACACGTCAGCAAAGCAGTTCGGTTCGCAGGCATTGTACGCTAATGCTGCGATTTGTCATTTGATTATCTCCAATGTTCTGAAAATGAACCAGATCATTAGTCGGACCGATTAAATCGGGAACCGATTAAATTTTAGTCTGAGTTGATTTTAAAAATTAACTGTTCAAGAATCGAGTGTGAATCATTTTGAACTGATCTGGAATCGATGAACTGAACAAACAAAAAAAATCGAACAAACCAACTTAGTTTATTTTATTTTTTATTTTTAATTTTTTTCACTTTTGTAATTTACTTTTTACTGAACTTTCTATTTCTTAGAATCTAATAGTTTTAAATTTAAATTTTTCTTTGAAACTAATTCTTTTTTCAAGAATACCGTACGAAATTCCTGACAATAATATATCACATGCTCGACCTAGTTGATCCAATCTTGAAAAAAATAGTTGGGTAAGTTGCTAGTTTCGTATATTTATATAAATACATGTTTTATTATATACTTATTATATCCCGATTGGACCCCCGATTAAACCGGTTGAACCTCTGAATCTCTGAATCTTTATCTCGACCGGTTTGATATCCGATCTAATTTTCAAAACCTTGGTTATTTTTAATCCGCGTTCATTGAAAAATTGTCAACAGACAATTCAATTAGGGTATTTCGGGTTGGATAATCCAGGGAGGTTTAGACGGGTCATGATCCAACGTCCAATTGGGTTGGCCTGCCCGAGTAGACTAATGAGGCCCATTTAAGCCAGCTGAACTAGTTGGGCTAGTTCGAGAAGAAGGCGAAGGGCACTGGTGGAGAAGCGGCGACTCCGGCGGCGGCGAAGAGGAGCGTCGCAATCGCCGCCCTCCCGGGTCGAGATTAGTAGACATGAGTCAAGTCGACGACCGCGTCCTTTTCCAAAGTCCACCTGAGTAACACCGGAAATCCAAACGGAGGGCCGGGTCAAGAGAAAGACCTAAAAGAAAGGCCATGGCCGAGGGAGTAGGTCAAACGAGGAATAAGAACCTCGGGCGGCTTGAAATTAGACGGGGATTATAACATAATCGAGGATCAAATTGAAAAAATGTCTGCATTGAATATATAAGGTGAATTTGGGCGGCGATCGGTCGGTAGGAGGCTGCCGGTGGCTCTGCTGATTAGCGATCCAGGCGCCCTCACAATCGCTCCGCGATCCCTCCGCTCCCCGCTCCTCTGGGTCCTCCTCCCTCCGCTTGGAGAGCTGCGGCTTCCACCGCCTCGATGGGCGCCTTGCCTTACGCTCACGTCGACACGAGCTTGCGTGCCCTCGCCGGACAAGCAGAGGGCTTCGGCCGATTCGCTATCGGAGGCCTCCATGGACCGGTCTACTATGTCACCTCCTTGGCAGGTTCCTTCTCCCCTTCACATTTCGTTGCTTGCTAGGGTTTCGTGTCGGTTTAATTATGCCCTATCTCATCATCTATTGTTATTGATCGTGTCAACTGATCCTTGGCAGCTCTTCTTTTTTTGGTGAATAATGCTCGAAAGTTTCTTTCTTTGTGACTAAAATCGGTGCTTTTTTCATCAACAACAACTTTCATACCTAACATCCTATATACGTTGTTAAACTGGTATCATCTCACTAATAAATAGAAGGGATGTGTTGACTGCTATAACTTATTGCTTTTTCAGGATTCGAGTTGAAGTTTCTACTCTTGCATTTTGTCTCAGTAGCTAGAAAAGTTTGCTTAGATTGCACTAGAAATTCTACATAATTTTGCTATTATGTTTTTTTTTCCTTTCTGACCACATAAAATGACAAAAACATGGATTGAATCTACTTGAGGTAAAGATCTTCTAGTTTGTCAGGTGGATTGAGTTTGTCTCATTCTATTCAATGTGGAGTATCAAAAGTATTTTGTATTGTTCTGACTTTGTGGGATCAATTACGGCTAAAGTGCATTTTTATAATGTTCCTTCTTCTTATACCATTTTGAATTGATCCTGTTGTCTATCGTAGATGATGGCCCTGGTTCACTTCGTGAGGCATGCCGCATTAGAGAACCACTCTGGATTGTTTTTGAAGTTTCAGGAACCATTCACCTTTCTTCATACCTGAGGGTATCGTCACATAAGACAATTGATGGTCGAGGACAGAGGATAAAATTTACTGGCAAAGGTTTACAACTAAAAGAATGTGAACATGTAATTGTTTGCAATCTCGAATTTGAGGGTGGTAGAGGGCACGATGTTGATGGTATTCAGATAAAGCCCAAGTCGAGGCATATTTGGATAGACCGCTGCAGCTTACAAGATTACGATGACGGTCTGATTGATATCACTCGCGAAAGTACTGATATCACTGTTTCAAGGTGATGTAATATACTAATTTTTTTTCTGTGATTATAGATTAATTGTCCTTGTAGAAATTTCTGTTTCTTTTGGTGTGTATTCTGATACTCTTGCAGTTGCTTTCCTTCTTTTACTAGCCATCATCACAACATAATGCAACAATCTTTTCTGAATTTTCTTTCGCAAAATCTGCAACCTCATCAAGAAATCTTGTCAATCTGGTTTGTTCTTGCAATATATTAGCATAAAAAAGTTACTTAGTGGTGATCACTGCAAGAATCGTTGTATGCTTCTCATTCCCATGTTTGAACAGATGCCGCTTCGCCAATCATGACAAGACAATGCTTATCGGAGCAGACAGCAGTCATGTTACCGATAGATGTATTCGTGTTACCATTCACCATTGCTTCTTTGACGGAACAAGACAGAGACAACCTCGACTTAGATTTGGCAAAGTTCACCTTTACAACAATTACACAAGAAACTGGAGCATATATGCTGTCTGTGCCAGTGTAGAAGCACAGGTCCTTTCTAATTTAAACTACATAAGCACTTGTTTGTCTGTGTTTTACTGAAAATACCTGATTGACCTTTTTCTCTGGCTCCAGATCTTGTCTCAATGCAATATTTATGAAGCAGGACAAAAGAAGTTGGTATTTAAGTACATGCCTGAGAAGGTAATTCTTGTTAGATTACAACATGAATCATGCCTGAGGAGTTGGTATTTCATTCTAAATGAGCTATGAACATTTTGTGTTGAACTTCTTAAGAATCTAGTGAGCTTTGGTAATTAGATGTATGCTTTTGGCACAGGCAGCCGATCGGGAAGAGGTGAAGGCGGGTTGGATAAGGTCTGAAGGCGACATGTTTCTGAATGGCACCCAGCTTGGGTTGTTAGATGCTGGTGCCCAAAGTGTTTTCGAGCCCTCAGAACATTATCCACCATGGACTGTGGAACCTGCATCACTGGCTCTTAAAGAAGTCCTCCAATTATGCACTGGATGGCAAGCTATCCCAAGGCCAAATGATTGTTCAAGCAATCATGTCTGTTGAACCATGTGATTTTGATGTTAGCAAACTTGAGGTTTTTTTTTAAGTAGGTTGTAGATGAATCATAATTCCATAAGATTTCATTTGTATGCATTCAATAAATAAATATTCAAATAGTGAAATTTGAATACTAGTGACTTGGGCTAATTAACACATAAAAATAATTCTATTTATATTTTATTTGAATATAAAAGTTGAATAATTTATAAATTTTATAATATTATGTAAGTATTTATGATATATTAAAATAAAAATTATGTTTTATACATCAAATTAATATTTTTTTTAAAAAAAATAGATAATATGTAATTGAATTTGATAAAACAAATTGAGTTCAAAAGTTGAAATTAAGAAAATAAACAGTAGTGTATAAGGTACTTGCTTCTAAAGTTTCCTGTTCGATTGTTGACAGTACCTACTAGGAAATAACAAACTTGTATGTTAGTTTTCCAACATAATTTAACAAATTCCAGGATTTGATTAATTCTATGTATTATTGGATAGTGCATGCAATTGTGGATTAGTCAATGGAGACATTTGCAAAATGGTGAGCCGTAGTATGGCAACGGCATAGGCAAGGCCGCAAGGGGAAGCATGGAACAAAACCTATACGAGAGGACTTTTCATGGAGATGGCTGTTTAAGGCTGATCCTTTTAGCAAGCGAAGAGTGGATTATCCCATAATGATTGGCTCGGGATCGTGACCGAGAGTTAATTGCTTGGTTGCCGAGTGCCGACCGGACGTTTAGGAGAGATTGCCGATCGGGTTACGGGGACCTTCCGGTCGGATAGTGGAGGTTCGGCCGACCGGGTCAATATTTGACAGTGAGCTGTCAAATTCCCCTTAGGCTGCCCGAAGGAGATGCTGAGGACGCTTCTCTTGGTGAAGACACAGGGACCAGTCGAGCGGAGCTCTGACGAAGGAGCTACAAGAGAATTCCGACCACACTAAAGATTCTAGCGAATAGTGGATAAGAACTATAAATGTCCCTTTTTCTATCCCTAGGGTCCTTTATATAAGCAAGATAACAGACAAGGACTGGTCCTCTCCTGCCAATGAATCCGTCAGCAGGCCTCTGACAGCCGACAAGAGGGCGGTCGAGCCCATCATAGTACCGCGCAGCCCTCTGACCTAGCGGTACGGTCGCCCACCTTTCATAATTGTCTATCGATTCAAGGGGCTAGCGCAACTTTATTGTCCCTTAGCGTGAACCTAGAGGTACGACCGCCAATCTTCCATAAATGTTCGTCACCTCAGTGGGTCGTTCACTTTGTCCTGTTGTCTGACAAGGAGGTCTGTTGGATCCTTCACATTTCGAGAGGAACTCGGTGATATCCCTCACTAGGGCCGGTCTTGGGATGGTCGAGGTGGGGCAGGTGCACAGGGCCCCACCTTTGACAAGACCCCACTTTGACATTTATATTTACATTATCCAAAAACTAATATAAGTAAAATATTAAATTAAAAAAAATCTAATTATAAAATTTGAAATATGGTGGATTTTTTTTTTGTAAAAATGTCAAAAAAAAATGAAGAGAGAAATACTTAGGTGTGTATCTTTTCTTCCGCTGCTTGTTTTTTTATTTCTACCTAAAGCCTAAATCCACCTGCTATCTCACCCTCAAATTCTTCCGTCTTCACCTACGTCTACCGTCGCCCATCACTAACAGTTCATGTGTTCGGTTAATGAAATTATTTTTATAGCATCAGTTTTATTATTTTTTATATGAATACAAAATGTCCTTTTTTTTTGCACCGGACCTTTCAAAATCTAGGACTGGCCCTGTCCCTCACGGCTTGCGAATGCCCCTGACACAATCGGATGCCGTCTCAACCGGGTGGACGCTCGGGGCCTATCGGCCGGTCACTCATGGCCCGGCTGCTCGACCGGTATCAACCCGACCAACTGGTCGGTAATGGCAGACCTCTCGTGTTTTGAATTCAAGCCGGCCGTCTTTATGGCCTAGGCCTCCATCCTGGTCATTGGGCGTCTCGGTCCAGCTGAGCGGGCATCACCTCAAACCGATCGTCCGATCCTCCTTGGCCTG
Organism: Boesenbergia rotunda; assembly: GCA_024364735.1. Lineage (NCBI taxonomy): Eukaryota > Viridiplantae > Streptophyta > Magnoliopsida > Zingiberales > Zingiberaceae > Boesenbergia > Boesenbergia rotunda. Next base: position 858,239 of record JAGFNQ010002423.1, read on the forward strand.
ATTGGCTTGCCATCAACTCGGCTCTTGACCGGCTAGTTCGTTCTGTTGGCTATGCGAGGGGTTAGATCTTCCTAAATATCCTATCCAGATGGGCCCGTATCCCCGTCCAAGTTATCCCAGATCAAAGTCCATATCAGTTGGATTGGAGTGGGAATGAAATTAAATCACTAATTAATAATAGTTCGGATTGATTTGCATTTAATCTCTTAGTTATAATGACTTTATGAAGGTTTTCATGTCTAGGGTGTAGCAATATAACAACTAATTATTTTCTAATATTCTTGATTTGATTCTTAATTATAAATAATTTTATAAAAAAATTTCTTTCAAATATGATACGTAACCGTAAAATATTAGACTTCTAAACCATCTATCACAAGCAATTTTTAATTTATTATGACAATCGATAAAAATTTCAAAAAAATCAAAGTAGTTATCCCAAATTCGATATTACAAGTTGATTAATCATTTTATTTTTTAAAGTAGACTTTCTACGTCTGTATGAAAGTTTGATATGAATTATTTTAATTGAAAACATTTTATAGAAAAGGTCCTTTTTAAAGTTTGTTATGAAGATCTTCAAGCTGTTATATCAAAGCGTGAATAAATTTAAATCGTTCTAAGACGACTTTATTCTTCCCGTACGTTATTCATAATATTTAAAAAGTAATGATAGGGACAGTGAATTTGGGACAGTGAATGGGACAATGAATAACGTGGCAATTATTGTGTACACGTCCGATCGTCGATCGGATACTACCGGCGGCCTTCGGCCACCGCCCCGAACCAAACTATACCCTGAGGGGCACGGTGAACCCGTCGAGGATCGTCGCAATTGCGATCTCGCATCATTGACCGTCGATTTTGATAGGTTCACCGTTGTCGGCGATCCTGACGAGTTCACCGTCCTCCGAAGGTATAGTTTGATTCAGGACGATAATCAGAGGTCATCGGTGGTGTCCGATCGGCGATCGAACGTGTACACAATAATTACACGTCATTCATTGTCCCATTCACTGTCCCAAATTCACTGTCCCAATCATTACTCATATTGAGTAATGATAGAGACAATGAATTTGGGACAGTGAATGAGACAATGAATGACGTGGCAATTATTGTGTACACGTCCGATCGTCGATCGGACACTACCGGCGGCCTTCGGCCGCCGCCCCGAACCAAACTATACCCTGAGGGGCACGGTGAACCCGTCGAGGATCGTCGCAATTGCGATCTCGCATCATTGATCGTCGATTTCGATAGGTTCACCGTTGCCGGCGATCCTGACGAGTTCACCGTCCTCCGAAGGTATAGTTTGATTCAGGACGATAATCAGAGGCCATCGGTGGTGTCCGATCGGCGATCAAACGTGTACACAATAATTGCACGTCATTCATTGTCCCATTCACTGTCCCAAATTCACTGTCCCAATCATTACTCATATTGAGTAATGATAGGGACAGTGAATTTGGGACAGTGAATGGGACAATAAATGACGTGACAATTATTGTGTACACGTCCGATCGTCGATCGGACACTACCGGCGGCCTTCGGCCGCCGCCCCGAACCAAACTATACCCTGAGGGGCACGGTGAACCCGTCGAGGATCGTCGCAATTGCAATCTTGCATCATTGACCGTCGATTTCGATAGGTTCACCGTTGCCGGCGATCCTGACGAGTTTACCGTCCTCCGAAGGTATAGTTTGATTCAGGACGATAATCAGAGGCCATCGGTGGTGTCCGATCGGCGATCGAACGTGTACACAATAATTGCACGTCATTCATTGTCCCATTCACTGTCCCAAATTCACTGTCCCAATCATTACTCATATTGAGTAATGATAGGGACAGTGAATTTGGGACAGTGAATGGGACAATGAATGACGTGACAATTATTGTGTACACGTCCGATCGTCGATCGGACACTACCGGCGGCCTTCGGCCGCCGCCCCGAACCAAACTATACCCTAAGGGGCACGGTGAACCCGTCGAGGATCGTCGCAATTGCGATCTCGCATAATTGACCGTCGATTTCGATAGGTTCACCGTTGCCGGCGATCCTGACGAGTTTACCGTCCTCTGAATGGGACAATGAATGACGTGGCAATTATTGTGTACACGTCCGATCGTCGATCGGACACTACCGGCGGCCTTCGGCCGCCGCCCCGAACCAAACTATACCCTGAGGGGCACGGTGAACCCGTCGAGGATCGTCGCAATTACGATCTCGCATCATTGACCGTCGATTTCGATAGGTTCACCGTTGCCGGCGATCCTGACGAGTTCACCGTCCTCCGAAGGTATAGTTTGATTCAGGACGATAATCAGAGGCCATCGGTGGTGTCCGATCGGCGATCGAACGTGTACACAATAATTGCACGTCATTCATTGTCCCATTCACTGTCCCAAATTCACTGTCCCAATCATTACTCATATTTAAACTAGTAACATTCATGATAATTTCTTCATATTAATTCTGATCGAATTAACATAGACACGAAAACGAACAAATAACTTTTTACTATCTCATGTCGTTGAGCTGTCCTTACCTATGTGAACTACATATATAAATAATTATTTTAATAAATCTTAAAATCATTTTCTAATAAATATATAAAATATCTTATTTTTTAATGTAAAATACTGCTGTACTAAAATCAAATATCCTCATAATTTACCTATCAATTGAGCGTAATTTACCTATCATTTGAGGACTTAACGTTATCATCTTTACTGTAATAAATTAACAAATAGATAGGTAGAGAAACGAAAACAAAAGAGTCATGTAATAAACAAAAATAAATAGATTAATACATTAAAATAATGTGAAGAATACAACAAACAAAACCTACAAAACTCATGAATCTTTGAGAAGCATTGATTATACAATTCAGATGAAAAATTTAGATGCTTTCGTTTTTGAGACAACGCGATATTTAAATTATACTAAGAGGAACGAATTTATTTCATAAACTGAATTAAGATATTCAAAATTATGACTATATGTCAATAGTCTGCTATCATTTATCAAATATATTATTTTCAAAATAAATATATACATTGTGCCAGGCAACGTCTATTCCTATAAAATAATTTCATAAACAGTGTAATTTTAATTAATTCACCTTTTCTATTTTTTGGTCGGTTATTTTTTTATATTATTTAAAAAAAATTGTCCGTGCAAAAGCGCGGGTATTACACTACCTAGTCAGGTTAAAAAACCATCCACCAGTCATCCCATGAATTAAGCAGATCTAAACATCCAGGCTTTCTTTCAAAACGGAAGAGAGAAATGCGTGCTGAAACTATCAGGCATTGCTAGTCGATGAACTTGTGTGCTGAGGCCTCTGTGCCTTGCTCTTCAAGAAGCTCTTGGTGTATATCGATCCAAAAACAATTCCCTGAACAATAAGTTGTATTAGTCGAAGTACAGAAAGAAATATCAAAATCCAGAAGAAAGCCCGTGTAGAAAGTGTTTACAGCTCCAATCATTTGTTCCCAACTAAGCGGATGAGCAAACCAAATGCAAGAAAGCAAGATGCTGACCAGCTGAAAAGATGCCCAAACATATGATTAGTAGAGAAGTTGGACGAGATTCGCAGAGATTTTATTTTCGTAAACAACTCACCTGTCTGGTGGTCATGATGGTAGCAAATGTAAGAGCCCCGAAATTGCGAATTGTATAAGAAATAAAAAACTGGCTGACAGTTGCTACCTGTGAACATTTGGTATGCCGAAAGAAAAAACATTGGGAGTATCTGTCAGTATATCAGAAACCTTCGCGTTTAGATCAACTATGTCATATCTAAAGATGCAAGACCTCAGAGGTTAAGAACATCTATAGAACCACCATGAGAGCAGAAAGGGAAGGCAAAGTAAAGGGAACTCGGGTAAAAAGTGCTTACAGTGGATAGAAGTGCTACATCGTAGAAGCAATCTGGGTGCTTGAACATGAAATCTATAGCTGAAAGAAGATGACCCTGTAGAATGAGTCCTGTAGAGAAAACGAACAACTGGTTAAATAAAATTCTAATGTAACTGCAGAGGCTAGGAAATGTAGCCCCTCAACAAGGTATAAAGGAAACCTAGAGAATTGGTACTCCCAGATGGAAAAAATGAGAAAAATGTTCACTTTATCAACATGAACGAGAATGCCTATAACAGTCAAGGTGATGCCAGCTATAACACCCAATGGTAATTTAGACAGATTAGCCTATAGCAAACAGTTCGTATAAAAGGAAGAGCATATGGGTTGCACAAATAACTGGGAGGAAAACAAGTCAGCTAGAGATGATTGCAAAGAAAGGCTGTGAATTGAGATTAGACTGTAAACGAAGCACTCAGAAGGCCCCTTTCAGCTCAGCACTTCAGCATCAATTGTGTTATCAAATTATATCATTACTAAGCCTAGTAGTTTGATCTAGTACACCATTGTGGTTGACGCATTATGCTTAAATTAACATAATAAAAGGAGGAGTGTGAAGAGTATGGATATAAGTCGGTCTATTTCCTATGCTCGAGGTTTTGGAATGAGAAGTCAGTCAACTTTAAGTAGTCATATCCATGACAAGAAGCATCTATAGACGGAAGCAACAAAAAGATGAAAAGCATGCTAGTTTTACACTTTCAGATAGGTAGTATTCTGCTAATCACATGCTAAACTTTCCATATGTTGGCAGTCCCACAGCAACAAAATAAAAACTGAATTCATTTAGTAATATAATGGAAAAGCATTTTCAAATCTATATTAAAATCACATGCCTAAATCATTTGTTCTTAGACATCAATACAATTTAGAAATTGAGATTCCAGAACTCTGCTTTTGCATCTGCATAAGGATCATATAATTAGACAAATCAAAGGGCACTCACTAAACAAAGGTTACACATGATTGATTTGCGTAAACAAAATGATTTTTCTGTTTAAAAAAAAAACATTATACAAAGGTATGTAAGACAGTTCACCAGTGGTATGATTTTAAGCAATTCATTTGAAGTGCAAGAATATAATGAAATCTTACCGCTTAAACTTAGGAAACATGAACACACTGTTGTGTAGAATATCTGATTATGTATTTCCATGTCATAACCTCTAAAAAGTTTGTCTTGAAATGTACTGGTGAAGCCATCAAACCTGGAAAACATAAATGAAGAATGAGAAACTGAAATGCCACAATATGAACAATATTAATCACAAAATACTGGCAAATGTGGCAATGTGAATAATAATCACAAAAATACTGGCAAATGTGACAATGTGACCTATATTAATCAAAAAAATGCTGGCAACAAACCTAGCATATATCCGTCACCAAATGAACTTCCAAGTATTTATCAGAATAATATTCTATGACATAGTACACTTGTTGATCAAAAGAAAACATAATACACCTTTTAGATTAACTAGATCATCAAAAAATAGCTGGCAACAAAACTAGCATATATCCGTCACCAAATGAACTTCCAAGTATTTATCAGAATAGTATTCTATGACATAGTACACTTGTTGATCAAAAGAAAACATAATACACTTTTTAGATCAACTAGATCATCAGTTGGAGACAATCCAGTCAATTGATATCAAGTGAACTGGTTATTGTTTATCTAAGATTCCAAACGAGATACCCATCATACTATGATTAAATTTAGCGAATCATGAAGAGAACATGTAAAGAGGGGTTGAAGACAGCTAGTCCCTCAAGAGCTTCGACAGTAAACATATTTCAGAAAAGCTAATCTGGCTTGAATCCTAAAATTATCAGAAACTTGTCTATCAAAAGGGTATGCTACTTTGAGCATTCAAAATCATAGAATTCCTAGCAATAGGAAAAAAAAATGTGGAAACATAATGTGCCAACTAAAACATTAATTTTATTTAAAATAGTGATGTAAGTTAAACAAGCACATACAACATAAAGTGGTGTGATGAGAAGATACGTCAACCCAAAGAACAGTGTTCCAAGAAACTACTAATGATAGTTAAGTCTTCAGAGCAATAATATCCAGATAAATAATTGGTTACTAATGATTGGTTTATTAAAATCAATGTTAATACTACTAGGAATTATAAGTCATGTAGGTTTAGACCCATATTAGATGTTTTAGGACCAGGGTCCAAGTTGAGTCCTATATATAACTTGTCATGGTTATCTCATACAACAAACAGTACAATATCTCTTTTCTCCAAGTTTAACAACCAGAGTACTAAAAGAAATCAGATTCCTTCTATTATAGACACAAAATTAATGAAACTAGAAACTAGTAAGGATATACCCAAGATAACCAAGCATAAGACTAATTCCCCAGATAGTGCTTTCTCTTCCAGTATTATATGGGGTAATATCAGTTGATGCCTGCAATGGAGAAGTTGCATCATACTTATTTAGAGAACATAATCTTCAAAAAAAAAAAAAAAACCAACTCCAGGCATTTGATCCTTGCATCTATAGATAAGATTGATAATATGAAGATCATGTATTAAACACAAATAGAAACTTATTTATATAGTGACATGGAAGGTACATATAAGCATACCCATACGAAGAACTTGTAAGATGCAACAGAAAGATGCATGATAGAATTACAAAAGGTAGCAATCTAGTATAGAACTACAGGACACAGCATGCTTATGACAATAAGTTCCAAAAAAATGAAAAGTATCGCTCCTACTTAGGTAGAAACATGCACATACGATAACTGGTGCTTGAGATGCATTATTCAAGTACAGGGATTTTTGGAAGTCAATTGATAAAGAAGTATAGAAAAACTAACAGCAAAAGAAGACATCTGAGAAACAACTATCAAATAAATGACCAGATCTATCCAGAAAAATCTAGGAAAGAATTCAAAATGCAAGATTTATGCTTACTGGATATAGAATAAATACAGCACACCCAATTGTCACAAGCAGAGCAAATAGATAGTCTTTCCCATTATATTTCTTCTGCATTATAAGTGTTCCCCAAACCTGATACACAAGAAATATTGGTGTGATAACACTGTTCAAAATATAATTGACAAAAACTGAAGGACAAATATGAAACTCAACCATGACTCTGAAACTAAAAGCATGATGATACTTATCAGAATATCTAGACAATGTTAAGTGTCAATACTTGAGTTCAACAAGGAATTCATATGGCCAGATCAATGCAAAGATTATATAACTATAGTGGGATGTGATTGAACATCATTAAGTTACTAAAAAAGTGTCAATTAACAAATATTTCCTTCTAATGGATGGTACATGTAGTGAAACCTTCCATACCTCTGCGTAAAGTGAGGTCATCCTTTCCATGATAAATTTACAGAAACAGTAGACACCAGAAATGTTCCAAGTAACAAGAAACGTACATTAGAAAGGAGAAGAAAAAAAAGATTCATGCTCAAAGCTAGGAACAAGAATCTCAGAATTTTAACCCATCATAGACCAGAAAATTGGAGTGGCGTCTAATTCAAAATATTTTACACATACCTAGACATGACTAGGTAACAGGTCACTAACTCCAAGGAAATTTAATACAGACAAAGACTCAAAAAATGCATAATTGTGAACTTTGTTGCTTTATCCATACAACTAGACATGACATTTATTCTGATAAAAACTGTGTATAAATAAAAGACAGAAGCATCAATTTTGCTAATTAATAATGTTGATGTTTGATATCCTAGAGACCCACATCAGCCAATGCTGAGAGACTATCACAAGGCTCTTAATTTTCTGACTGACTTCAGGTACAGATATTGAAATGGTTGCAATCAGCTATTGAACCAGTATGGTGATGCAGTATCAGAATATGAAACCACATTGTACAATATCGATGTAAGAAATAATTGAAAAGAATACAAGACTAACATGAGAAAAATGACTCAGTGTAAAATTTTCCACACTGATGGTCAATATAGTAACAAACTACGGACAACGCAAAGTCACATATTAGAAATGTTCTTCACTTCTTTCATCTCCCACTACACTTGATTAGAAGAATAATGTATTTGGTATTCTTCAAGAAAGCTAGGAATAACAAATATTTAAACACCACTTCCATATAATTAAAAATCCAATAGGAAAAACAGGAAATATTGTGCAATTACTGATGGACTAACCAAGCTAAAATGAAATAGAACAAGGTTTTCATGCCAATGAAGACAACATACACATTAATGTTTATCCTTAATATCCCAAATTCTCCAGTTCAACACATCAATTTTGTGTTGACTGCTGAACAATTTAAAAGCCAACAAAAAGAATGGCACAGAAGGAAAAGGTAAATCGTCAGACAGAGAAAAATCGGAATCATGTCAAACACCATTTGGACTGAAAACCAGAAATGTTTTAAGATGAAACAGAAATTATATTTAAAGATGGACATAATCTTGATGGAGATTTACCATGACAGGTATCATTTTTGCGCATTTTGCAAGGGTCTGCACTGGAAAACTAACATATTTCAGGGCCTGAAACAACCAAGAATAATTTTAATTGTACTGGAGACACAAAGACAAAGGCAGCAGAAAGACTTCTGATTAAGTGCAAAAGATGATGATAAAATCACTGAATAAATGTTATTTACCTCATATTGGCAGGTTGTGGTTAGTATGTTAGATATAGATACCGCACAATACTTGTACATGGGTGCTACTGGATCCAGTGACTTTTTACTTGCCTATGGAACAACAAGCATGGAATGGTTTTCTTTAAATCAGGCTAGCTAAACATGAAATAGAGACATATAAAACTCACCAGCAAAACTCCTGCAGATACTGCAGATGTCATAATGCGATTGCAGAAGACAAGAAACAGTGAATATCTAAAATATTCTTTGTTTATCCCATATGGAATTCTCATTATCTTCTCCTGAAAATAAAAGCAATACAGTGAGCAAGATAAAAAGTAAAAATCCAAGATTTTCCAGGGTACCACATGATATTGCTTGGTTGGAATAACCCGTGCAGATCTTTAGTGAGATTTAGGAGTACACATGAAAGTAATTTCATAAACTTAAATGTTTATGTTGTTTCAATTGAATTGGAAGAGTGCAGAATGGAGGTGAAATAGCACCCCTAGCGTACTAGCAACTGATTACACCAAACTTTTGTCCAGTGAATCATGAAAATGATGAAAATTGCAATTTTGAATTTTCCGAATCTATGCACTATTCATTACACCACTAAGATTGTTGAACTTCCCTACTTAAACGAGAGGAGTTACTCCATGTTTTGAATAGAATAATTAGAGACCAAAAAAAGCAAATGGGCGAACATATGAGGTGAAGTTTATGCTCCCGTTTCAAATTTTTGTTTATTTATCGAGAATAAAACAACAAACGAAATCGTTACGTTAACACAATCACAAATATCATAAGATATATACATAACTAGGGTTTTCCGAAATGGATGAGTTTGTGATCTACCTGTAGGATGCCATAGATAAGCAGGCTGCTCATGATCCCAACCACCGCGAAAGCGCACTTGAACACCCTGTTCTCCTTCACTTGTGCCGCACCAAGGAGTTCAGCCATTGTGTTATGCTCGCACGTGACGGGTCTACGAGCGGCTATGCGCTCCAGTCACTAAACCGTAGAGGAATCGTCGAGATTTCTGTTACCCCTATTTTGAACCAGAAGGAATTTGGTCGGGTTCAGTAAGAGAGAAGCTGAGGCGGTCGGGTCGCCGCAGGAGCAGCTCGATGGAATCCGGGAATGCGATGCGTGTAGCTCGGTCGACCACTGCTTGAGTTGGCACAGGAAGCGGATCGCGGCCTCGGGTGACCACTGCAGGTAGCAGCGGCGATACGCGCAATGGACAGGAGGTCCCGGTGCTAGAGATCGGCCGAGGACGACGGCCGGCGGTGATCTGAGATGGCCAAGGGGAGTGGCAGCAGAGGGCAGTCCAGAAGCTGCAGGGCGGCGAGGAATCACGCGCAGAGAGATCGAGAGAGCGAGCGAGAGAGAAGAAGCGACGTCGCGACCGGAGGAGCGAGGATGGCGGCCAGTGATTGAGGAGGGCGTTGCGGTCTGTTTGGATGGGGTGCATATACGAAAGGGGAAGGGACCAGGGAGGGGTAAGGAAGGGAAGTATTTATGTTATCGTGTTTAAGAGGGAAGGTTGATAAATCGTAATATGTGTTATTTTGTTGAGAAGGGGAGAAGAATAAAATAAGGGTAGAAGAATAATAAATAAAGGGAGAAGAATGATACTTAAATATATAAAATTATAAAAAAAATAAATTTATATGTGAAAAAATGAATATAGTTTATTAGACCTATGGCGGTAAATTTTTTCCTTTGCTAGGAGAGATAGTAGATACACACTGTGTAAGAAAACAAAATAATTAGGGAGTGTTTGGGAGAGCTTTTACTTCTTAAAAAGTGATTCTTGTAGTGATTATCTTGAAGTTAGTAAGAAGCTAAAGCATACAGTGTTTGGAAATAGAAGTCAAAAGCTGATACAAGATAAAGTTTGAGTGTTTGGTGAATAATCACTTTTAAGCTTAATTTTTAATTAAATGACAATAATATCCTTAAACTATCAAAATTAATTTTTTTTAATTATTTAAATATAATTTTGATACATGATCTATAATATTTTATATATTTAATATTATATTTTAAATATTATATCAAAATTATTTTTTTAATAATATATATATTTTAAAAAAATATAAAGTTAATAAAAATATAAAAAATAATAAAATAATAAAATTTATATAAATTTATACAAATATGTATAAAATTTTTTGAAAATATAAATTATATAAAAATATAAGATTTTATTTAAAAATAGGATGATAATTATGTAAAGTAATAAATTTATTAAGGGTATAAATGTCAACTTTTAATTCTACACCATAAGCAAAAAAGCAGAAGCAGAAAAAAGCATCAAATTGTTGCTTCTAGCTTTTGAGTAAAAGTTGCAGAAGTTAAAGCAGAATCTGACATTCCCAAACACTCAAAGCACTTTTGCATGGCTAAAAGCTAAAAAGCAGCTAGCAGAAGCTCTCCCAAACACTCCCTTAATATGGTTGGATAACATCGAATTTTGGATGATTTATTTGACTCTATGAAAATCTTTCACTTGTCATTAAGGTAAATCGAAAAATGTCAATGGCGGACGATTCAGAAGTTCAACATTCCAGGATTCGCATTCTATTTAAAGAAAAAATTCCTAAATATGCTGTAGTTGAAACTCGAAATAATCGACCTTCCGCTATACCATAATCCCGGAAAAGCTGAGATACTCCTCCTCGGTGAGCAATAATGTAAAGACGAGATACCTAAACATATGAATTATTTTGAGTTCCCCTTCCTAATAAAACTTACATTTCTCCCTCCTTCCTCAACGGTGTTTACTAGTTAAGATCACAATGAACTCTCCTTGGCTTTTGTAGATTTCCAGGAAGAAATCCAGTCAATGGTTTCGCCCTTCCCAGATTTCAATGAAGAAACTACAAGAACGATTCCGAAAGGTACTAATAATCCGGTGAACGGTAGCCGTGTCTCTGATAAGTGCAGCTAGGAGGAGGTTGAGATGCCGATGCAGCTCCAATGGAAGATTGAGGATTTGACATTAGAGAGTGTCGGGCTTATCTGAAGAATGAACTGGTGTGAACAGGTAGCTAGGGAGTAATAAACACTGTTTCGGACCTCTTGTAGCTCTAGTTCCCCTATCTTTTTGTTTGCTGAATCGTAAATTTTTATACTGCATGTCATAACACGAATGAATAATAGATTGAGAAATAGTCCGCATTGGCAGGGACATGAAAAATTAAAGCTGGGGTACGATCGCATTGGAATTTATAATAGATTGAGAAATACACTTACAAAGAATTTAGACTGTATAATTGTTTCTGTATAACAAGATAATGAAGGCCTAGATGCTTACCGACTTAATGTAAAGTGTAAACGGTGCATCTCACAAACACATTCTCTTCCTCTGAACATACTATTTGGCTAACTAATGGTACAGATAGACTTCAATTATATTAATTCCCTAAGTTGATAGGGTGTGGGCGTTTTATGAGGCCATTGGCACCCAGTACGTTATGGGGCATTAAGTACTGGTGACTTGGGCTAATAGCTTCTGGGATTAACTTCCTTTGTTACGCTTCTTCGACTCGCTGTAGAGAATTACACCGATTACAGTCAACGAGTAACCAGCCATCCCTGTAACAGAGACTGGGTTCCTGAATATTAAGATTGAGATGACCACAGCGACAGCTCCCTTTGCGTTTCCGAGAACCTTTACAGGAAAAACAACATTATTATGCAACTCTGAAAACCTGTAGAAATTATAGTTGTGACGATGCATCACGGTTATTCAATCTATGCTGATTACATTTCAGCCTAATCAGACAAATACACTAATATAATTTGTGGTGGTTGTAACAAAACTAAATGTATCATTAAGGCGAATACAATATAATCACTCTTATTGCCTCACAATACATTGGATTTCTGTGACATTTATACTACCTCAAAACTTGTCTCCTATCTCAGCTAAATGTGTATTGTTAGATTTCAGGTGATTACTCAATTCTTTGGTTTGCAGGTTTGGCTCAGAATCAATTATAACTAATAAAATAATCAATCTAGATTATTGAAGTCTCCAATGAAATGGCTTAAACATAAATATTATCTTGCTTCAGTTGGTAAATCAATACAAATTGCCACATTAACTTCTCTTGACCGATCCAATTGGTAGGCATTTGAATTAATTTACTTTACTTATATTGGTACTATTCTAACATAAATTTGTAAACAATAACAGAAAAAGCATCATATATAAGATTTACTAAAGTAGCAACTATAAAAATTGATTGAAAAGTCACCCTTCTCAAAATTTGAGATGCTTTATATATATCATCATCAATATCATAACAACAGAGTTGTCCCAAATTATTTGGAGTTCATTACATAAATTGTCTCCACTTTGAACTTATAAAAGGCTATATCCCTACAACATACTAATTTGTTGAAACCGATCAAATCAACTTTAATTGCATTGACTAACTTTAGTCTACCCTATACGCCATAGGCCGTTACACATTCCACTCTAATCAAACTAAATTTTCTAGCTATACAATACATTATATGAATAAATAATTTAATGTTCATGAAGTAAGAGATGAAATATAGTAGTACCAAAATACTCAAACAAAGCGTACCTGAAGGGTCAAAGCACTTGTATGTTTGGTGACCAAGAAATTGGTCAAGTTCACAAAGTAGGCCAAAGACGAGTTGAACAAGAGATACCATATAATCTTGAAGTCTTGTCTGGCAAGTGCCAATGTTATACCAATCACATTTTCCTCCATTATAATTGTTGCAGGAAGTAGAAAAACAACAGAGATTGGAGCCATATATAGAAGGAGATTCATAGAGTTTAACTTCTCCCTGAACAAGAGAAGAAGCAAATGGTTAAGGACATATCCCCTTTTTTTTGTTCTAAATTTTCAAGGGAATTGATCACTCACCCTTCAGAGGACATCAAAATTCCCTGCAATACCGACTTAAGTGCTCTAGCAGCAGTAGCTCCAATACACATAATAAAACCAAACAAATGAAAGCTTGGCTCACCCTACAACGTTGAACATATAAGTGTCAGCATTATCCACACACATGTTTAAGATAACTGTTGCACCTAAAAGTCCTATTAGAATACAGAATCAAATTCAAAGCATAACAAAGCACCTTTCAATCACAGAAACAGTCAACTTCAATCAGCCAAATGTAGGCAACCAAATAATACATGGTCATGCAATGACAAAATAGTAGCTCCAGAACAAACCATTCTAACAATATGTGCAAGTCTACTAGTCAACCATGTGAGAAATAGTCAGACGACAACATTGTAACAACTTTTTGTCAGAGGAACCCAAATCAAGGAACTAAAAGAAGAGAATATGAACTAAGAGGCAAAGAAATGATCGACCATAAACCATTAGCTTATCAAGTGCCTATAGGCCATTCGAAATTGAAATTAAATTCTCTGACAAGGAGGTGACCCATGCATCAAATTCAAAATCTAAATTATAACACAGACACATGCCAGATTTGTGCATTATTGATATGAGCAATGATTTATAAGATCTTAAGCATCTGCAGACATGTTATCTAAAAAAAACACGAATCAATAATACCTGGGGGCTGTGGGCATCTCTCAGATGAATTACAAGTATCATCGTGTATATGTAAAATATCTTACGTGCATCTATATGCGTATAGATTTGCTATAAAATTGAACTGATGGCAAGGAAACAAAAAAATCACCCCGCTTGCAATAATGACACCAGTAACCACGGGCACGAGGGTAATGTAGGTTAACCACGACTCCCGCCGGAGGGTCATAAGGTAAGCGAAGATGGCGGTGAAGAAAGGTGTGGTGGCGCCGACGGCCTGGTTGAACGAGACGGGAAGGTATCGGAGCGACACGTTCCCGCTGACCACCGAGCTGCAGAAGACAAGGCTGAGGGCGGCGATTTTGAGGAACTGGACGCGCGACCGTATGGTCTGCATCGGCACGATCTTGAGCCACGCGATGGCGACGTAGCTGAGGAGGGAGCAGGCTGTCATGTGGCACATGGTGAGGAAGATCGGGTACTTGAAGCCATAGTTGCTGAGCAGGTACTTGTTGAGGAGAAGCACTCCGATGTTGGAGGAGTACCACGCAGCGACGAGACCGACGGTGAAGAACCGTCCGTTCGCCAGCGCCGGCGACATCGCCGCCGCCGCCTTACCGCTCATCGCCTCCGGATCCTCTTCGCCGCTCCGGATCTACGCGGGGACGCGCAGATCGAGGGAGTGAGCACCAAAATTCTCGAATCCGATCGCTCGTCGATCGATCCCGGCCAATGAGATCGCTTCCTGGAGCGAGAAAATCCGGCGATTCGATCGGATCTGGGACGGAGAAGGATGAAAAAAAAGGGTAGGAAATAGGAAACTAGAGAACACGAGGCGGAGAGGAAAAGCCTTGTAGCTCGTAATTTTATCGCAGAGGGCGATGGGTCAAAACACAAAAGGACTAGTTTGTTTAACAACTTTACATAGTAGACCTTGAAAGTTTGCTTGTTTACCAACTTTGCGTATTAGACCTTGAAAGTTTCCACATGTGCATAGGCGGTTCGAATTTCAACTAGGATACGTTACAAATACTTTCCTATGAAAAATCTAAGAGATTATTAGACGAGGAGTTACTCGTATTTCTGAATTTATCAGACAAATTAGGGAGAGGTCGCCTGTCTTCCGAACTAATTGAGTCCGAGGCCATATGCTTGGATTATATATAAAAAAAAATTAGTGCGTTACATGTGATATTAGATTAATTAAATGGATTATATTTATTTCAAATATAATTTAATATAAATCCATGTGAACTAAATCATTGATAGTTTCATCGGTGAATTAGGAAAATGGACTTTTATGCACGGCGACGTCTCACTAACTTCCTCCTAATGATATGTTTGGGAGGAAATAATGCAAGGGTAAATAATAAAAAAATAATTTTTATTTTTGTTTGAGAAAAAGTTGAGGGTAAGAAAGAGAAAATTTTACCCCTTCTGATATCTCAAACAATCTATTTCCTTACACCTTAATTTAGAAGGTAAGAAATTATACTCCATTCCTTTTTTATTAATGAATCTCCCTTTTTAGATATCGAATCGGATCGGTCGATTTTACTTGAATCAGTTTCCGGTTGATCCTCATTGAACCGACGAATCAAATGACATTATTTAATATACTTTTATCAATTTATATTATTTTTAAAAAAATATGATTTTATTATCTTTATAAACCATCTGATTAATATACAAAATCTTAATTTTGAAAATTAAAAACCATAAATCATTTTATTTAACAAGTGATAATTCAATAACAATTTAGATTTAGAATAAATTGATGATTTAAAAATTAAACTCGTATAGCCTTTGATTAATTTGTGGCTTTAAGTCGATCATGGGGCTACCTAACAACTTGTTCGTTGTTCACACGTTGGAGTCGTTTAAGTGCGACAAAGTTGGCTGCTTCCACGAAGACAACTGGACTAGTCGTGCAAGCTGGCAAATTTGTTTTCTATTTTATTTTATTTTATTTTTCAGATATTCTATTCTGGTAATTAAAGTAAAAGATTATATTACTCATCAAAAGGTCTCATTGCCAATCAAGGTATATTCTATTTATTATTCGGTGTATTTTCTTAATAACATAGACGTCAAGATTTCATTCGATCAATATTTAATTTAAGTCATCTACTAAATAAATTAGAAGTACATAAATTGAGAGAGGCCCATCTCCAGAATAATAATAATAAATTTCTCTACGTACGTATGAAATTCATAATTTTTTATGAACGCAAATCCAATCAAAGTCGGGATAGACAAAGATTTGCAACTGTCCAACATCACAAGAAGGTATAGCCGTGATCTAGCCCCAACAGCTTCCTCGTCTTCCTCAAGAATAACTCTCTGTTCTTGATCAACCCTGGGAGGAGCCCTGTCATGGTCGTGAACGGCAGCTGCGCCACCGCGTCCTTCTTCCCCAACGACACCATCGCGATCGACATGGATGGCCGGTACTTCCCCAGCTTCGCCTCCTTCCCCCCGTTCGCCTCCTTTATCAGCGATTTCAAGTTCTTCGACACGATCATTGCGTGCCTCTGCGCCAACACCCCCTGTTTTCGTTCCTGTCCATCGCATAAACTTGAGTCGAGCGACTAAATTGGATAGATTTAGATCAAGATTTTCGATTTTTCGAAGAAAAAAGGGGGTAATTCTATCTTGTCTACGCCATGGCCGGTGCTTACCGGAACGTCGATGATGTCGCCGATGGCGAAGATGTTGTTGAAGCCCTTGACTCGTAGGTGCTCGTCCACCATGAGCTGCCCGTACTTGTCCAAGCAGTCTTTCACCACCGACTCCCTGAGCCACGCCGAGCCCAGCGGCCTTCTCACGCAGAGGTAGTGCACGTCGGCGGCGATCGCCTCTCCGGCCGACGTGATGTAGACCCCTTTGTCCGCCTGGAGCGTGTCCAAATCGATGGTCTGCTCCAAGAGCACGTCTACATTCTTGGATCGCAACCATTCCAGCGCCTTGCTGCCGGCCTTAGATCCAATGAACCCCAGCAGCCTCGGCCCGCTGTGGACCAGCGTCACCTTCTTCTCCGGGTAGGAGGCCGCGATGTCTGATGCGAGCTCGACGCCGCTCGGGCCGCCGCCGATGATGAGAACGGAGCTCGAGTACTTCAACTTGGCGTTGGCCTCTCTGAACTTGTCGATTCGTTCCCTACGACTCTGCGGCGAGGAGGCGCAGTGGCCGGTGGCGATGACGAGGTAGTCGTAGGGGAACTGGTGGCCGTCGGAGGTGATAACTTCGTTGTCGGTGATGTCGACGGCGGAGGCGACGACGACCTTGGCATTGACGAGGTAGTCGACGTGGTTGACGACGGCCTTGTCGGCGAACGCCGGGTCCACCATCGACCGCATGGTGGCCCACGATATCTCGAAGTACTCCTTCCTGTTTAAGAAATGATTCGGATTTCAAGCACGATCGAGAATTAATTAAGGCTACATCGATAAAGACGTCGCCGCCGACTCGTTTACGAGTACGTACTGATCGATGAGGACGACGTCGGCGAGGAACTGGAGGGACTTGGCGACGACGGAGCCGGCGATGCCGCCCCCGACAATGACAACGCGCTTCCAGCAAACGGCAGCAGAGGTGGAGGAGGAGGAGGAGGAACGGCCACTGCCGCTGCTGGAGATGACCCATTGCGGGTGGATGCCAATGTCGCTGGCGGAGCGGATGTGCGGCGACAGCAGGTTTCCCTCCATCTCGCGCTGTGGCAGCGAGCGGCGAGACGAGAGCAAGCGGAGGGGCGTGCGCGAGAGGAGAAGGAGCGCGCGCGAAGGGGGCAAGAGATCGCGAGAAATCTATAAATGTGTCGCCGATGGATCAACGGGGTGCGTCGTCGCTTCGCTGTTGGCCTGAAAATAGCGACAAAAGAGGCAAACGTTGGCCGTATATGTTCTTACCGGGAATAGAAGGTCATCGCGAGGCTGATTTATAATTAGTGCGTGGAATGGCAGGTTGAACATTGCTCGTTACTTATTTACTACGTTAATAAAAATTAACTAAATAATTATTTGAAAGCTCATTTTATACAAATTATTATTATAAATTGCAGACAAAATGGAATCACAGAATCAGATCATGGACCGGGCTACGCTATCGCATTCAGTTCAGATACCAACATCCACCAATCGCAACAGCTGGCATGACAGGGACAAAATTTATTTTAATTTGATTTAATTATGCATATTGGAGTTTGTAAAATAAGTTAGAATGATTGGAATTAACAACGTAAAACACTTTGTGCTAATGTAATTGAAAAGATGGTCCATGTTAGTTTTCATCTCGTTGTCAACGCCTGTCCGATTGACGATGGTTCCATCAGTTCGCATCATCTCATTTTATTCCTCTTCCACCGGCACACGTGCCCAATTGCTGCTGTACTTTGACCTCCCTTTGTTAATGTTCCCGTGCCAAAGTACCACAATGCCAAAGTAAATTGCCCTGGTAAGGACTGATAGTTGATAGTTAATACGTAGATGTTTCGAGATTATGAATCAAAATTTAATAAAGTCGTGTGTTCGTCTTTTTTATTCGCTAATCATAATATTTGAATTAGTAGCTTTCGTAATTTATCCCTTCCGTATTAATCTTGAGATGGATTGACGGAGGAAGAGGGAGAGGGACGCTGAGAGCGAGGGAATCGTCTTTTGTCATCTTGATGCCACCATACCAAAGTAAGTTATCTCACGAATGAACTGATGGATGTAAGTGTTACCATCTTGAAATTTAAGAATTAAAATCTGATAAAATCAGTGTGCTCGTTTTCTTCTATGTGCTAGCCACAACATCCGAACTAATAGTTTCCATGATTTATCTCCTCGGGACAGATTGACAAGAACGTTAGGAACGAACAAATCACTTTTTACTACCATACCAAAATAAGTTACTTGGTACGAGAATATTAACAAAGGGTATGTGTGTTGAATTGTTGATAAAATCAGTGTATCCGTTTCTTCTTGTGGGATGGACTTATAGTTAGTACTGAAATGTTATTATTTTGAAATCTAAAATTAAAATTTAACAAAACTAATATCCGCTCTAAAACGAATTGACAAAAACACTAAAGTCGAATGAACCATCGTACTAAATTTCTTCTAGAATCAAGCCCCTCACTTCTTCCGTGGTCAAGTGACAAAAGACAAAATGCTCGCCTCTAGTGCCCCTATCTCAGGATCAACATGAAAGAAGTAAATCACGATGACTGAAAAGGTAAGAGATTATGAAGAAGAGACATTTTAGATATGATGTAAAAATTTACGCTCCACTAATTCTATAATTCGAATTCAAAATATCTAATAATAATTTATTAATTTTTTACCATCTCAGCTATCCTGCTGAATGCTTCCTCCATGGTCGAGCCAAACCATTAGGTGGTGGGTTTCCTTCGAGAGTCTCCACTCCAAGGCCATCGTTGCTGCGAGCCCCCTTCTCTTTCTTTGGCTTCAAGCAACTTTGAGTTTCCAAGGCAATCATTCTCTCTCAGACATTCCGTCGAGCACCTGGTCGGTAGCTCTGTTTTCGTGCCGTGTTTCCGGCCCTCGTGGTGGTTGTTTTTGTGTTTGTCGGTGGGATTCGTAGAATTGATTCGGGTTCTCCGTCCGCGCGTCTTCGGCGAGGGAGATGGGGACGCTGGATCGATCTAAGAAGAGGATCCAGCTTTGGAAGAAGGCGCTCCTCCACTTCGCGCTCTGTTTCGTCACCGGATTCTTCACTGGCTTCGCGCCGCCGAGCGCGGCCAATATCTTCTCCATCGCCGCCGCCGAGCGCCCGCCCGTCGTCGTCGTCGTCCCGGCTGCCCCCTTTGAGGCCGCGGGGCAGGTTGTCGAGCCTGCCGGGTCGACCGCCAACAGGTCCCTCTCTGAGATCTCCAGATCTGTGCCTGTTCTCGTCGACAGCGACGTCGACCCGCCGCCGCCCTACGAGGGGAGCGGAGCCCGCGGGGCAGCCGCCGTGGCGTCTCAACCGCGCGAGCGGTTGCTGATCCTGGTCACGACGACGCGACGCGAAGACCGGTTCCAAGGTGCGTTCTTGCGGCGGCTGGGGCACACCCTACGACTGGTGCCGCCGCCGCTGCTGTGGATCGTCGTTCAGGCGAACGAGGATACTGGTGCCACAGCAGCTATGCTGCGGAACACCGGTGTCATGTACAGGCACTTGACCTTTAAGGAAAACTTTACCGACCCGGAGGCGGAGGCCGACCACCAGCGGAACGTCGCCCTCAGTCACGTCGAGTACCATCGACTCACTGGGATCATTCACTTCGCTGCTGCATCCAACGTCTACGACCTACAATTCTTCGAGGAGATAAGACATATCGAGTACGCCCGTTTTGCCATCATTTTTTTTTCGCCTGCCATCTGTTTTCCCAATTAAAAGCTCGAATTAATATAGCATCTCTGCAACTCCAATCCTTATCCGATTCATAGAGATTTCCATCTTCGTCACTTTGCTAAAGAAAAGTGAAAAAAAGGGCAAAAGTCTTGCTCCTTTCCACAGCTTTTGACCTTTTCAACTGAAAATCGATTTTTTCATTCAGTAGTTGTGATAAATTACTTCATTAAATTTCGATTATTTTGCCCTTTCGTCTCTCAATTGAGTGGTTGGCAATGCAACATTGGAACTTTGACACCATCAAAATAGGTAATTAACCAGATCTTCGAATTTGATGCTCTTCTCTGCTTTTATTTTCTTTCCTCTTTTTCTATTCGAGGCGTTAAACATGCAAATATGCCTTAAAATGCGTTATTTTCAGCGTGTGCAGTGTGCCTCGTGAGAAAGGAAAAATATACTCTCTTCGATTGATTATTAGGTGTAATACCTTTGCTTGGCCCTTTGCTGGTATTGAACATTCTCAACCCTTGCTTAGTTAATGATAAAGATTCTCAATCCTTGCTCTTAAAAATATTAATTTTTTCTTCTCTCTTATAATCCCAAGAAATTGCTGATCGGTTTGATAAATAGGATGAATTTTGATCATTGAATTGCTCATAACTAATCAAAGCAGAAATTGTAGAATTAAAGTTGCCCCTGCACTTTGCAAAGGTGATGCCGTTTCTATAAAACTAACCAATCCGTAACAAGAAAACCTTATTTTCTTTTCTGAAGATCCCTACCAGGGTTTCTTGTCCCTCACTTCATCTCTTGCACATGCATCTTTGTTGTCATGTACATTACCTGGTTTGCAGGCTACAGAACTTGTAGTTTTACCTGGCATATACAAGGCTAATGTCTGTTCATTCCTCTACTTTTTAGGATTTTATTTGATAATTACCGACATACACAAATTGGATCGTACCTTTTTCAGTGAATTCAATGTGTCAACTTAATATCTCTGGTGTTTATTTATCTTCCCTGTCATTTTCAGTTCTATTGTGTCTCTGATGTAATTGTTTTCAAACTCCAGTAGAGGTTGTTAAAAAACTCATTTGTCCCAATTTAATATGCATGGTCAAAGAACGGTCACAGTTTTTGCAACTGATGCCAAACTATTCTGATTATTCACTCATGCTACTTGACAATAGCATATAACACCAACTGTTGTACCGTGTTGTCCTATTTTCGCTTTCTCGAGCAACAACTTAAATAGTGTTAATACTCCTCATTCAAAATTCTAGGGTTTTTGGGACATGGCCAATAGCAATGGTATCTACAAACAGGAAAAGGGTGGTTATGGATGGTCCAGTTTGTAACTCATCAAAGGTACAAGGATGGATCTTAAAGGAGTTGAACAATGACAATAAGTTGCTGCTCAGCGGTACTGACATGAGCCATAAACCCCTCAAAATAAATATTTCTGGCTTTGCATTCAATAGCTCAATATTGTGGGATCCTGAGAGGTGGGGGCGCCCTACCTCATTGCCTGACACATCACAGGTTTGCTTTTCAGCATTGTCTTATTAAAATTATCGAACACTTGAGTGGCCTGAAAGACTTCAAAGCAAATCTAACTTCTATTTGCCATTTTTGTGAATACAGTTTTCTTTTGTAGAATTTTTTATCTTCATTCTTTGGTCTTGGCGAAATATGTTTCTTATTCTACATGAACTCTTTCTTAAAATGAAACATGAAGCATAGTCGGTGATTAGTTAGTAAGATCATGTGTTAACTCATGCATTGCGTCCATCTCTTTCAATTTTCTTTCATCAACTTATCTATCAATTGTTGTGCTAACTGACGCATGTATTATATGTTTTTTTTTCTTGATGCGATATCTGGTGGCCTTAGGGTTATTTATTTATACTAAAAGAAAAGTTATCAACCACCTAATTTGCAACAGTAGTTTCAATTATTAGCCGATGCAAGATGCTTATCAGATGTTTTTCCCTCACCTTATTAGGATTGGCAACATGGCATTAATGCCCAAGTAGTAACTGGAGGTGGTTTGCCCATTCATTACCTACTACCACATTATCTTCATAAAGCCTCTTAATTTAATCCTTGTTGGCCTTGGTGATTTCAGGATTCAATCAAGTTTGTGCATGAAGTGATCCTAGAAGATGAGACTAAGTTGAAGGGAATTCCTGCTGATTGCTCCAGAATCATGGTGTGGCACCTTAACATGCCAAGTGTTCTTACCCTGCCCTTCCATTCTCAAAGCCAAGGTAGAAGGTAGACAATGAGAGGATGAATCATTTATAGAAGTGTACATGAGAGAAAGAAAAGAAAATGTTACTTTCAATTCATATTTAATATATTTTGGGCAAGGCTAATTATAATTAGATACCCTTTCAAACCATATTTTTGGCTATTACAAGGTATATTATTTCATAAGGTTGGCGACTTTATAATTGAGGCTAGTTAGCACATACAGATCTCTAGTCACCAACGCACTAAGATGAGAAACTGAATGCAAGGAGATCAATCACTAATTCTCTTCAAGAACTCTTTTGTGATTGTGGAATGAAAACACGCTCTTGCAATATTTACTAGTCTCAAATTTGATGGTGGAATTTTTCAATAAATTATGTAGGGCATGATGCTTTTTTTTGGTTGGAATATTAAAGTCGGATTAAAAGGCCACTCCTTTCCCAATGGCCCTCATGCAAGGTATTATTGTTCAAGAATTGCCATTATGGTGCCCTCTTCTGTGTCTTGTATCATAAATATGCTGGAGGACCATCTCTCTTTCAAGAACTGTCATAATGCCAAAGATATTGATTGCACTGCACGCCTTACCTTTTATTTAGCCAAAGAAGGGATGATTTACAGTTCACTACAAGGAAACTATTTTTTAGTACACTTGGATTCGAAAAAATCTTCTTAGTGGAGTGAAACTGTATTTTACAAGGAAAGATCTGCTTGATAGATAGCATTTGCAGCCTTGTCTCAGCTTGTTTATGTATATTTTCAGGCCTTTTGTCCTCAAAATTTAACCATGTAGTTAAGTAACTAACCATAAATATGTGGGTATTTAAGATGCTTTGACTATACTTTGGATGCCTTCTATAGAGATTCCACTTGAATGCCTTCAGCTGAGGTTTGGGTCCCAATCCGTGCAAACCACACCCTAATTCTGTAAGGTCACAAACATGGGTCCATTTTAAACCCTGGTAATCTAAGTATCGCAAAGGAACAAGCAACAGTGAAAGAAAAAAAAAAGTGACAGATCATCGCAATTTTCTCTCATGTATGTTTTATTCCATATGCAATATCTAGCAATATGCACTTCTTGATCCGGGCGAACGATTTTTTTTGGAAAGGTTGTGGGCCCGGTCGGGGCCGATCTGGCATGACTTGGGTCAGGGAGAGTTAAGCTGGGTCATCCACGGCTTCACGGGTCGGACCTTGGACTAAACCAGAAGAGTGGAGGTTAAGGCAGATAAGGCCCCGGTTCAGGATCCAATTCACTCGGGGTCGGTCACCCGAGGTCGGGCGCTCGGGGTCGGCCACCCGAGGTCGATCACCCGAGGTCGGGCACTCGGGGTCGGTCACTCGGGGTTGGTCACTCGAGGTCTGGCACTCGGGGTCGATCATCCGAGGTCGGGCGCTCGAAGTTAGGAGCTCCTAGCCGTGTGCCCTGGTTTCACTCCATAAGTGTGGGCTCTGTATCCCAGCTTATCCGATCGACTTAGCCTGTAAGTTATGGTGGGTCGGGCGAACGATTATAGCTCGTTCCTGTCAGTAATAATGTGACAGACCTCTGACATAATCATTATTTGACAGAGTCGCCGAGAGTTAATGAGGAGCAGAAGAGACAGTTTAAGCAGGGTGCCAGGTGACGGACCCAAACTATGTGTCACGAATGTGGGCCTCAAATTTAAATGTAAATGAAATGAATGCTGGAAACCCTTTTTACAATCAGAATATGAAAATGTAATATAGGGGCCACAGGTCGTATTTTTCTCGGGGACTAGTTGTTGTGTTTGATTCGTGCTTGTATTTATGTGTCGTTTATGAATTCGGGTTTCAAATTAAAATCTGGGTTTTGTTTCACTTGGAAATGAAATAGCAGTTAAAATGAAGGAAACGGCAAGTTATAATCCAATCAAAGGAGAAACCAAATCAATCAAAGGGCCTTAACTAAATTTTTAAAACAAAATTGAGATTAATGCCATCTAAAATGCTAAGCAAATGCATACGGACAGTGATTGAAATTTTCAGAGACAACCAAACCTAAAACAATTGGTAGCTACAAAATTCAGTAATCAACCCTTGAACAATCTCAACTCAAACTAAATACAATGAACCGAAATTCTTATGTGCCAAAACAAATTGATGCTAAGTGCCAAAAACTATGAACTTGCAATTCCAATTGGCTGATCAATTCAGATTAGGAAGGAACTTGACACCACCAAAACTGCAGAAACTGCAGTAATTTGCAGTTTCGGTTCAGAAATTCAGAAACATGCAGTTTGGATGCAAATTCAAATTAAACAAATGCAAAGCTTCCTTGATATAAATTCAACAGCTACACTTAAAAATGGCAGAAATGATTTGGGTGCAGATCTGAAACTGGGATGCAGAAAACAGATATGAATTCAGTATGTGCAGAACTTGGAAACTGATGCAGACTTGGCAGCAGATAAATGCAGAAATACAACTCGAGTGAAGCAAAACTCTAGAGCCAAACTGATGTGCCAAAATTTATCTTAAATCAGAACTGATACTACACTGCAGAAATAAGAGCAAACATTCAGAAACTACTTATTACCAACACTGATTTCGAATGTATGATACTCCAAAAGTTGTGTTAATTTTTGACACAAATCAATTGCCGAAACTTTATTTGATTCAAGATGCAGAATTTCAAATACAAATGCAGATACAACAACTGAAATTCAGTAACAAGCTGGATGGAGAAATGAAAATGCCGAAAATGCAGCAACACTCAAATGCAAACAAAATGCAATGGATCAAGTTGAGATCTGATATGATGCTTCCCTAAACAGGGAACTTCTTGTTGAGCTGAACTCGGAAATGTAGAAACAAACTTGGAGAATGCAAACTTGGGGTTTGATACGAAATCTGAAAATGATGCACAGAATTAATCCAAGCTGACCAAACGAATTTCAGAATTGAAACTAGATGTGAAATCAAACTTGGATCAACTAAATTCACACACGAAATTGGTCTTCAATGGCAGAAATTTAGCTAGACATAACTGAATTCGAATTAGGAATAAACTAAAGAGTTTCGAAACTAAACTAAAATCTGCAACAAAAGGTTGATACGCAAGCCGAAAATAGAGGTAAAACTGATACGGAAGGATTAATCAACAACTAAACTATAATTAAAAGCAATTATCCACTACAAACATTCCCTAGCTGTTGAACTAGAAGATTTGAATCCTAATTAAGCAGAAACAACTCAGAGATTAAAAGTAACAACTAGAACAGCTGATAAAACTGAAACTGAAAACAGAGTTGCGACAGAAATGAAATGACTACAAAAAACAGAAATTAAACGAGTTAAACTACTCCTCAATCTTCCCTAAGCTCAAAATCTTCTTGGTTGTCAATCAAGAGCCGGCTTCGAACCCCTAGGCACAGCAAATCAGTGGAGCGCAGCTTGGATTGAAGGAAACAGCTGAAACTGCACACGGCTGGAATTTTCCAGTCCAATCTCTTGTATCTCGATGGATGGCTTGCGATGATGAGTTGAAGAACATCTGAGCTCACCTGAGAACCCCTACAAGTAGCTCAAACGATCGGAATTGGCTTGTGGACGAGAAACTAGTGATTGGTTAGCAGAGATGCCGAAACCCTCAACAAACTCTGTCCGGATGCAATCTGAGCTGAATTTTCCACCCTAGCTATCCCCAATGATCCAAATCTTGATCTAGATGAAGGATTGAGGGGTCGCGCCTCGAATTGGAGAAGAAATTTGAAGAAAAACGATAAACAAACGAAGAACAGTGAAGAATTGCGGCGAAGACGCGACGAAGGTTGCTGCGGCCAAATTTTTCCTTAAGTAATAAAAATTGGACGGCTCAGATTGATTGGAGGAGATCCAACGGCTGATCTTGCTCTGATTGGAGCCAAACTTTTATGATGATGATCTGGGGTCAGGATCTGCCTCGTGGTAGCTTGGATCCTCCAGATTTGCAACGGATGGTCCAGATCAACTCAATCTGTGAATGGACGCTCTAGAGCCCTCCAAGCTTGATCCAACGGTTGATTTAGCTCTGATTGGGATGAGACCTTCAGATCTTGATCATGGAGCTTGATCAACCCTAACCCTAGCTCGGATTGCTTCAGATCGTCCCGGATGGCTCAGATCTAGCCGCTCTTGAATCGGACGGCCCGGATTAATCGTAGGCTTGATAATTCGATCCGGTTCACATCCGACTCAGGTTTTGACCCAGTATGCCCTAGGTCCAGGATCCTTTCATGCCTACAAAAATATATCAGAAAATTAGTGGCCAAATAATCCAAAAATTATGTAATTTTGCAATTAAGTCCAAAATAAGATAAAGTTCCAAAACCTAGGGTAAAATCATAATTAAGCAATAAAAACATGGGTCAAACATGGATTTTAGCAATTAAAATAATCAATAAAATGGTGCTTATCACCAGGCGGCTGTGGCAGTCTCACATGATTAATAAAGCTGCCACCAGTGTAGTCTGTCAACTGATCATTCCTTAATGAGATAGGACAGCTCTGACACAGTAGAGAGCTTCCCTTCCCCTATATAAACCCCTCTTTGGGCTCCAAAGAGGGGATTGCTACCACTTTGCAACCACACCACCACTTTGTGAGCTCCATTCTGGTCCGAGCCAAGTACCTTGTGTTCCAGGCTTACTCGAGCCCGAGCCCGAGCCCGACCCCCCGAGTTACTACAGATCGGGTCATCTTGATTAGACCGAATCAGTCAGGCAGGAATCGATCTTCGCTTGTCGACAGGATCACTTCTTACACATGTTTATTGAATATAGTAGACAAAGGTGAATTTTGAGGGTGGTGCTTACCAATTAAGCTAGTTGGCATCCTTTTATATATATATATATATATATATATATATATATATATATATATATATATATATATATATATATATATATATATATATATGATTAATGGCATTGATCTAACAGATGTAACTAATTCTGCTTCGGCTCTGTCAACTTCATATGCAAAATTCACAGCTCACCACTGACCAAGTGGAGATGATGATGAATGCAGATGCCATCTGGCCTACGTTTCACATGCGCTAATCACAACATCCGTAATTTATTTCATCCGTGTTGACCGTGAAATGGATTGGCGGGGGCGCTGGAGTGAGAGAATCGCCTTTTGCCACTAAGATTAATAAGACGAGGGTACGAATTCGGAGACGTTAGACTTTCAAACCGTCCGTCGCGAATATTTTCCGATTTACCCTAGTGGACAATGAAAAACTTTTGTGGTGTCAAATCGATTGTCCGAGATTGAAACAAAATCTCGTTAACTAAATAAAAAGATTAGTGGGACTAAATTTAGACACTTAACTTATTTAAAAACAATTAAAAGGGCGATTCAAATTTCAAGTACCAATTTGAGCATCATATCAATATGCTCTAAACAATGCGTATAAGAATATAACAACAATAATATATTCTTATCATCAATATTAAAGGTCGTAATAGGCTAAGAGCTAATAGACCTTTACAAAGTGAAAGGGTTTAACAGTATGTAAAACTTTGCCGAGCTTGTGACTCGACGTGGTCAAATTTTGATAGACTTAACGTTGGCCAAATTTTGATAGACTTAACGTGGCCAACATGGATGAGTTATGTTGCTCAAAAGTTTATAACTATAACTTAAAAAAAAAAAATGATCAATGAGAGTTTTTCAACCTCGGGTGATCGATTTGGTCTCACAAAAATTTTCCATCGATCGTCAAGATCAATCGGAAAGTGCTTACGACGGGCGATCCAGAAGCTCAGCGTCCCAGGGTTCGCGCCGAATTTGGAGGAAAAATATTTGCAAAATACGCCATAGCTGGGGATCAAACCGCGGATGTCTGGGATAACAACTAATCGTCCTTCCGCTACACTATAGCCTCGGGGACTAAAAAAAATGATTAACGACTTTTTTCCAATGGCGACCGGTCTGACCCCACAGAAGTTTTCCACTGGCAGTCAGGGTAAATTGGGAAGAGTTCGTGATGGGCGGTTTAGAAGTCCAACATCCTAGGGTTTGCGCCCCATTTGGAGGAACCGTGGATGTCTGGGATAACAACTAGTTGCCCGGGATAACAACTAGTTGCCCCTTGGGCTTGTGCTATGGTGCAGCGGTAGAGTGACTAGTTGCTATCCTATACATCCGCGGTTCAATTCCCAACTATGGTGTATTTTGCAAAAACTTTTTCTACAAATGGGACGCGAACCCTGGGACGTTGGGCTTCTAGACCGCCATTTGCGAGCGCTTTCCAATTTACCCTAGTGACCGATGGAAAACTCCCGTCGGGCGGGACCAATCACCCTAGGTCCGTCTGCTACCTAATCCAATATTTTCTCTAAATGGAGCGCGAACCATATGATGCTGGGCGTCTGGACTGCCCGCCACAAACACTTCCCGATTTATCCTGGTGACAGGTGGGAAGCGCTCGCGATGATGTACGCCGATGATGTCTGAATGATAATCAAACGTGTACATATAAAATATCACATTATTTCTTAAAATTTTCATTAAATTCCGTATCATAGCTTATAGATATATATGTCATATAAATTTATATTGCAAACCAAAATCGAATCCCAAACTAACTTACACTGATATAACCCCAAAAAAAAAAAGCGCAAGTGAATATTTATCATAAAGCCTAGGAGTTAAAAATTAAGGGGGCGCTTGGTAAGTGGGTTTAGAAGGTGGGAATGGGAATGAAATCTATTTCATTCCCATTGATGATGCTTAGTATACGGGAATCGGAATCAAAATAAGGATATGATACCCTTGATTTCATAACCCACCCCCCACTAGGTTATCATCAAACCCATAAACCCCTCAATCAAACCCATTACCATTCTCATTGCCAAATTTATACCAAGCACCCCCTAAGAGTGCACACGACATATATAATTATTAAATGACAAATTAATATGTCATAATACTTATTTAACAAATTCACACAGATACAATGACAATTAAAGAAACGCACACTCATAATAAGTAAATTTTGTTCTCATAGTCAGCGATTCTAAAGACACCATATAAATGACAAATTAATGTCATAATACTTATTAAATGACATAATAACAAGTTCTCATACTTATTAAATGACAAACAAATGTCATAATACTTATTTAACAAGTTCAGGCAGATACAATGACAATTAAAGAAACGCACACCGATAAGAAGCAAATTTTGTTCTCATAATAAGCGATTCTAAAGACACCATATATGGCCAAAAGAACAAGCCCTCACTTGAATCTTATTATTCAGCAAACTCCAACTAATGCTTTTACAGATTGTCTTCTGCATATATAATATGCCCTTGAAGAACCAGATCCTTGCTGTGATAATTAATTAAACACTCCATGATATTGTTCCATTGCCAACTTTACCTTCATAAGCTAACAGTGTAAATTACATGCAATACAAGAGACAAAAAAGAATGAGCAATGTAAATAATGCTAATTATAAAAGATCTAAAAAAATTTGTATGGCAAAGAAAAAGTTGATGAATCGTATACGTGAAAAGAGAGACTATGATTCTTCTATTGCGAAGATTAACTGAAAATACGATACAAGGAATGCAAAATAAAAACTCTCTATATATGAAAATAAATATTGTCAAGGGTACTTACTCTCCTCGTCTCTTCATCTGCATGAATTTTTCTGACTGGGCCATCAATGTTGGATGAACATCGCCGAAGCAATCCATATCATTTAGTGACTTGGGAAGCCCCTTCTCTGGTATCGCTTGGATCTGTGGACAGTCCCATATATATAGTGTTTTTAGAAAGGGAGAAAGTCCCATCTCAGGCAGTGATTGGAGCTGTGGACAATTGTCTATTTGTAATTCTTCTAGGAAGGGAAAGCTATGCAGCAGCTCCGTCGGCAGAGATTGTAGTTTCTTGCAATAACCGAACCTTAGAGATGTAACTGCAGTGAAGCTTTGCATCAATATCGCCTCCTCAAATATCACCTCATCAGAACATGACTCAATTTCAAGTTTTGTGATGAATGGCAGCGAGTTTATCAGAGGAAACATTTTAAGCAGAGCAGTGTTGCCCACATATAATTCACGCAGAGATGGCAAGCTCCCTGCTTGCTCATCTTCTACATCCAACTGAACCAGCTTAGGACATCTTACTATCCTCAATTTCTCGAGGGATTTAAGGAGTCCTAAGCACTCCATTCTTCTTAACTCATCACAGTTAGAGATGTCTAAGTATTTCAATTCTACCAATTGAACCAGAGAAATAGACGTGTATTGGCAATCCTGTATTGTCAATTTAGTAACTGAACAAAGATTGTATGAGCAGCCAAGCAAAAGTTTTGCATATTCGCCACAGTCGCTCAAATTCAATTCCTTGAGTGAGGGCGGTAGATGGCGGCCACCTTCCTCGTCATCTTCGGTTTTGCTATTTAATATGAGACTGGGACAGTGTTCTATTGCCAACCTTTCTAGGGAAGGAGGGAAGGGAGGTAATCTCTTTAGTTTAGTACACCTGCTGACACGAAGTATACGCATGCAGGGAAATAGATCTTTGCCCTCCGTCCAAGACCACTCCTCCAATGCTCCCAAATCGCATAAGCGAAGCACTTCCAACTTCGGAAAACACTTGCCTTCAAATTCATGACTCAGTTGTTTCAAAGCAGGCATGTCGGACATGTAAAGTTCAATCAGATGCAAACGTTGACCAATAAATGGTAGAACGTCATCCCATCCCTTGCAATCTTGTAATTTAAGTTTTTCCAAATTGGATAGAACTTTTGGCATCAGCCAACTAGGTGACTTAGCTCCGTGGTACCCTTCAACTGTCAATATTTTAAGGGATTCGTTTGGCTGCAGACCTTCAATTACTTCCTCTTCCAACTTGGCATCCTTCTCATCATTCCAGTACAACTCCAACTCTTGTAGGTGAACTTTGTTCTTTAACTCAGCCTGCTGTGCTTCTGTGCTATTGACAGCATTCTCAAGATTGTAAATACTAAGTGTTCCATGAAGCTGTGTCATATCCTTTAGTTGTCCAAGCTTGAGTGCATCATCCTCTCGAAGACTAAATCTTCGCAATTCTTGAAGATTAGTTAGTCTCTGTACATCCTTCATCATCACCCAAAACTTGTAATTTGCATCAATGTGTCTCAAATTAACCAACTTATCTAATTCTTGTGGTATAGACTCTAGTTTAGAACAACCTATTACCTTCAGTGTTTGCAAATTATAAAGGTCGCATAATGAGTCAGGCAACTTTTTGATTACATTGGATGATAAATCAAGGTAACGGAGGTGAATCAATTTACCAATATGTTCGGATAACTCATGCAAGCCACACTGACTTACATCAAGAACGCGAATGCTTCTTAGTTTTTCAAAGAGGTTGCTATCGAAAGGTGAATATCTCAACATCAAGGTACGCAACTTGTCGTATCCAGAGAACTCCAACAGCAATTTTCCTTCTTCTACTCGTAGATGCCGAATAGTGGAAAGCATCTTTGTTTGTTCATTACTTTGAATTTTACATGTCTCTTCCGCAGAAATCATCTCAGCCAAATCATGTATAAGGTCATGCATCACAAATGCGCTATGTTCGTTGTATTTTTGAAAGAAAGACCTGTTAACAAACTCAAGAAAATAGTTGCTTCCAACATCTTCCATCCTCTTTGTGTTGTTATCTTCGATGAAGCCTTCGGCCATCCACATTAGAACCAACTCAGTTTCATAGAATATGTAGTCTTTAGGAAATAATGAGCAAAAGGCAAAACACTGCTTCAGATTTTCATTAAGATATTGATAACTTAAATGCAGAGCTGGCATAATGTCATCTTTATCTTGTTTTACTTTCCATATGTCGCTCTCCATTATGATGACCCAATGTTGTTGGCACAAATTTGATTGCAGAACACTGCCAAGTGTCTTTGCAGCTAATGGTGATCCCTTCAACTTGCGAGCAATCTTTCTACCAATGTCTTCCAGCTCCAGATAGTCTTTAGGGTTGAGTGTGCCAAATGAGTATTTCTTGAACAATTGCCAAAAGGCATCTTCGTCTAAACCATGGAGCACGATTGGTTCCGCTAGGCTAACCATTTTAGAAACTTTAATATCTCGAGTTGTAACAATGATTTTGCTACCATGATCTCCAACTTTGAGTAGTGCATAGAATTTCTCCCATATAATCTTATCATCGCTCCACATGTCATCAAGAAAAAGCAGAAACTTCTTTTTCGCAATATGCTGATGGAGTATTTTGTGAAGAAGTTCTAACTCCATATTATCAGATTGTTTTTGAAGAGTTACTGACTCTATTATAGATTTAGCGAGTCTCTGTACGGTGAAATTGTCAGACACACAGACCCAAATCTTGAGGTCAAAATGACCATGAACTCTGTTGTCTTTGTGCGCATACTGAGCAAGAGTAGTCTTTCCAGCCCCTCCTATCCCGACAATGGGCAAAACGGAAAAGGTATCGTTGACAAATCCCGATGCAGGTTCCACCTGATTAGCTGACCCCAACAACCACTCTACCACTTGATTCAGTTCTTTGTCTCTGCCAAACAATATGTCCGTCACAGGGGAAGAGCATGTTTCTCTGTCCTGAAACTGCACCTGAGGTTGCTTCCCTCTATCATCTATTGCTGACAGTTTCATGATGCTCGTGATACTATTAGCAATTCTCTCCAGCCTTCCTTGAATTTCCTTCACTCTAGTTCTCATATCATCTTCCTCCAAGGAATAAGAAGAGCCAAACAACTTTATTTTTGCAAACATGTTTGAAAAGCCACTGTAGCCACTTGCCTTGTCTTCCTCATCTTCGCCTTTGACCTTCTGCTTGAGGACATGGTATTGGAACTCATCTATCAAGTCCTCAGCATCATAAGCAACATCCTTGAGTTTCTGCATCAATGTCTTCCAGTTGTTGTCGTCGCTCCGACTACTCTGTACCTTGTCAAGGATGATTTTAGTCTTCAGCAGCGACGTGCACAGAGTTTCCATGTCCGCCGCGAAACCCCGGCGTTCGGCAAACAGTCGGATGGCTTTGTCGCTGGCCTTATCGATCAAGGTCTGGATGAAGGCCTGAGCGAACCATCCCCCCACTGTTAGTGGCAGTGCCATCTGATTGCAGAAGAGAGCAGATCCTTGCTCTTCTTTCAGATCTGCAAGCCAAAAGAACAGCAAAAACAAGACAAAGGCAGCAGCAATCAAGGGCACGCATCATGTAGTAGATCGAACTGGCAAAATATTAGGATTAATATATATAGCAAAGTAATATGTATAAGAGATTTGATTACCTCGAAATAAAGTGAAACTGGAGGTGATCGTTGCTGCCGTTGAGTGGGCGATGCTTCTGCAAACTACAGAATACTCTCGGGAAGCAAATATTGCTACAAGGAAGTTGGAGATCTAAGTAAAGTTGGGCGATGCTTCGGCAAACTAGATAAGAGTCTCCGGAAACATTAAATATATATATATATATTATTTAATGGAAGCTGACTCAGCCAGCAATAATTCAGCCAGCAATAATTAAAAATATTAAATATAAATTATTTTAAAATTCACAATCACACTCTAAAATTTACTTTAAAATTTTATTCTCACTCTATATATATATATATATATATAAATATTTAATTACTTTAATTTTCCGATAATATTATTTTTTCTATTTTTTCTATTTTTTATAAATAAAAAAATTCAAATAAAAATATAATTTCTCTTAAATTCAAGATTTCTAAACTAGAACTTAATATATTTTTATCAAATTGAGCATTATTTTTTTCTGCGTAACCAATCAATCGATTCAAGCTAAATCAATTGGTCAAGCGGGAAAAAAATCATGCTTAATTTGATAAAAAATAAACTAGATTTTCTTTAAATGATCATGAATTTAAGATTAATTATACTTACTTTTAAACTTTTGTATCCATAAAAAATCAAGATTTTATTCCCTCATAACAAACACAGCTGATCGATTATCGATCTGATATATAATCGAATAGAGTTGCCCAATCGACTGTCCAATTGCAATGGATTTATCTTAAATTAATTGATTGACATGAACTCCCAATTGATTTATCATGTTAAAAAAGAATCATACTCAATTTGATAAAAAATATATTAGATTACGTCGAATAATTCAACTTAGTATAAATTATATTTTATTTTGATTTTTTTACCTAAAAATAATGTAATTAGGTAAATCTCATTGCATTAGAAAAGTGAAATAAATAAAAATTTATACGTAAAAGTGAAAATAAATTTTAGCTCAATATTGTGAGATCCTGAGAGGTGGGGGCACACCAGTTCGGATCCTCTGTCCCGAGTCCTTCTCTGTCCCTCTGTCCAAACACAAAACGGTAAAAAAAAAAAGTGCCGCTCGCGTGACGCTGTCCACTCTCGCGATCAAACCGAACCGCCTCCGCTCGCGATGATTAATCCCTCGGCCGAACTGGCAGAGGGCCTTGGTGCTCTGCCACGGCCGGCCTGACATACTCGCCGCCGCGATTCGCCACCGAAACGCCCTCGCAAGTGCCCACGCCTTCTACCTGCGGAGGAGGAGCTGTTGGATTTCTACCTGCGGCAGATGGTTCATGGCAGGAAGCTCTATTTCGACATCATCGGCACTCTCAACATCTACCTTCATGAGCCATGGGAACTTCCAGGTCTGCTATTCAAACACCACCTTCTAAGTTTGCATTCTTGAGAATTTCTTCTGTTTTTTTAAGGAATTTTTTTTATTGGGTTACTGATCAGGGCCAGTCATCGGTCGCCGGCCCCCAGCAGTCGCCGTCATCGGTCGCCGGCCCCCAGCTGTCGCCGTTCCGGAGCCGGCGATCGCCGATCACCAGCGGCGGTCGTCGGTTGCCGGCAGTTGTTGATCGCCGCCGGCGGTCGTCGGTGGTCGCCGGCCAGCGACGGTCGCCGGTCGCTGGTCGTCGATTGTCGGCGGTCGCCGATCGCCGGTCGTCGATTGTCGGCGATCGCCGATCGCCGGCGGTCACCGGCCGTGGTTGCCAACCGTCGCCTGCGAATAATGCTTCTGGAATTTATTAAATTATAATGGTTATATTAATCTTAAATGTAAATATTAGAGGATAATTTTAGAATTATAAGTTGCAACCCCGGAATCAAGAAAAATCTTACTTTCCTAATATTTTTCGATTCCTGGTTGCATGCCTTTTTGCTGACGTGTCGGACATCGATCATTACTTGGGAATCACTGATTATTTAAACCAAACAACCTTGGATGAATAACCAAGATTATCGAGGATAACCCCCAACCAAACACACCCTTAGTTATATAAATATACAAAAATAATATACTTAGTGAAAAAATTCAATAAAACCCTTTAAAAAATTACATGATATTTTATATGTAACGATTTTCGATGGATTCATCGTGCCCCAAGATATAATTTAATTCGAGATGGCAACCGAAGGTCACTGATGATATCCGAATGATAATCAAACATGTACATATAAAATATCACATTATTTCTTAAATTTTCATTAAATTTCGTATCATAGCTTAGCTTATAGATATATATGTTATATAAATTTATATTGCAAACCAAAATCGAATCCCAAACTAACTTACATTGATATAACCCAAAAAAAAAAAAAACGCAAGTGAATATTTATCATAAAGCCTAGGAGTTAAAATTTAAGAGTACACACGACATATATAATTATTAAATGACAAATTAATATGTCATAATGCTTATTTAACAAGTTCACACAGACACAATGACAATTAAAGAAACGCACACTCATAATAAGTAAATTTTGTTCTCGATTCTAAAAACACCATATATCGCCAAAAGAACAAGCCCTCACTTGAATATTATTATTCAGCAAACTCCAACTAATGCTTTTACAGCTTGTCTTCTGCATAATATGCCCTCAAAGAACCAGATCCATGCTGTGATAATTAATTAAACCCTCCAAGATATCGTTCCATTGCCAACTTTGCCTTCATAAGTTAACCGTGTAAATTACATGCAATAAAAGAGACAAAAAAGAATGAGCAATATAAATAATGCTAATTATAAAAGATCTAAAAACAATTTGTATGGCAAAGAAAAAGTTGATGAATCGTATACGTGAAAAGAGAGACTATGATTCTTCTATTGCGAAGATTAAATGAAAATACGATACAAGGAATGCAAAATAAAAGCTCTCTATACATGAAAATAAATATTGTCAAGGGTACTCACTCTCCTCATCTCTCCATCTGCATCCATTTTTCTGTCTGCGCCTTCAATGTTGGATGTACATCGCCTAGGCAATGGAAATAATTTAGTGACTTGGGAAGCCCCTTCTCTGGTATCGCTTGGATCTGTGGACAGTCCGATATATATAGTGTTTTTAGAAAGGGAGAAAGTCCCATCTCAGGCAGTGATTGGAGCTGTGGACAGTCGTGTATTTGTAATTTTTCTAGGAAGGGAAAGCTATGCAGCAGCTCCGTCGGCAGAGATTGTAGTTTCTTGCAATGACAGAACCATAGAGATGTAACAGCAGAGAAGCTTTGCATCAATATCGCCTCCTCAAATATCACCTCATCAGAATATGACTCAATTTCAAGTTGTGTGATGAATGGCAGCGAGTTTATCAGAGGAAACATTTTAAGCAGAGCAGTGTTGTCCACACATAATTCACGCAGAGATGACAAGCTCCCTGCTTGCTCATCTTCTACATCCAATTGAACCAGCTTAGGACATCCTACTATCCTCAATTTCTCGAGGGATTTAAGGAGTCCTAAGCACTCCATTCTTCTCAACTCATCGCAATTAGAGATGTCTAAGTATTTCAGTTCCACCACTTGAACCAGAGAAATAGACGTGTATTGGCAATCCTTTATTGTCAATTCAGTAAGTAAACAAGGATTGTATGAGCAGCCAAGCAAAAGTTTTGCATATTCGCCACAGTCGGTCAAATTCAATTCCTTGAGTGAGGGCGGTAGATGGCGGCCACCTTCCTCGTCTTCTGTTTTGCTATTTAATATGAGACTGGGACAGTGTTTTATTGCCAACGTTTCTAGGGAAGGAGGGAAGGGAGGTAATCTCTTTAGTTTGGGACAATCTCTGACATGAAATATACGCATGCAGGGAAATAGATCTTTGGCCTCCGTCCAAGACCACTCCTCCAATGCTCCCAAACGGCGTAAGTGAAGCACTTCCAACTTCGGAAAACAATTGCCTTCAAATTCATGACTCAGTTGACCAATAAATGGCAGAACGTCATCCCATCCCTTGCAATTTTCTAATATAAGTTTTTCCAAATTGGATAGAACTGTTGGCATCAACCAACTAGGTGACTTAGTTCCGTGGTACCCTACAATTGTCAATATTTTAAGAGATTCATGTGGCTGCAGACCTTCAATTACTTCCTCTTCCAACTTGGCATCCTTCTCATCATTCCAGACCAACACCAACTCTTCTAGGTGAACTTTGTTCTTTAACTCAGCCTGCTGTGCTTCTGTGCTATCGACAACATTCTCAAGATTGTAAATACCAAGTGTTTCATGAAGCTGTGTCATATCCTTTAGTTGTCCAAGCTTGAGTGCATCGTCCTCTCGAACACTAAATCTTGGCAATTCTTGAAGATTAGTTAGTCTCTGTACATCCTTCATCATCTCCCAAAAATTGGGATTTGCATCAATGTGTCTCAAATTAACCAACTTATCCAATTCTTGTGGTATAGACTTTAGTTTACGATGTACGACACCCTTGTATTAGCAGTGTTTGCAAATTATAAAGGTCGCATAATGAGTCAGGCAACTTTTGAATTTTAGAATTGTATGATAAATCAAGGTAACGGAGGTGAATCAATTTGCCAATATGTTCGGATAACTGATGCAAGCCGCATAAACTTACATCAAGAACGCGAATGCTTCTTAGTTTTTCAAAGAGGCTGCTATTGGAAGGTGCAATTTCCAACACCAAGGTACGCAACTTGTCGTATCCAGAGCACTGCAACGGTAAGTTTCTTCTTTCTACTCGTAGATGCCGAATAGTGGAAAGCATCTTTGTTTGTTCATGACTTTGAATTTTACATGTCTCTTCCACAGAAATCATCTCAACCAAATCATGTATAAGGTCATGCATCACAAATCTACCATATTCATCGTATTTTTGAAAGAAAGACCTGTTAACAAACTCAAGAAAATAGTTACTTCCAACATCTTCCATCCTCTCTGTGTTGTTATCTTCGATGAAACCTTTGGCCATCCACATTCGAACCAACTCAGATTTATAGAATCTGTTGGCTTTACGAAATAATGAGCAAAAGGCAAAACACTGCTTTAGATTTTCATTAAGATATTGATAACTTAAACGCAGAGCTGGTATAATGCCATTTTTATCTTGCTTTACTTTCCATATGTCGCTCTCCATTATGATGGCCCAATGTTGTTGGCAAAAATTTGTTTGGAGAACGCTGCCAAGTGTCTTTGCAGCTAATGGTGAGCCCTTCAACTTGCGAGCAATCTTTCTACCAATGTCTTCCAGCTCCAGATTGTCTTTAGGGTTGAGTGTGTCAAACGAGCATTTCTTAAACAATTGCCAAAAGGCATCTTCGTCTAAACCATGGAGCACGATTGGTTCCACTAGGCTAACCATTTTAGAAACTTTAATATCTTGAGTTGTAACAATGATTTTACTATCATGAGCTCCAGCTTTGAGCAGTGCACAGAATTCCTCCCATATACTCTTATCATCGCTCCACATGTCATCAAGAATAAGCAGAAACTTCTTTTTCGCAATATGCTGATGGAGTATTTTTTGAAGAGGTTCTAACTCCATATCATCAGATTGTTTTTGAAGAGTTACTGACTCTATTATAGATTTAGCGAGTCTCTGTACGGTGAAATTGTGAGACACACAGACCCAAATCTTGAGGTCAAAATAATCATGAACTCTGTTGTCTTTGTTCGCATACTGAGCAAGAGTAGTCTTTCCAGCCCCTCCTATCCCGACAATGGGCAAAACGGAGAAGGTATCGTTGACAAATCCCGATGCAAGTTCAACCTGATTAGTTGACCCCAGCAACCACTCTACCACTTGATTCAATTCTTTATCTCTACCAAACAATATGTCCGTCAGGGGGAAGAGCATGATTCTCTGGCCTGAAACTTCACCTGAGGTTGCTTCCCTCTATCATCTATTGCTGACAGTTTCATGATGCTCGTGATATCATTAGCAATTCTCTCCAGCCTTCCTTGAATTTCCTTCACTCTAGTTCTCATATCATCTCCCTCCAAGGAATAAGAAGAGCCAAACAACTTTCTTCTTTTAAACATGTTTGAAAAGACACTGTAGTCACTTGCCTTGTCGTCCTCTTCTTCGCCTTTGACCTTCTGCTTGAGGACATGGTATTGCAACTCATCTATCAAGTCCTCAGCATCATATGCAGCATCCTTGAGTTTCTGCATCAATGTCTTCCACTTGTTGTCGTCGCTCCGACTACTCTGTACCTTGTCAAGGATGATTTGAGTCTTCAGCAGCGACGTGCACAGAGTTTCCATGTCCGCCGCGAAACCCCGACGTTCGGCAAACAGTTGGATGGCTTTGTCGCTGGCCTTATCGATCAAGGTCTGGAAGAAGGCCTGAGCGAACCATCCCCCCACTGCTAGTGACACTGCCATCTGATTGCAGAAGAGATCAGATCCTTGCTCTTCTTTCAGATCTGCAAGCCAAAAGAACAGCAAAAACAAAACAAAGACAGCAGCAATCAAAAAATGATGAACCAGGCGGTAGACAAATTGAATCTGGGATGACCGGTTCGGTCCCACGGAAGTTTCCCACCGGTCATCAGGGTAAATCGGGAAGCGCTTGCGGCGGCCAGTCTAGAAGCCCAGCGGCCCAGGGTTCGCGCCCCATTTGGAAGAAAAATTCCTGCAAAATGCGTCATAGCTGGGGATCGAATCGCGGATGCGTGGGTTAACAACTAGTGACTTTACAGCTGCACCATAGCCAGGGGCAAAGACAGCTGCAATCAAGGACACACATCATGTAGTAGATCGAACTGGCAAAATATAAGCATTAATATATATAGCAAATAAAGTAATATGTATAAGAGATTTGATTACCTCGAAATAAAGTGGATCTGGAGGTGATCGTTGGTGCCGTTGAGTGGGCGATGCTTCTGCAAACTACAGAATACTCTCGGGAAGCAAATATTGCTAGAAAGAAGTTGGAGATCTAAGCAAAGTTGGGCGATGCTTCCGCAACTGCCAACTAGATAAGATTCTCCGGAAACAAATATTGCAAAAAAAGAAGTCAGAGATCTAAGTCAAGCTGTAGACTTCCGAGTTTTCGGTTCAGTGGAAGCTGACTCAGCCAGCAATAATTCAGCCAGCAATAATTAAAAATATTTAATATAAATTATTTTAAAATTCACAATCACACTCTAAAATCTACTCTCAATCTTCGGATAAAATTTTATTCTCACTCTATATATATATATATATATATATATATATATATATATAAATAAATATTTAATTACTTTAATT
Source organism: Boesenbergia rotunda (assembly GCA_024364735.1). Classification (NCBI taxonomy): domain Eukaryota; kingdom Viridiplantae; phylum Streptophyta; class Magnoliopsida; order Zingiberales; family Zingiberaceae; genus Boesenbergia; species Boesenbergia rotunda. The sequence continues at coordinate 899,462 of JAGFNQ010002423.1, forward strand.
TTTCGATAATATTACAACAACAACAACAAAGCCTTATCCTACTAGGTGGGGTCGGCTATATGGATCCTTTTACGCCATTGAGTTCTATCCCCTACTATATCATCATCTAGATTTAAATAAAATTTATCTTGTTTTATTGTTGCCAACCAAGTCTTTTTTGGTCTTCCTCTCCCTCTTTTAATGTGCGTATTTATCATAGTTTCACATCGTCTAACAGGGGCATTTATTGGTCTTCTAAGTACATGTCCGTACCATCTCAAACGTGTCTCCCGAAGTTTTTCTTCAATAGATGCAACTCCGACTTTCTCTCTAATACTCTCATTCCTTATTCTATCCATCCTCGTATGTCCACACATCCACCTTAACATCCTCATCTCTGCAACTTTCATCTTTTGCTCATGTGCTCGAGTCATAGCCCAACATTCAGCACCATATAACATAGCAGGTCTAACTGCCGTTTTGTAGAACTTCCCTTTAAGTTTTAGAGGTACTTTACGATCACATAAGACACCCGATGCTAATCTCCATTTCAACCATCCTACTTGTATTCTATGTAAGACATCTCTCTCAATTCCTCCATCACTTTGCAAGAACGATCCTAAATACTTAAAGTTCTCGATTTTAGACAACTCATCATCTCCTATCTTAACAATTGTTTCACTACGTCTAGCATTGCTAAACTTAAATTCCATATATTCAGTCTTTACTCTACTAAGCCTAAAACCTTTCATTTCTAGAGTTTCCCGCCAAGATTCTAGTTTAGCATTTACTCCTTCACGTGTCTCATCTATCAAAACAATATCATCTGCAAACAACATGCACCATGGCACTGTATCTTGAATGTGCCTAGTGAGTTCATCCATGATTAGTGTAAAAAGATAGGGACTTAAAGCTGATCCTTGATGTAACCCTATCCTTATTGGAAATGCTTCAGTCAATCCACCTGAAGTCTTCACTCTAGTCGTTACATCTTCATACATATCTTTAATTAGGTCAATATATGTTACGCTAACGCCTCTCTTTTCTAGAATTCTCCATATAATTTCTCTTGGTACCCTATCATAAGCTTTTTCTAAATCAATAAATACCATGTGTAGATCTTTCTTTTGCTCCCGATATTTTTCAATTAATTGCCTAAGAAGATGTATAGCTTCTATTGTCGACCTTCCAGGCATGAACCCAAATTGATTTTCGGTTACCGTGGTCTCCTTCCTCAATCTTTTTTCTATTACTCTTTCCCAAAGTTTCATGGTATGACTCATTAATTTAATACCCCTATAGTTTGCACAATTTTGTATGTCTCCTTTGTTCTTATATAAGGGAACTAGACTACTTACCCTCCATTGATTAGGCATTTTTTTTGTTTTCAATATTAAATTAAATAATTTTGTAAGCCATTCAATACCTTTTTTCCCTAAACATTTCCATACCTCTATTGGGATATCATCCGGTCCCACGGCCTTTCCATTTTGCATCCCTTTCAAAGCTTGTTCTACTTCTGAAGTTTGAATTCTCCGATGAAAATTAAAATTTCTATACTCATTTGAAATACTTAAATTGCCTAAGTCAAGTTGGTCCCCTAAACTTTCATTAAAAAGTTGATGAAAGTAAATCTTCCACCGCTCTTTTATTTCGCTATCATTTACTAGTACTCTATCGCATTCATCTTTAATACATCTTATTTGACTAAGGTCTCTTGTTTTCCTTTCTCTTGCTTTAGCTATTTTATAAATGTCTCTTTCCCCTTCTTTTGTATCTAAATTTTGATATAATCGTTCAAAAGTTTTATTTTTTACTTCATTCACTGCTTTCTTAGCCTCTTTCTTGGCTATTGTATATTTTTTTTAAGTTTTCCTCGTTCTTACAAATATATAATTCCTTATAAGCTATTCGTTTTTCTTTCACTTTCTCTTGTACTTTCTCATTCCACCACCAAGATTCCTTCCTTGGTGGTGCATGCCCCTTTGACTCACCGAGTATATCCTTAGCTACTATTTTCAACTTTGATACCATCTTATCCCATGTCGTATTAGAGTCGCTATATATTTCATCTAATGCTTGTATTCCTACCTTCTCCTTCAATATGTTTTGCTTCCCATCCTTTAACTTCCACCACTTAATTCTAGGAGTCGTGTATATTTTTCCTCTATTGATATTATAACTAAGGCGTATATCTAACACTACTAATCTATGTTGGGTAGTTAAGCTTTCTCCAGGGATAACCTTACAATCTTTACAAATCTTCCTATCTCTCTTCCTAACCATAAAATAATCAATTTGTGATTTATTATTCCCACTTTTGAATGTGATCAAGTGTTCTTCTTTTTTCTTAAAAAATGTATTAGCTAGTATAAGGTCATATGCTATCGCAAAATCCAATATAGTTTTTCCTTCTTCATTTCTTGTTCCAAACCCATAACCCCCATGTACTCTCTCATATTCTTCATTTTTCGCTCCGACATGTCCATTTAGATCGCCTCCTATTAAAATCATTTCATTTGGCGGAATGTTTTGTAATACCTCATCTAAATCGCTCCAAAATCTTGATTTAGTTTCTTCATCTAATCCTACTTGAGGTGCATATATGCTAATTACGTTCACAACTTCTTTCGCCACTACTATTTGAGAGCTATAATTCTATCCCCCTTTCTAACTACACCAACAACTTATCTATTTTAATTTATCTATTTTTTCTCATTTTTTATAAATAAAAAAATCAAATAAAAATATAATTCCTCTTAAATTCAAAATATTTAAACTAGAACCTAATATATTTTTTTATCAAATTAAGCATTATTTTTTTTCTACGTAACCAATTAATTGGTCAATCGATTAAACCTAAATAAATTGGTCAAGCGGAAAAAAAGTCGTGCTTAATTTGATAAAAAATATACTAGACATTCTTTAAATGATCGTGAATTTAAGATCAATTATACTTACTTTTAGACTTTTGTATTTATAAAAAATGAAGATTTTGTTCCCTCATGACAAATACAGCTGATCGATTATCGATCTGATATATAATCGATTAGAGTTGCTCAATCGACTGTCCAATTGCAATGGTTTTATCCTAAATTAATTGATTGACATGAACTCTCAATCGATTTGTCATGTTAAAAAAGAATCGTACTCTATTTGATAAAAAAATATACTAGATTATGTTGAATGAATTCAATTTAGTATAAATTATATTTTATTTTGAATTTTTTACCTAAAAAATAAAGTAATTAGGTAAATCTCATTGTATTAGAAAAGTGAAATAAATAAAAATCTATACGTATAAGTGAAAATAAATTTTAGCTCAATATTGTGGGATCCTGAGAGGTGGGGCGCGCTACCTCATTGTCAGACACATCACAGGTTTGCTTTTCAGCATTGTCTTTTTAAAATTATCAAACACTTAAGTGGCCTGGAAGACTTCAAAGCAAATCTTACTTCTATTTGCCATTTTTGTGAATATAGTTTTCTTTTGAAGAATTTTTTTTATCTTCATTCTTTGGTCTTGGCGAAATATGTTTCTTATTCTACATGTACTCTTTCTTAAAATGAAACATGAAGCATAGTCGGTGATTAGCTAGTATGATCATGTGTTAACTCATGCATTGCTTCCATCTCTTTCATTTTTCTTTCATCTACTTATCTATCAATTGTTGTGCTAACTGACGCATGTATTATATGTTTTTTTTTCTTGATGCGATATCTGGTGGCCTTAGGGTTATTTATTTATGCTAAAAGAAAAGTTATCAACCACCTAATTCGCAACAGTAGTTTCAATTATATATTAGCCGATGCAAGATGCTTGTCAGATGTTTTTCCCTCACCTTATTAGGATTGGCAACATGGTATTAATGCCCTAGTAGTAACTGGTGGCGGTTTGTCCATTCATTACCCACTACCACATTATCTCATAAAGCCTCTTTATTTAATCCTTGTTGGCCATGGTGATTTCAGGATTCAATCAAGTTTGTGCATGAAGTGATCCTAGAAGACGAGACTAAGTTGAAGGGAATTCCTGCTGATTGCTCCAGAATCATGGTGTGGCACCTTAACATGCCAAGTGTTCTTACCCTGCCCTTCCATTCTCAAAGCCAAGGTAGAAGGTAGACAATGAGAGGATGAATCATTTATAGAAGTGTACATGAGAGAAAGAAAATAAAATGTTACTTTCAATTCATATTTAATATATTTTGGGCAAGGCTAATTATAATTAGATACCCCTTCAAACCATATTTTTGGCTATTACACCAAGGTATATTATTTCATAAGGTTGGCGACTTTATAATCGAGGCTGGTTAGCACATACATATCTCTAGTCACCAACGCACTGGGATGAGAAACTGAATGCAAGGAGGTCAATCACTATTTCTCTTCAAGAACTCTTTTGTGATTGTGGAATGAAAACATGCTCTTGCAATATTTACTAGTCTCAAATTTGATGGTGGAATTTTTCAATAAATTATGTAGGGCATGATGCTTTTTTTTTTGGTTGGAATATTAAAGTCGGATTAAAATGCCACTCCTTTCCCAATGGCCCCTCATGCAAGGTTTTATTGTTCAAGAATTGCCATTATGGTGTCCTCTTCTCTGTCTTGTATCATAAATATGCTGGAGGACTATCTCTCTTTCAAGAACTGTCATAATGCCAAAGATATTGATTGCTCTGCATGCCTTACCTTTTGTTTTAGCCAAAGAAGGGATGATTTACAGTTCACTACAAGGAAACTGTTTTTTAGTACTCTTAGATTCGAAAAAATCTTCTTAGTGGAGTGAAACTGTATCTTACAAGGAAAGATCTGTTTGATAGATAGCATTTGCAGCCTTGTCTCAGCTTGTTTATGTATATTTCCAGGCCTTTTGTCCTCAAAATTTTACCATGTAATTAAGTAACTAACCATAAGTACGTGGGTATTTAAGATGCTTTGACTATACTTTGGACGCCTTCTATAGAAATTCCACTTGAATGCCTTCAGCTGGTTTGGGTCCCAATCCGTGCAAACCACACCCTAATTATGTAAGGTCACAAACATGGGTCCATTTTAAACCCTGGTAATCTAAGTATCGCAAAAGAACAAGCAACACTGAAAGAAAAAAAAAAGTGACAGATCACCACAATTTTCTCTCGTGTATGTTTTATTACATATGCAATATCTAGCAATATGCACGTCTTATAAATGTTTATTGAATATAGTAGACAAAGGTGAATTTTGAGGGTGGTGCTTACCAATTAAGCTAGTTACCATCCTCATATATATATATATATAATGGGTATTGATCTAACAGGTGTAACTAATTCTGCTTCGGCTCTGTCAACTTCATATGCAAAATTCACAGCTCACCATCACTAACCAAGTGGAGATGATGATGAATGCAGATGCCATCTGGTCTACGTTTCCAACGTGGTAACCATAACATCCATGATTTATCTCATCTGTGTTAGCCCTGAGATGGATTGGCGGGGGACGTTGAGGGCGAACGAATCTGCTTTTGCCATTAAGATTAGTCAGATGAGGGTACGAATCCTGAGACGTTAGACTTTCGAACCGTCCGTCGCGAATACTTTCCGATTTACCCTAGTGGACGATGAAAAATTTTTGTGATGTAAAATCGATCATCCGAGATTGAAAAAAATCTCGTTAACTAATAAAAAGATTAGTGGGACCAAATTTAGACACTTAACTTATTTAAAAACAATTAAAAGGGCGATTCAAATTTCAAGTACCAATTTGAACAACATATCAATATGCTCTAAACAATGCGTATAAGAATATAACAACAATAATATATTTTTATCATCAATATTAAAGGTCGTAATAGGCTAAGAGCTAATAGACCTTTACAAAGTGAAAGGGTTTAACAGTATGTAAAACTTTGCCGAGCTTGTGACTCGACGTGGTCAAATTTTGATAGACTTAACGTTGGCCAAATTTTGATAGACTTAACGTGGCCAACATGGATGAATTATGTTGCTCAAAAGTTTATAACTATAACTTAAAAAAAAAATGATCAATGAGAGTTTTTCAACCTCGGGTGATCGACTTGGTCTCACAAAAGTTTTCTATCGACCGTCAAGATCAATCGGAAAGTGCTTACGACGGGCGATCCAGAAGCTCAGCGTCCCAGGGTTCGCGCCGAATTTGGAGGAAAAATATTTGCAAAATACGTCATAGCTGGGGATCAAACCGCGGATGTCTGGGATAACAACTAGTCGTCCTTCCGCTACACTATAGCCTCGGGGACAAAAAAAATGATTAACGACTTTTTTCCAATGGCGACCGGTCTGACCCCACAGAAGTTTTCCACTAGCAGTCAGGGTAAATCGGGAAGAGTTTGTGATGGGCGGTTTAGAAGTCCAACATCCTAGGGTTTGCGCCCCATTTGGAGGAAAAATTCCTACAAAATACATCGTAACTGGGGATCGAACCGTGGATGTCTGGGATAACAACTAGTTGTCCGGGATAACAACTAGTTGCCCCTTGGGCTTGTGCTATGGTGCAGCGGTAGAGTGATTAGTTGCTATCCTATACATCCGCAGTTCAATTCCCAACTATGATGTATTTTGCAAAAACTTTTTCTACAAATGGGACGCGAACCCTGGGACGTTGGGCTTCTAGACCGCCATTTGCGAGCGCTTTCCAATTTACCCTAGTGACCGATGGAAAACTCCCGTGGGGCGGGACCAATCACCCTAGGTCCGTCTGCTACCTAGTCCAATATTTTCTCTAAATGGAGCGCGAACCATATGATGCTGGGCGTCTGGACTGCCCGTCACAAACACTTCCCGATTTATCCTGGTGGCAGGTGGGAAGTGCTCGCGATGATGTCTGCCGATGATGTCCGAATGATAATCAAACGTGTACATATAAAATATCAGATTATTTCTTAAAATTTTCATTAAATTCCGTATCATAGCTTATAGATGTATATGTCATATAAATTTATATTGCAAACCAAAATCGAATCCCAAACTAACTTACACTGATATAACCCCCAAAAAACAAAAGCGAATATTTATCATAAAGCCTAGGAGTTAAAAATTAAGAGTGCACACGACATATATAATTATTATATGACAAATTAATATGTCATAATACTTATTTAACAAGTTCACGCAGATACAATGACAATTAAAGAAACGCACACTGATAATAAGTAAATTTTGTTCTCAGCGATTCTAAAGACACCATATAAATGACAAATTAATGTCATAATACTTATTAAATGACATAATAACAAGTTCTCATACTTATTAAATGACAAATTAATGTCATAATACTTATTTAACAAGTTCACGCAGATACAATGACAATTAAAGAAACGCACACCAATAAGAAGCAAATTTTGTTCTCATACTAAGCCATTCTAAAGACACCATATATGGCCAAAAGAACAAGCCCTCACTTGAATCTTATTATTCAGCAAACTCCAACTAATGCTTTTACAGATTGTCTTCTGCATAATATGCCCTTGAAGAACCAGATCTTTGCTGTGATAATTAATTAAACACTCCAGGATATTGTTCCATTGCCAACTTTACCTTCATAAGCTAACAGTGTAAATTACATGCAATACAAGAGACAAAAAAGAATGAGCAATGTAAATAATGCTAATTGTAAAAGATCTAAAAAAAATTTGTATGGCAAAGAAAAAGTTGATGAATCGTATACGTGAAAAGAGAGACTATGATTCTTCTATTGCGAAGATTAACTGAAAATACGATACAAGGAATGCAAAATAAAAACTCTCTATATATGAAAATAAATATTGTCAAGGGTACTTACTCTCCTCGTCTCTTCATCTGCATGAATTTTTCTGACTGCGCCTTCAATGTTGGATGAACATCGCCAAAGCAATGGAAATAATTTAGTGACATGGGAAACCCCTTCTCTGGTATCGCTTGGATCTGTGGACAGTTCCATATATCTACTGTTTTTAGAAAGGGAGAAAGTCCCATCTCAGGCAGTGATTGGAGCTGTGGACAATTGTCTATTTCTAATTCTTCTAGGAAGGGAAAGCTATGCAGCAGCTCCGTCGGCAGAGATTGTAGTTTCTTGCAATAACCGAACCTTAGAGATGTAACAGCAGTGAAGCTTTGCATCAATATCGCCTCCTCAAATATCACCTCATCAGAATATGACATAATTTGAAGTTTTGTGATGAATGACAGCGAGTTTATCAGAGGAAACATTTTAAGCAGAGCAATGTTATCCACATATAATTCACGCAGAGATGGCAAGCTCCCTGCTTGCTCATCTTCTACATCCAACTGAACCAGCTTAGGACATCCTACTATCCTCAATTTCTCGAGGGATTTAAGGAGTCCTAAGCACTCCATTCTTCTCAACTCATTGCAGTTAGAGATGTATAACAATTTCAGTTCCACCAATTGAACCAGAGAAATAGACGTCATTTGTGGACAACCACTTATTCCAAATCGAGTAACTAAACGAAGGTTGTGCAAGCAGCCGGGCAAAAGTTTTGAATATTCGCCACAGTCGGTCAAATTCAATTCCTTGAGTGAGGGCGGTAGATGGTGGCCACCTTCCTCGTCATCTTCTGTTTTGCTATTTAATATGAGACTGGGACAGTATTCTATTTCCAAGATTTCTAGGGAAGTAGGGAAAGGAGGTAATGTCTTTAGTTTGGGACAATCAATGACACGAAGAACATGCAGGTGGGGAAATAGATCTTTGCCCTCCGTCCAAGACCACTCCTCCAATGCTTCCAAATCGAATAAGTAAAGCTCTTCCAACTTCGGAAAACACTTGCCTTCAAATTCATGACTCAGTTGTTTCAAAGCAGGCATGCTGAACATGTAAAGATGAATCAGATACAAACGTTGACCAATAAATGGCAGAACGTCATCCCATCCCATGCAATTTTCTAATTCAAGTTCTTCCAAATTGGATAGAATTTTTGGCATCAACCAACTAGGTGACTTAGCTCCGTGGTACCCTCTAATTTTCAATATTTTAAGGGATTCGTGTGGCTGCAGACCTTCAATTACTTCCTCTTCCAACTTGGCATCCTTCTCATCATTCCAGTTCAACACCAACTCTTGTAGGTGAACTTTGTTCTTTAACTCAGCCTGTTCTGCTTCTGTGCTATCGACAACATTATCAAGATTGTAAATAATAAGTTTTCCATGAAGCTGTGTCAAATCCTTTAGTTCTCCAAGCTTGAGTGCATCGTTCTCTCGAACACTAAATATTGGCAATTCTTGAAGATTAGTTAGTCTCTGTACATCCTTCATCATCATCCAAAACTCGTAATATGCATCAATGTGTCTCAAATTAACCAACTTATCCAATTCTTGTGGCATAGACTCTAGTTTACGACACTCTTGTATCACCAGTGTTTGCAAATTATGAAGGTCGCATAATGAGTCAGGCAACTTTCTAATTTCATAATTGAATGATAAATCAAGGTAACGGAGGTGAATCAATTTACCAATATGTTCAGATAACTCATGCAAGCCACACCCACTTACATCAAGAACGCGCTCCTTAGTTTTTCAAAGAGGCTGCTATCGGGAGGTGAATATCTCAACATCAAGGTGCGCAACCTGTCGTATCCAGAGAACTCCAACGGCAATTTTCCTTCTTCTACTTGTAGATGCCGAATAGTAGAAAGCATCTTTGTTTGTTCATTACTTTGAATTTTACATGTCTCTTCCTCAGAAATCATCTCAGCCAAATCATGTATAAGGTCATGCATCACAAATTTACCATATTCGTGTTTTTGAAAGAAAGACCTGTTAACAAACTCAAGAAAATAGTCGCTTCCAACATCTTCCATCCTCTTTGTGTTGTAATCTTTGATGAAGCCTTCGGCCATCCACATTCGAACCAACTCAGCTTTATCGAATTCGTAGTCTTTACAAAATAATGAGCAAAAGGCAAAACACTGCTTCAGATTTTCATTAAGATATTGATAACTTAAATGCAGAGCTGGCATAATGTCATCTTTATCTTGTTTTACTTTCCATATGTCGCTCTCCATTATGATGACCCATGTTGTTGGCACAAATTTGATTGCAGAACACTGCAAGTGTCTTTGCAGCTAATGGTGATCCCTTCAACTTGCGAGCAATCTTTCTACCAATGTCTTCTAGCTCCAGATAGTCTTTAGGGTTGAGTGTGCAAATGACATTTCTTGAAACAATTGCCAAAAGGCATCTTCCTCTAAACCATGGAGCACGATTGGTTCCGCTAGGCTAACCTAGAAACTTTAATATCTCGAGTTGTAACAATGATTTTGCTACCATGATCTCCAACTTTGACTAGTGCACAGAATTTCTCCCATATACTCTTATCATCGCTCCACATGTCATCAAGAAAAAACATAAACTTCTTTTTCGCAATATGCTGATGGAGTATTTTGTGAAGAAGTTCTAACTCCATATTATCAGAATGTTTTTGAAGAGTTATTGACTCTATTATAGATTTAGTGAGTCTCTGTACGGTGAAATTGTCAGACACACAGACCCAAATCTTGAGGTCAAAATGACCGTGAACTCTGTTGTCTTTGTGCACATACTGAGCAAGAGTAGTCTTTCCAGCCCCTCCTATCCCGACAATGGGCAAAACGGAGAAGGTATTGTTGACAAATCCTGATGTAGGTTCCACCTGATTAGTTGACCCCAGCAGCCGCTCTACCACTTGATTCAGTTCTTTGTCTCTGCCAAACAATATGTCCGTCACGGGGGAAGAGCATGATTCTCTGGCCTGAAACTTCACCTGAGGTTGCTTCTCTCTATCATGTATTGCTGACCGATTCATGATGCTGGTGATACTATTAGCAATTCTCTCCAGCCTTCCTTGAATTTCCTTCACTCTAGTTCTCATATCATCTTCCTCCAAGGAATAAGAAGAGCCAAACAACTTTATTTTTGCAGCATATAACATGTTTGAAAGGCCACTGGAGCCACTTGCCTTGTCGTCCTCTTCTTCGCCTTTGACCTTCTGCTTGAGGACATGGTATTGGAACTCATCTATCAAGTCCTCAGCATCATAAGCAACATCCTTGAGTTTCTGCATGAATGTCTTCCAGTTGTTGTCGTCGCTCCGACTACTCTGTACCTTGTCAAGGATGATTTTAGTCTTCAGCAGCGACGTGCACAGAGTTTCCATGTCCGCCGCGAAACCCCGGCGTTCGGCAAACAGTTGGATGGCTTTGTCGCTGGCCTTATCGATCAAGGTCTGGATGAAGGCTTGAGCGAACCATCCCCCCACTGCTAGTGACACTGCCATCTGATTGCAGAAGAGAGCAGATCCTTGCTATTCTTTCAGATCTGCAAGCCAAAAGAACAGCAAAAACAAAACAAAGACAGCAGCAATCAAGGACACGCATCATGTAGTAGATCGAACTGGCAAAATATAAGGATTAATATATATAGCAAATTAAGTAATATGTATAAGAGATTTGATTACCTCCAAATAAAGTGGATCTGGAGGTGATCGTTGCTGCCGTTGAGTGGGCGACGCTTCTGCAAACTATAGAATACTCTCGGGAAGCAAATATTGCTAGAAGGAAGTTGGAGATCTAAGCAAAGGTGGGCGATGCTTCTGCAACTAGATAATGCGGTTTGCAGAAGCAAATGCGGTTCTGTATTTTTCAGTCTGTTTTTCATTTTCATTTTTTTTAGAAAATACGATTTTCTGAAAAACATGTTTGTTTTGCATTTTCAAACTTTATTTTTCAGAAAAAAATATAGCGTTTTCTAGAAAACTAGAGAATAAAAAAAAGTCATTTTTCAGAAAATTAGAAAACGCGGTTTTCTGAAAAATGAAAATGGAAGATGAGACAAACCAAACGCCCCTTAAGATTCTCCGGAAACAAATATTGCAAAAAAAAGAAGTCAGAGATCTAAGTCAAGCTGTAGACTTCCGAGTTTTCGGTTCAGTGGAAGCTGACTCAGCCAGCAATAATTCAGCCCAGCAATAATTAAAAATATTTAATATAAATTATTTTAAAATTCACAATCACACTCTAAAATTTACTCTCAATCTTCGGATAAAATTTTATTCTCACTCTATATATATAAATATTTAATTACTTTAATTTTCCGATAATATAAATTTATCCATTTTTTCTCATTTTTTATAAATAAAAAAATTCAATTAAAATTATAATTCTTCTTAAATCTAACTCATTTAAACTAGAACCTAATATATTTTTTTTATCAAATTGAGCATTACTTTTTTTCTAAGTAACCAATCAATTGGTCAATCGATTCAGCCTAAATCAATTGGTCAAGCGAAAAAAAATCGTGTTTAATTTGATAAAAAATATACTAGATTTCCTTTAAGTGATCATGAATTTAAGATCAATTATATTTACTTTTAGACTTTTGTATCTATAAAAAATTGAAGATTTTGTTCCCTCATAACAAACACAGCTGATCGATTATCAATCTGATATATAATCGATTAGAGTTGCCCAATCGACTGTCCAATTGGAATGGATTTATCCTAATTTAATTGATTAGCATGAACTCCTAATCGATTTGTCATGTTAAAAAAGAATCGTACTGTATTTGATAAAAAAATATACTAGATTATGTCGAATGAATTCAATTTAGTATAAATTATATTTTATTTTGAATTTTTTACCTAAAAAATAAGGTAATTAGGTAAATCTCATTGCATTAGAAAAGTGAAATAAATAAAAATTTATACATAAAGAGTGGAAATAAATTTGTTCAAATGAAAAAAATAAAAGGAGGTTGAGTTTGTTATTAAAATGTTTAGGACAATTTCTCCTAATATAATTAGGAAATTGAATATATCAAAATTGAACGCTTCATTCAATTCTGCTAAACTCTCTCCCCTTCATTTATTTTATTTAAGCTTACTAATCAAATATTAATTTAGAATATTTAATTTATAATTAAATAGATAAATAAATTTATCTAGACGATTAACTTTATTAATCTCTCTTGTATTCTTTTTGCCGTTTCACTTTTATAAACGAAGTGTATTTGGACCATTAAATTTATTTACCTCGTTTCTTAGCGTTATTTTTTTCAACTTATTTATTTTTAAAAGCTGACTAAATAAGAGTTAATTAAATATATTTAATTTGTGCAGCAGGTTTTTGGACCATTCAATAAGCATTTAGTAAAAATATTTACTTTATATAATTACAAAGATAAATATTTAATTTGTGTAACAGACTTGTTTTTTTTTCAAATGAAGCATTTTGATGATAATGAAAATAAAAGGACGTCTTTTGAAGATGCTTGCCACCTAGATTAATTTAATTTTTAGTAAACAAAAGACTTGTCCTTCTCCGTACTAGTTATAACATCTAAATTAATAATTTCATAATTTATTTTCTCCGTATTAATCATGAAATAGATTAGTGGATACTGAAAGTGAGTAAATTATCTTTTGTCACCTAGATTATTTTATTTTTTCCTCACGGAATAGACTTATGGCTAGTACGTGGATGTTGTCACCTTGAAATTTAAGAGTCAAAATATGACAAAGTCAGTATGCCCATTCTCCCCACGTGCTAAGCACAGTATTCGGGTTAGTAGCCATTTGGTTTATCTCATTCGTATTGGCCATGAGACAAATTTGTTGGGGCGCTGAGAGCGAACGAATCATCTTTTGCTACCTAGATTAATTTAATTTTTATCTTCACGAGGATAGATTGATGATTAGGGTGTGGATGTTTTGACCTTAAGATCTGAGGGTTAACCTAGTAAGGCCAGTGTGTTTACATTTTCTACATGTTAGTCACAACATTTAAATTAATAATCTCCTTAATTTTTTCTTCTTCATATTAACTGAGAAGGATTGATGGAGCGTTAGAGCGAATTGTCTTATTTTCATTAACACTTTGAACCATTCATATTTGTTAAAAAAAATTATATCATTTACATTTGGAATAAATTTAAATGAATATTATACGTCTTATACTTAGATAAATTGAATAGATAAGACTATCTGTGAATGGAGAGGAAAGTTCAATATAATTATTTAAAAAGTTTCAATTTAAATATTAAAGCAACTTATATAATAATAATAATAATAATTACAGATTTAAATGTCAAAATGATAAGTTAATGTGCCATAATCCAAATTTTAAAAGTTCACACAAATATTAGTGAATATATAAAAAAAATGTATGACACAATAAGTAAATTCTTATTCCTATAGTAAAGGATTCTAAAGACAGCATAAAAAAAAGAATCCTTTCAGCTTGAAAAATGTTTTTTTCCCTCCCTAATCCATATAGCATGGTACTAATTAAAATGTTTTTCTCGCGGACAAAAGAAAATTAATTACAATGTTTGAGCTTACCGATTTTGACGTTGATAAGCCTCTAGATATTGTATACTAATTTCATTTTCATCTTCATAATTAACGAATAGCCTAATTACCATTGCAAATTAGCAACTCATTATCTGCAGTCATTACAATGAGGAGCCATGTTTTGTTCATATTATGATCTGTCTTGTGTTATCATCAATTGAACAATATTCAAAATGACAGTATTGACAAAACAAGGTCCCGCTCTCTAGTTTGTGCACCCAATAATTAGCAACAACATTTACCTAATATTCAAAACTATAAAAATAAAATACTAACAATCGCCACCAATTACCAAATACAGTTGTAAAACTACAACAAAAAACATATTAGCCATCAGCGCCAATTGATAGATGTTATTCGAGTATTACTTAAAATTATTTTTTAAAAAATATCGAAACTAATAAACGTTTACAAATTGCCGACGGACAGATTTCCCTGATATCATTCAACGGATCTATAAGCTCTTGGAAAGGATTCCTCTATCAAGCCAAGGAAGAAAAGCAGATCGAGTGAACAGCAGAATGTCCTGCAAGCACATCGTCATTTGATAGAACTACTTAATAATTATTCCCTTTGACTTTTGGATAAACAGATAGTCATGATGGAGTAAATAGATTCAGGAAGCATATTACCTAAACGTCCAATGTTATGTATTTAATAGAATAGTTTCTAAGCAAATTTGCTTGCTATGGAGTATGATAGATGCATTAATTGAATAAGTATGACTTCAATAAAGCTCAGTGACAACTAAAACTATAATGACTATAACGGAAATATGTCAAAGTACCATGATCTCACAAGCATCTACGTCAAAGACTGCAAAAGAAAAAGAAAAGACAAAAAAACATACCTCACTACATATACTTGCAAATTTATGTTGAAGGTGAAAGCTTCACTCCCATTGTTCCACTAAGCGAATCAGGCATACAATATGATCATCACCACAAGGAACAGCACTCATCAATCTGAATATGAATGACTGCGACAGTTAACCAAGAGAGAGATCATGCAGTACAATATCAATTTGTACACATGCATTGATATAAAGATAAAAGGATATGTATACAAGCCTAAGAGATCATGCCAAGAAATTTCAGGTTTAGGTCAAAATCGTAATACATGGACAGACAGAGCAAACAGATAGCAACACTCAGTTGTCATTGAAGAACAAAGTATTTGCATGAAATATGCTATCTAGTGGACTGTTAACCACCAGACGAGATAATGAAATCGACAACTTTGATTCAGATAATGACAACAACTGCAGAAACTCACGAGATTCAGGAATTTCAGGAAATACAATCTGAAACCAGCAACATTTGTGATGTGACATCATTGTTGTCGTTGCCTCTTGATTCGCTCAAGTGCTCCTAGATGAATACTGTTATCTTTAGCATCGGTCTTGTGGTCAGCATCCAAGGCACGCTTGTTTGCCAAATCTCCAAACACAGAAGCAGGAACATCCTTCTGAGAAATTTCAATTTTCTCGTCATCTGAATCACTCTCCTCGGGCAACTCAATATCTTCGCTGTTTGCATTCACTTGCCTAACACCATCTGACTGTGATTCAGATCCAGCACTGACAAAGCTCACCGTCCGGATACCATCCGTAGAATGTAAATTGCCGGTTGCAGGAGCCAACTGCCTTTCTAGAGCAGCCATTTCATCCTCTGGGACCCCTGCACGCTTCAGTGTGTCCACAGCTTCCTCCAAGTTCATTTTTTGATCTTTTTGCATCAAGTACTCAGGCAGGATGACATGTGTCTGTCACAGACAGTGTTAAGTCAGAAACCGTATAAAGGTAAATATTTACCAGCTCAGCCTCAACAACAGAAATTAGAAGTTACCTGGCTGTAGCTCGCAGAAACACTACGACCTATACGAAGCATTTCCCTGAAAGTGTCCTCATTACCGTGCTGAATCTCAAAATCCTTCCATTTTTTCCAGAAATCTGGATCAGAACGTGGATCTGCAAACTGTGATGCAAAAACATAGATGGCCCGTGCACGATCTATTTCTCCAAGGTTCTTTTCCAATTCAGCATACTTCAAGCACATTTTCTTGGCATCATCATCTCGCAGACCAGATTCAATGGCTTGCTGAAGAAGAAGCAATATGAAGTTAAGCAAAGATGCAAATGGAATAAGAAGACAGCGCAAATTAAAAGATCTATTTTAAACACATAAGCATGGTGACACTACAAAATAATATTCTCAATTATCATATGACATACTGTAATATTAACATTCTAATATTACCTATGTTAATTAGGTTAGTTAAGTATATCCAAGCTAAAGTGTAGGGATACCAAAAAAATTTATGCTGTAGTAGGTAGGTTATCAACCAGCACCTATATTGTAGTGTTAGAAGTACCCTTGCTGGATAATGTGTTAGTTCTCAATCAAAGATACTACCTTTGGATTCAAGAATTATTCTGCATTTAGCAAGTCCTTAATTTTGAGCCATGAATTATTTACGCTCCTAGAAAGCAACAATGATAGCAAAGCAAAGAATTGACCAATAACTCAGATTGGATGCCTCAATTAATGCTGAAAACCGAAAATTTTAAAAGGACTTAGTTGTAAATTTTAAAGGGCTTATATGTAATTTTCCAAGACTTGGAGGGCCTTTTTGCAAAAAGGCCAAAACTAATATTAAAGCCCTAAAACCCCTCTCCCTTGCAGTTCCTTTTCCTTTCGACGCCGCCCCCTTTCCCTTCGGTAGCGAGCGACGCCGACGCCGAGCCCCAGCGAGCGACGCCGACGTCGCCACCCCTTCTCCAGTGCTGAGTCCTTCTTCGCGAGGTGGTGAGTTTTATTCTCCCTCACGCGAACATCGTCGATTGTCGCCCTTCTTTCTCCCAGTCACAATCCCTAATCTCCTCTCTTATGTGTTGTTGCTCGAAACCAGCGTGCCGGCAGTCCTTGCTTGACGAGCGAAGTCGACGAACTTCCTCCCTTGGCCACCACCGAACGGAAATCAACAGCCTACAATTTGAACTCACCGCCCTTGTTGCTTGCGCCGACCACTAACCAAGGTAAGGGATTAAAAGTTGGTTGTTTGGTTGGGAGATTAGTTGAGTTGTATGTTGGATTAGGGTTTCAAATTCGAATTTTTACTTTGATGGTTGGTTTTAGGATTTTCCGATCATTGCCCTGTTGGCCTACTTCCCCTATTGATTAAATGGGTTTTTGTTTAAGTTTTGATCGGAGTACTGTAATTACAGTTGGAATTGGGTTGTGGTAGTTGGAATTGCTCCTTGTTGTTTTTAATTTCCTTTGAGCTATTCAAGTTATGCTCTGTGTTTGGTTGTGCCGTGAGTGTTTGCTTGAAGATTTTGATTTTGGATTTCATTGGTTAGGTTACCGTGAGCTTGGCCTGAGGTTGATATTGAGGAGTTTAATTATATGGTATTTGAGCCCGTAAATTGGATTTGTTTGGTAATGAATTAATGGATGTAATTAAAATGGATTTGTTTGTAAGGAAGCTAGTTATGCGCTATAATTAGTTAACTATTTTAACTGCTCGTATACATGACTAAAATTTAATCCTTAATACAGGACCTTGATTTGGAACTCGTTCAGTTGATCGTGGAAGGTTCTAGTTTACGAACATCTATAAAATAAAGGCGGGTACTTCTCCTTTATACTCGAGTAGTTTTCTTTACCTTGAAAGCATGACTATATTATGTCTGATAGGTTGCTTGACCTTGTTCTTTGTCGTTATTTAAAACATCGCCGTTGAGATTTATTTTTCGTTGATCTTTGAGTGTTTCAAATTCGTATCCGTACAGTCCCTGTTGGTTTTCTGTTCTGTAAAGTGCCGCTTGTACGCGAGTACTTAGAAGTCCATTAAACACAGATAGGTTTATTTGACATTAGAAATTCCCTACCTAGTAGTGTAGGAGCATAATCGCTGGTTTTCGGTTTCTGGTTGGTTGTATCGATGCATATTTTACTTGTTGGATATTTATTGCATCGTTGTTTCTCCGGTTGTTCGTGCATCGTATATCATGCACCATATTTGCACGTTGCATACTAACGGCTGTTAGCTTACATTTGGTTAAGCCGTCGTTAGTTATATTGTTGCTCGATTCACTCAACCACTTGTTGTCGTGGTAGTTATTAGAGTGCGAGCATCTGTCCTGTTATGCCAAACAGTGACACCCTCACCGTTGTTTTAGAGGGATGAGCCGTTGGTGGCTCACCCTCACCGTTGTTGTTTTTCGAGGTATATATATTGTAGCTGTTGATAGCTCCCCCGATGTACCGGGGTCTGGAGTAGTTAGCTCCCCAGCATCCTGGCCACTCAACCACGCCTTTTGTGGTATTTGTTGTTGGAGTGGTACAGTTGTCACAACCCTACCCACTCGGTCACACAGATGGGATGTGTTGACGGCTTGACTGACGTTAGGGGTGACACATGTCATTGCATCATGTGCATACGTATTTCCTTTATGCATTTTCCTGTGATTGTTGCATTTATATGAGGTATGGTTGTTGCACATGATTGACATGCATGTATATCTTGGCTTTGTTGTTATTGTATCGTTTTACACCTGTTTAGTTCTTTTTCGGTGTTATATTGGTTATGCATGATTAGGTAAATTCTATAATTCTTATGGACTGTACACTGTTGATTTCTCTACTCTGTTTATCCTTATTATGCCATGCTTATTTGTCTACTCATATATCCGCAGAGTCCGCCCGGACTCACTACCCCTGCTTTTCTTTTTGTTGTTTCAGATAGCAGGTAGACGTATTTCTTGGAGCCAGGAGAGGATCCAGTTGCCAGTCCCCAGTGTTGAGTTGAGTTAGTCTTCCGTATTTGGTTTAGTGGTTTGCTTTCAGTACTTGTAGTCACATTATATTCATTTCGGGTTTGTCGTTATCAGTCTTTTGGTATTCTTTTTGAATTGTAGATCTTTTATGATTAAGGTGGCTGAGCCTCCAATTATCTTTTATTCTGATATAAACTGCGTGGTTGTGTTTACTTATTGTTGTAAGGCCAGCCGCTTGTGGTTGAGCTATATTGGTGGAGATATTGTGTATTATTGTCCCATATTGTCCGCCGTACAGGGGAGATGTTGCCCGATTTTCGAGGAAGCATGTGCCTCTGGGGGCGTGACAATTTTTGGTATCAGAGCAAAGTTTGCGAGTTCCTTTGGGATCTGTGGATTTTTTTGATGTTGTATCTTGGATTTTTCGAAGTTTTAACTATAACACATTATTAGTACAAATTATGTATTTTTCGGATGTTGTAGAGTGATGGGCCCATAACCCACAGGTCACAAGTTTTGCGATGTTTTGGTGTCTGTGGGTCTATGAATTTGTTTTACGAGGTCAAGCTGTATGTTACAGATTTGTTTATTTTCGCGGAGTCATTTTTTTGACATAGTTTGGTATGGTAGTATTTTTGGGACTTGGCAGCAACGGACTTCTCCAGGCGACAAGTAAGTAAATTGGTTAGGTATATCTTTCATAATTATCCTATCCGTTGTATACCGTACATTATTATTGGTTATATAGACACATGTTAGCTTAGTTGAATAGCAAACTATTACCTATTGCCTTTTCACAACAATAATTATGTTGTCACTTGTCATATTGTGGCAGAGTTTTATTTTGAGTTTTGCAAAGAATGTGCAGCTGCATGTATAACCTTCTTGACCAATTAGGCTTATCTATCGATTCATTTTTACCTTCTGATTTACCTGTTAAGGTTATGTCCCTTGTTAAAGTTCTGGTTAAATTAGTGTCGAAATGGTCTGTTGTTTGATTTGGATCACAGATCTAGATGCCATAGTTTGAAAATTTTGTATATGTAGTGTGTATAACTCTACCCTGGTTATATTCCACTGTATTTACTCCTACTAGATCAATTTATTGTAGTGATTGCTGACTGATGACCACCTTTACAAACTTCTTATCTTTGCACATAGTTTTCAACTTAATAGATTTCTTCGGTTCATATATTACAATGATTTTAGCTTTTTGCTAGCTCGAATTGACTTGTAGAAATGAACACAAAAACAGAAAGAGATCAGAGAAAAGAAAGGATCCATTCAAAAGAAGTCATATATGCAGACACACACATACATCCCATTCACACTAACCTTCTGTCCTGAAAGCATGATGTTTTCCACATGGAATTAAAGGCCATGCTTTATGCCCCACATATAGCTAGCATGTACAGAAATACGTAACACAAAAGAAACCAAGCCAACAATAGCTGTCACCCAACATTTATATCTTATGTCATTTCAAGGAACCACACGATCTTCATCATTATCGATGCTCATTTGTTAGCCATCTAAATTGATTTGTGTTTGCATATTCCACAGTAGCTATTTAAGAAGAACTAGTTTGCTAACAAACACGGAAAGTAATGTTTGTTGCTATTTAAAGTTGATATTTTAGATCCTGTGATGTTCAGGCCATCACATGACTCTACTTGATAACTTTGCTTTGTCATTAGCTAGTGACAATTTTTGGCTATAGTTATTTCCATTTTCCCTAGTCTTTTGTAGCCTATATCTTATTAGCTATAGTTAGAGATTCTCCATAAACGATATAGTTTTCCCCAAACAGTTTCATAGATATTATCAAAGATATGGTTAGAGATTCTCTCTGAACGAAAGTCGAAGCAGTTTCAAAACCTGGATCCTAGGTCAACATTTGCATATATATGCTAAATTATAAATTCAATGTATAAGTAGATTTCACTAGTATTCTTTAAGGCATTGAAGTCTTTCTTTAAATATGCCATTTCCAACACCATAATTCCATAGCTATAAACATCACACTTGGTAGACACAAGCTCATAAAGAAACACCTATACCACTATTCTATTACACCTTCTATTCCACTTTTCTGAAACATGATTTTGTGTAGTTTCATAGGAAATAAAGATCTTTTGTGGTAAACCTCTTGTTGGTTGTGGTTTGTCGCCATCATTATCTACATCATCACCTAGAATAAATATCTCATTGGGTTGGACTGTGATTATGATTTCCACTGCTATCGGTGGAATTTCTCTTGTTCTTGTTCTGTATAATGGTGTATATTCTCAGCAGACCTATTGAGACACTTTCTCCTTTTCAAAACAAACAACTACATAATACAACTTCGGGCACATATATGTTCCCAAAAGAAAAGGTTACCTTTCAAGACCTTGTTTCTGCTACAAATGATTTTGATGAGGGTTTTGTAATTGGAAGGGGCGCTTGTGGAACAGTGTACAGAGCAATACTGAAATCTGGGCAAACAGATGTCGTGAAAAAGTTGGCATCTAACAAAGAAGGTAACTATACTGAGAATGGTTTCCATACAGAGATTTGACTTTTGGAAAGATAGGGCATCAAAACATTGTAAAGCTCTAGATCTATGTGCAACCATGAAAATGAAAGGAAGTCTTATCTCCTACCATAAGAGTTGGCTTAGTGGCTTATTCATTTGGATTTCTTTTAGCAGTGGTTGGTTTTAATGGCTCATAAAACAGTCAATGCATTGTGAGATGCCACATGGTCAAGAATCGTATATTCACCTGTCTTGGACTTAACTAGCTTTGGGTGATTCTTCAACTTCCAAAGTAAGTGATGACACTACTTGGACAAACGGTCTATGAAGATGTCCGTTTTCACTTCAAGCAACTTTGCTATGTTGAGTACCTCTATTGCAGTGTCAAACACATCTGATGATGCTAGTTATGCATTAGTTGGGACCATGAAGAATTTGTCTAGACATCGTACACCATGAATAATCGTTAAGAAAAATACTCCCTTGTCCCGGATTGAGGAGTTGTATGATCAACTCAAGAGTATATTAGTGTACTCTAGGATTAGTTTGCGATCTAGTTGTCCTTAGATGGAGTTTTTGTGGGATGTGTATGAGATATTTTATTTTATTTTTTTTCGTAATAGATAGTGCGGTTTTGAGTTACTCCCGGTCCCAGAGGAGTTACTCTTGGTGGTGCCTCGAGCTTAATTTGCAATTCACCTGGGATATACCCAAGTGGATAGGGATTCGAAGCATTCTGTTGGTCGAATGACAGTGAAAGGACATAGGTTGATGGGAATTTGATTCTTGGAAGAATTGAGTTTGGTTAATCATATTTAGAATTGGGAGTTTAACCTAATTATGATGATTATGTTAGGAAGTAAAGCGTTGTTGTAGATCAGTTGTGCCTAGCATATTAGTTTTCAGTTTACTAGCCTCAGCAAATAGTCGAAGCTATAAGTTATTGTAGGACCGATGCACGTGAGAGGGGGGGGTGAATCACGTGACTTTTAAAATCTTCGTTATAAAATCAGAGTCGATAGAAAATTGTACGATGCTTTTTATAACGTGCGCAGCGGAAAAATTAAAACGATATGCGAAAGCGAAAAATAATTAAAAAAATTACACGAGGAGTTTTACTTCGTTCGGAGCCTTCGCCGACTCCTACTCGAAGGCCCAGGTTCCTTGAACCTTTCCTGTGGGCAATCCACTAAAAACCTCTACCGATAAACTACCGATAGAGTGATTCGAATACAAGATTGGGCGGAAGTGTAACAGCCCTACACTTCCCCCTTAAATAATTTAAGTGCAGAAAAAAAATTCGTTACCCAACACTTAGATTTATCTGAAGCAGCTTGGGTGTTGGGAGCGATCTTCCAGCAGCGGTCGAACAGCGTCGAGTCAAAGCACAAACCGCAGCAGAGGAGCGTGGAAGCAAGAGAGCGCCAAAGCTTGAACCAGAATCAAATTTTCTTATCTGTTAGAGGGCTTGCTTGCTTCTATTTATAGTGCATCGATGCATGATCTTCTCAGCCCAAATTTTATCCATCAACAAGATAAAATAATAATAAAAAAAGATAATGTTTCTATCCTTTGCTTCAATTAAGAAAATAATTTAAATAAAATATAAATACAGAATATTGAAAAGTTAACCGAGAGGTTTTATCCTCTTACAATTTTAATAATTTAAAAGGAGATTTTATCCTTCCAGCTAAACTTTACGTGAGAATTTTAAGCATTAGTAGGAATAATTTTATTCTCTAAAAAGAAGGAAATACGAATAATTTAAATAATAATTTATCCTCCACCAAGGCTTTAGATAAGGAATAATTTTATAAAATTCAACTACAAAATTCTAATTAAATAAATTCTGTAAAAATAGAGTTAATGCATTTAGAATCTAATTAAATAAATTCTATAAAATAGAGTTAATGCATTTAGAATCTAATTAAATAAATTCTGTAAAATAGAGTTAATGCATTTAGAATCTAATTAAATAAATTCTGTAAAATAGAGTTAATGCATTTAGAGTTAATTAGACCCCGTCTAAACCTGGATAAGGATCTAACCAGGACTCAACCGAGGTCACCAAAATGGGCCTAAGTTAGACCGCGCCTACAGTCCTAAAATAGGACCCGTCCTCACTGGTTCGCTCCTCCAGTGACTTACCTCACTTACCTCGTGCAGCTCTACTTAACTTCTTAACCCACCAGGTCTTCCTGCCAGGGCTCAACCACCCTGGTCTTTTTGCCAAGTTTCAACCAACTTGGGCTTCAGCCAGTTGTCAGGCCCCGTGAACCCAACTGGACTTCTCGCCAGGACTCAACTACCCTGGACTTCCCGCCAGGACTCAACCACCCTGGACTTCAGCCTGGTGTCAGGTCCTAAGTCATTCAACCCTGCACACTTAGTAAAGAGGTCAAAACCAAAAGCAAGTCTAACTTTAACCTATTTGTCATTCATCAAAACTCTGGTTTAACTATTAGTGCAAATTGCACCAACAGTTATCAGACTCAGCAGACGGTGGGAGCTCCAGTACATCAGACTATGCAGCCAGCAGCAATTCAGATGATTCAGCCACTGCCTTTTCAGACGATGCCACCATCAGTTCCAGAGATGGATCGAGTTTACACTATCACTAGAGAGAAGACACCGCAGGTCGATGGATCGATTTTCCGAGATATTAAAGAGCTATAGGGTATCTACGTGTAGATCACTTCTTGTAACTAAGCTACCGTTAGAAAGATATTGGACCGTTTTAGATTCTGAAGCGGAGTGGAGTAAAGTTGCTTGTCTAGCTCAGTTGGTAGAGCGCAAGATTTGAATCATGTTTTATCGGGGGGCGGGGGGGGGGGGGGGGGGGGGTGTCAATCACTCTCCAGCCAGATGCACAACCTACGATGAGGTACCTATACGGATTTTGGACCGCAAGGAACATCAGTTGAGGAACAAGACTATTCTGCTGGTCAAAGCTGGTTGACAGCACCACTATGATGAGGAAGCTACTTGGAAGCTCGAGGATTCGATCAGAGCTCGCTATCCTCATCTATTTACTTGAGGTGCGTATGGTTGGTTTTTATTTCGTATTTATATTATATCTACGTTGTTGATATAGGGTGTTGATACACGTTGTCGTTGACTAGTATCGGTGTTATAGTTGACTAGTATTTGTTGTGGTTCACTAGTGAAATTTGGGGACTAAATTTTTATTAGTGGAGGAGAATGTTGAAAACTGAAAATTTTAAAAGGACTTAGTTGTAAATTTTAAAGGGCTTATATGTAATTTTCCAAGACTTGGAGGGCCTTTTTGTAAAAAGGCCAAAACTAATATTAAAGCCCTAAAACCCCTCTCCCTTGGCAGTTCCTTTTCCTTTCGACGCCGCCCCCTTTCCCTTCGGTAGCGAGCGACGCCGACGCCGACGCCACCACCCCTTCGCCGGTGCTGAGTCCTTCTTCGCGAGGTGGTGAGTTTTATTCTCCCTCACGCGAACATCGTCGATTGTCGCCCTTCTTTCTCCCAGTCACAATCCCTAATCTCCTCTCTTATGTGTTGTTGCTCGAAACCAGCGTGCCGGCAGTCCTTCCCTGACGAGCGAAGTCGACGAACTTCCTCCCTTGGCCACCACCGAACGGAAATCAACAGCCTACAATTTGAACTCACCGCCCTTGTTGCTTGCGCCGACCACTAACCAAGGTAAGGGATTAAAAGTTGGTTGTTTGGTTGGGAGATTAGTTGAGTTGTATGTTGGATTAGGGTTTCAAATTCGAATTTTTACTTTGATGGTTGGTTTTAGGATTTTCCGATCACTGCCGTGTTGGCCTACTTCCCCTATTGATTAAATGGGTTTTTGTTTAAGTTTTGATCGGAGTACTGTAATTACAGTTGGAATTGGGTTGTGGTAGTTGGAATTGCTCCTTGTTGTTTTTAATTTCCTTTGAGTTATTCAAGTTATGCTCTGTGTTTGGTTGTGCCGTGAGTGTTTGCTTGAAGATTTTGATTTTGGATTTCATTGGTTAGGTTACCGTGAGCATGGCCTGAGGTTGATATTGAGGAGTTTAATTATATGGTATTTGAGTCCGTAAATTGGATTTGTTTGGTAATGAATTAATGGATGTAATTAAAATGGATTTGTTTGTAAGGAAGTTGGTTATGCGCTATAATTAGTTAACTATTTTAACTACTCGTATGCATGACTAAAATTTAATCCTTGATACAGGACCTTGATTTGAAACTCGTTCAGTTGATCGTGGAAGGTTCTAGTTTACGAACATCTACAAAATAAAGGCGGGTACTTCTCCTTTGTACTCGAGTAGTTTTCTTTACCTTAAAAGCATGCCTATATTATGTCTGATAGGTTGCTTGACATTGTTCTTTGTCGTTATTTAAAACATCGCCGTTGAGACTTATTCTTCGTTGATCTTTGAGTATTTCAAATTCGTATCCGTACAGTCCCTGTTGGTTTTCTGTTCTGTAAAGTGCCGCTTGTACGCGAGTACTTAGAAGTCCATTAAACACAGATAGGTTTATTCGACATTAGAAATTCCCTACCTAGTAGTGTAGGGGTATAATCGCTGGTTTTCGGTTTCTGGTTGGTTGTATCGATGCATGTTTTACTTGTTGGATATTTATTGCATCGTTGTTTCTCCGGTTGTTCGTGCATCGTATATCATGCATCATATTTGCACGTTGCATACTAACGACTGTTAGCTTACATTTGGTTAAGCCGTCGTTAGTCATATTGTTGCTCGATTCACTCAACCACTTGTTGTCGTGGTAGTTATTAGAGTGCGAGCATCTGTCCTGTTATGCCAAACAGTGACACCCTCACCGTTGTTTTAGAGGGATGAGTTGTTGGTGGCTCACCCTCACCGTTGTTGTTTTTCGAGAGATATATATTGTAGCTGTTGATAGCTCCCCCGATGTAACGGGGTCTGGAGTAGTTGGCTCTCCAGCATCTTGGCCACTCAACCACGCCTTTTGTGGTATTTGTTGTTGGAGTGGTACAGTTGTCACGGGCAGGGATCCTCTGGTCCCAAAATCCCTGGTCCACACTAAAATTGCGGCCGGATCGTTATTGCGATTCAGCCGCAATTTGTTCCGATCCCCTCTAGGGTTCACCGTGCCCCTCAGGTTATAGTTCGGGTTGGGGCGGGTGGCCGGAGGTTACCCGATGGCCTAAATCCTAAATCCGGATTTAGGATTTAGGGTTTAGGATTTTAGATTTAGGGGTTAGGCCGTCGGGTGGCCTCCGGCCACCCGTCCGAACCCAAACTATAACCTAAGGGGCACGGTGAACCCTAGAGGGGATCGGAACAAATTACGGCTGGATCGCAATCACAATCCGGCCGCAATTTTAGTGTTGCATTTATATGAGCTATGGTTGTTGCACATGATTGACATGCATGTATATCTTGGCTTTGTTGTTATTGTATCGTTTTACACCTGTTTAGTTCTTATTCGGTGTTATATTAGTTATGCATGATTAGGTAAATTCTATAATTCTTATGGACTGTACACTGTTGATTTCTCTACTCTGTTTATCCTTATTATGTCATGTTTATTTGTCTACTCATATATCCGCAGAGTCCGCCCGGACTCACTACCCTTGCTTTTCTTTTTGTTGTTTCAGATAGCAGGTAGACGTATTTCTTGGAGCCAGGAGAGGATCCAGTTGCCAGTCCCCAGTGTTGAGTTGAGTTAGTCTTCCGTATTTGGTTTAGTGGTTTGTTTTCAGTACTTGTAGTCACATTATATTCATTTCGGGTTTGTCGTTATCAGTCTTTTGGTATTCTTTTTGAATTGTAGATCTATTATGATTAAGGTGGCTGAGCCTCCAATTATCTTTTATTCTGATATAAACTGTGTAGTTGTGTTTACTTATTATTGTGATGCCAGCCGCTTGTGGCTGAGCTATATTGGTGGAGATATTGTGTATTATTATCCCATATTGTCAGCCGTACATGGGAGATGTTGCCCGATTTTCGAGGAAGCATGTGCCTCTGGGAGCGTGACTATTAACATTTACAGATAAATCTTGTTAAGATTAAACAGGAAGAGATAAAAAAGAACCAACTTCGTATATCTCCCTAGTTTTTGGAACACCAAATATTGAAGCTGCTCTAGCTATGTAAATCTCATACATGCTCAATTTCTCACTGTCAGGGACAGTCTTCGCTGCTTGATCATAGACCTTCACTGCCCGCTTCGCAAGACCATATTCTTCCTCCAGTTTTGCATGTTGAAGGAATATTGGCTTTACCTCTTTTCAGGTGCAAGACCAACCTCGCATATTGTAAAGTATCGCGAATACTTTTTGATTTATCCTAGCGATCGATAGGAAACTTTGGTATTATCAGACCGATCGTCCGAGATTGAAAAAACCTTGTTAACTAAATAAAAAAAATTAGTTTGACGAAATTTAGGCACTTAACTTATTAAAAAAAGAGCAATGATATGCAGTATGAATTTGTAACATGAAACTCAACATGAATGACGTGACACTTTTTATATACACATTCGATTGCCACTTGGACACCAACGGCGGCCTCCGGCCGCTGCCCCGAACAAAACTATACCCGGGGGGCATGGTGAACCCGTCGAGGATCGCTATAATTAGAATGTCACGTCATTAATGTTGGGTTTTATGCTATAAATTCTTGTTGCATATCATTTTTCTTAAAAAAAAATGAAAAGGGTGATTCAAATTTCAAGTACCAATTTGAGCAACATATCAATGTGCTCTGAACAATGCGTATAAGAATACAACAACAATAATATATTCTTATCACCAATATTAAAGGTCGTAATAGGTTAAGAGCTGCTAGACCTTTACAAAGTGTAGTTGAGACGATACTCTGCATTTAATTAAGCTGTTTTGACATGTTTATACAAAATGTTAAGTTTGCTTACAACACAATCAAGGGTAAGGATTTAACAGTATTTAAAACTTTGCCGAACTTGTGACGGGAAGTGGTCAAATTTTGATAGACTTAACGTTGGCCAACATGGATGGATTATGTTGGTCAAAAGTTTATAACTATAACTTAAATAAAATAAATGATTAATGGGATTTTTTTCAACCTCGGACGATCGATTCGATCTCACAGAAATTTCTCATCGGACGCCAAGGTAAATCGGGAAGTGCTCGCGGCGGACGGTCCAAAAACCCAGCGTCTCAGGATTCGCGCCCCATTTGAAAGAAAAATTCTTACAAAATACGTCATAGCTGGAGATCGAACTGTGTACAATCTCTAGGAAATCAAAAAACCTCTAAGCATGTATAAAACAACGTGATAACATAATATCAAATATATATGCATATCAACCAAATACAGCAATCATAGCTCATATAAATACAACAAACACAAGCAAATACATAAATACAATAGATACATATGATGCAATGACGTCAGTCACCCGTAACGCCAATCAAGCCGCCAACACATCACATCTATGTGACCGAGTGGGAAAGGTTGTGACAACTGTACGCGCTCCAACAAATACCACTGATATATGTGGTTGAATGGACAGGATGTTGGGGAGTCAACTACACCAAAACCCCAAGATAAAGGGAGAGCCACCAACAGCTATGATATCCCTCGAAAATAACGGTGAGGGTGTCAACTGCTTGCCTACAACTCCAGCATCCACTGTACACGGGTGGTCGAGTGTGACGTAAAAGGACGGTTGCTCGCACTCTAGCAACTACCACTATCAATGGTTGAGTGACGAAGCAACTAGATGACTGACGTCGACTTAATCATATGGAAGCCCAACAGTCGTCAGTATGCAACGGTGCAGGTATGGTGCATGAAACCAATATGCACAAACAACCGAATAACAACGATGCAACGACAAAAATAACAAATACCAGAAATCAACGAATATGCAACTAAACTATTAGGTAGGTTGTCTCTAATACGAACTATCCTAGTAGTGTTTATTGAACATCTAAGTACTCGCGTACGAGCGATACTTTACATAATAAAAAATCAACGGGAGACTGTACAGATATAAAATTTTCGATTAAACTCGAAGACCAAGCAAGAAAGGTATTAACGGCGATATTAAAATAATCAACAACAAAGAACAAGGTCAAGTAGACCTACTCAAATATCAAAAGTAATGCATTTAAGGTAAATGAACTACAAATATACAAAGGAGAAGTACCCGAATTTTATTATAAAAGTTTGTAAACGAAGAGAACTTTCCTCGATCAACCGTACAGTCCAAAGTCAAGGCCCTGTTTCAAAATTAGAGTTAAGCTATTTATATACTTAAATAAATTAGCTTAATAAAATATTAAACATGATTAGGATAAATCCTAACTATAACACTTATTTAATTAGTTCCTCAATAATGATTAATTTCTACTTAACCCAATTTATCACAATTAGCAGGACAGGAAATTCCAACGAACAAAGAACAAACATAAGATCAAATTAACTAAACCAAGTGGTTCACCATTGACGCACGGCTAGTATCATAACCACCCAAAACTCTAACTACAAATCCCTCTTCAATTACATGCTCAGATTTCCAAGTAACCATTCTATTTCTACAACATAAACATGTCTCATTTATCTACCAAAACAATGGCTCACGACACCAAACATATGAAAAATCACAATTGAATCATATTGATATCGCATCTTTAGTTCACATCAACTGACAAATCCCAACATCAACATGTTGTAAAACCAACTACGAATCCAAGGTATCCCAGGGCATGAAAACTCCAAAATCAAACGACCATTACTGATCTAGCACATAAGAGAAGGGAGTAGGATGGGATCAAAAGCAAACAACCGAATCCAAACACTTACCCTGATATCTCTCGCGACTCGGCACAAGAGGGGGAGGAGCGCCGGCTGGCACCGTCGCCTCTTTGCTCGCGAAAAAGGCGACGTAACAAGAGTAGCGGCTTTGCTCGCGAAAAAGGGATGCGGCGTCGGACGGTTTCGAGCAGGGAGAAGGAAGAATCGGGACAAGAAGAATAAAAATGAGAGGAAGAAGGGGAGGAAAAATCGGGACAAGATCTGTGCCTGTTCTCGTCGACAGCGACGTCGACCCGCCGCCGCCCCACGAGGGGAGCGGCGCCTGCGGGGCAGCCGCCGTAGCGTCTCAACCGCGCGAGCGGTTGCTGATCCTGCTCACGACGACGCGACGCGAAGACCGGTTCCAAGGTGCGTTTTTGCGGCGGCTGGCGCACACCCTACGACTGGTGCCGCCGCCGCTGCTGTGGATCGTCGTTCAGGCGAGCGAGGATACTGGTGCCACAGCAGCTATGCTGCGGAACACCGGTGTCATGTACAGGCACTTGACCTTTATGGAAAACTTTACCGACCCGGAGGCGGAGGCCGACCACCAGCGGAACGAACGTCGCCCTCAGTCACGTCGAGTACCATCGACTCACTGGGATCAGTCACTTCGCTGCTGCATCCAACGTCTACGACCTACAATTCTTCGAGGAGATAAGACATATCGAGTACGCCCGTTTTGCCATCATTTTTTTTTTCGTCTGCCATCTGTTTTCCCAATTAAAAGCTCGAATTAATATTAGCATCTCTGCAACACCAATCCTTATCCGATTCATAGAGATTTCCATCTTCGTCACTTTGCTAAAGAAAAGTGAAAAAAAGGGCAAAAGTCATGCTCCTTTCCACAGCTATTGACCTTTTCAAATGAAAATCGATTTTTTTCATTCTGTAGTTGTGATAAATTACTTCATTAAATTTCGATTATTTTGCCCTTTCGTCTCTTAATTGAGTGGTTGGCAATGCAACATTGGAACTTTGACACGATCAAAATAGTTGATGCTCTTCTCTGCTTTTATTTTCTTTCCTCTTTTTCTATTCGAGGCGTTAAACATGCAAATATGCCTCAAAATGCGTTATTTTCAGCGTGTGCTGTGTCACTCGTGAGAAATGAAAAATATACTCTCTTCGATTGATTATTAGGTGTGATACCTTTGCTTGGCCCTTTGCTGGTATTGAACATTCTCAACCCTTGCTTAGTTAATGATAAAGATTCTCAATCCTTGCTCTTAAAAATATTAATTTTTTCTTCTCTCTTATAATCCCAATAAATTGCTGATCGGTTTGATAAATAGGATGAATTTTGATCATTGAATTGCTCATAACTAATCAAAGCAGAAATTGTAGAATTAAAGTTGCCCCTGCACTTTGCAAAGGTGATGCCGTTTCTATAAAACTAACCAATCCGTAACAAGAAAACCTTTTTCTTTTCTGAAGATCCCTACCAGGGTTTCTTATCCCTCACTTCATCTCTTGCACATGCATCTTTGTTGTCATGTACATTTCCTGGTTTGCAAGCTACATAAATTGTAGTTTTATCTGGCATATACAATGCTAATGTCTGTTCATTCCTCTACTTTTTAGGATTTTATTTGATAATTACCGACATACACAAATTGGATCGTACCTTTTTCAGTGAATTCAATGTGTCAACTTAATATCTCTAGTGTTTATTTATCTTCCCTGTCATTTTCAGTTCTATGGTGTCTCTGATGTAATTGTTTTCAAACTCCAGTAGAGGTTGTTAAAAAACTCATTTGTCCCAATTTAATATGCATGGTCAAAGAATGGTCACAGTTTTGCTACTGATGCCAAACTATTCTGATTATTCATTCATGCTACTTGACAATAGCATATAACACCAACTGTTGTACCGTGTTGTCCTATTTTCGCTTTCTCTAGCAACAACTTAAATAGTGTTAATGCCCCTCATTCAAAATTCTAGGGTTTTTGGGACATGGCCAGTAGCAATGGTATCTACAAACAGGAAAAGGGTGGTTATGGATGGTCCAGTTTGTAACTCATCAAAGGTACAAGGATGGATCTTAAAGGAGTTGAACAATGACAATAAGTTACTGCTCAGTAGTACTGACAGGAGCCATAAACCCCTCAAAATAAATATTTCTGGCTTTGCATTCAATAGCTCAATATTGTGGGATCCTGAGAGGTGGGGGCGCCCTACCTCATTGCCTGACACATCACAGGTTTGCTTTTCAGCATTGTCTTATTAAAATTATCAAACACTAGACTTCAAAGCAAATCTTACTTCTATTTGCCATTTTTGTGAATATAGTTTTCTTTTGAAGAATTTTTATCTTCATTCTTTGGTCTTGGCGAAATATGTTTCTTATTCTACATGTACTCTTTCTTAAAATGAAACATGAAGCATAGTCGGTGATTAGCTAGTATGATCATGTGTTAACTCATGCATTGCTTCCATCTCTTTCATTTTCTTTCATCGACTTATCTATCAATTGTTGTGCTAACTGACGCATGTATTATATGTTTTTTTTTTCTTGATGCGATATCTGGTGGCCTTAGGGTTATTTATTTATACTAATAGAAAAGTTATCAATCACCTAATTGGCAACAGTAGTTTCAATTATTAGACGATGCAAAATGCTTATCAGATGTTTTTCCCTCACCTTATTAGGATTAGCAACATGGCATTAATGCCCTAGTAGTAACTGGAGGTGGCTTGTCCATTCATTACCCACTACCACATTATCTTCATAAAGCCTCTTTATTTAATCCTTGTTGGCCATGGTGATTTCAGGATTCAATCAAGTTTGTGCATGAAGTGATCCTAGAAGATGAGACTAAGTTGAAGGGAATTCCTGCTGATTGCTCCAGAATCATGGTGTGGCACCTTAACATGCCAAGTGTTCTTACCCTGCCCTTCCATTCTCAAAGCCAAGGTAGAAGGTAGACAATGAGAGGATGAATCATTTATAGAAGTGTACATGAGGGAAAGAAAAGAAAATGTTACTTTCAATTCACATTTAATATATTTTGGGCAAGGCTAATTATAATTAGATACCCTTTCAAACCATATTTTTGGCTATTACACCAAGGTATATTATTTCATAAGGTTGGCGACTTTATAATCGAGGCTGGTTAGCACATACATATCTCTAGTCACCAACGCACTAGGATGAGAAATTGAATGCAAGGAGGTCAATCACTATTTCTCTTCAAGAACTCTTTTGTGATTGTGGTATGAAAACATGCTCTTGCAATATTTACTAGTCTCAAATTTGATGGTGGAATTTTTCAATAAATTATGTAGGGCATGATGCTTTTTTTTGGTTGGAATATTAAAGTCGGATTAAAAGGCCACTCCTTTCCCAATGGCCCCTCATGCAAGGTTTTATTGTTCAAGAATTGCCAATATGGCGTCCTCTTCTGTGTCTTGTATCATAAATATGCTGGAGGACTATCTCTCTTTCAAGAACTGTCATAATGCCAAAGATATTGATTGCTCTGCATGTCTTACCTTTTGTTTTAGCCAAAGAAGGGATGATTTACAGTTCACTACAAGGAAACTGTTTTTTAGTACTCTTGGATTCGAAAAAATCTTCTTAGTGGAGTGAAACTGTATCATACATGGAAAGATCTGTCTGATAGATAGCAGTTGCAGCCTTGTCTCAGCTTGTTTATGTATATTTCCAGGCCCTTTGTCCTCAAAATTTTACCATGTAGTTAAGTAACTAACCATAAGTACGTGGGTATTTAAGATGCTTTGATTATACTTTGGATGCCTTCTATAGAGATTCCACTTGAATGCCTTCAGCTGAGGTTTGGGTCCCAATCATGGGTCCATTTTAAACCCTAATTATGTAAGGTCACAAACATGGGTCCATTTTAAACCCTGGTAATCTAAGTATAGCAAAGGAACAAGCAAAAGTGAAAGGAAAAAAAAAGTGACAGATAACCACAATTTTCTTTCATGTATGTTTCATGCAATATCTAACAATATGCACGTCTTATAAATGTTTATTGAATATAGTAGACAAAGGTGAATTTTGAGGGTGGTGCTTACCAATTAAGCTAGTTAGCATCCTTTTATATATATATATATATATATATATATATATATATATATATAATATATATATATATATATATATATATATAGGGTGGTGCTTACCAATTAAGCTATATATATATATATATATATAATGGCATTGATCTAACAGATGTAACTAATTCTGCTTCGGCTCTGTCAACTTCATATGCAAAATTCACAGCTCACCATCACTGACCAAGTGGAGATGATGATGAATGCAGATGCCATCTGGCCTACGTTCCCCATGTGCTAATCATAGCATCCGTAATTTATTTCATCCGTATTGACCCTGGAACGGATTGACGGGAGCGCTAGGGGCGAGTGAATCGCCTTTTGCCACTAAGATTAATAAGATGAGGGTACGAATTCGGAGACGTTAGGCTTTCAAATCGTCCGTCACGAATACTTTCCGATTTATCCTAGTGGACGATGAAAAATCTTTGTGGTGTCAAATCGATTGTCCGAGATTGAAACAAAATCTCGTTAACTAAATAAAAAGATTAGTGGGACTAAATTTAGACACTTAACTTATTTAAAAACAATTAAAAGGGCGATTCAAATTTCAAGTACCAATTTGAGCAACATATCAACATGCTCTAAACAATGCGTATAAGAATATAACAACAATAATATATTCTTATCATCAATATTAAAGGTCGTAATAGGCTAAGAGCTAATAGACCTTTACAAAGTGTACTTGAAACGATACTCTGCAATCAATTAAGTTGTTTTGGCATGTTTATAAAAAAATGTTAAGTTTGCTTACAACACTATCAAGTGAAAGGGTTTAACAGTATGTAAAACTTTGCCGAGCTTGTGACTCGACGTGGTCAAATTTTGATAGACTTAACGTTGGCCAAATTTTGATAGACTTAATGTGGCCAACATGGATGAATTATGTTGCTCAAAAGTTTATAACTATAACTTAAAAATAAAAATGATCAATGATAGTTTTTCAACCTCGGGCGATCAACTCGGTCTCAAAAAAGTTTCTCATCGACCGTCAAGATCAATCGGAAAGTGCTTACGACGGGCGGTCCAGAAACTCAGCGTCCCAGGGTTCGCGCCGAGTTTGGAGGAAAAAGATTTACAAAATACGCCATAGCTGGGGATCAAACCGCGGATGTCTGAGATAACAACTAGTCGTCCTTCCGCTACACTATAGCCTCGGGGACTAAAAAAAAAAGATTAACGACGTTTTTCCAATGACGACCGGTCTGACCCACAGAAGTTTTCCACTGGCAGTCAGGGTAAATCGGGAAGAGTTCGCAATGGGCGGTTTAGAAGTCCAACATCCTAAGGTTTGCGCCCCATTTGGAGGAAAAATTCCTACAAAATACACCGTAGTTGGGGATCGAACCGCGGATGTCTGGGATAACAACTAGTTGCCCGGGATAACAACTAGTTGCCCCTTGGGCTTGTGCTATGGTGCAGTGGTAAAGTGACTAGTTGCTATCCTATGCATCCGCGGTTCAATCCCCAACTATGGTGTATTTTGCAAAAACTTTTTCTACAAATGGGACGCGAACCCTGGGACGTTGGGCTTCTAGACCGCCATTCGCGAGCGTTTTCCAATTTACCCTAGTGACCGATGGAAAACTTCCGTGGGACGAGACCAATCACCCCAGGTTCGTCTGCTACCTAGTCCAACATTTTCTCTAAATGGAGCGCGAACCATATGATGCTGGGCGTCTGGACTGCCCACCGCAAACACTTCTCGATTTATCCTAATGGCAGGTGGGAAGCGCTCGCGATGATGTCCGCCGATGATGTCCGAATGATAATCAAACGTATACATATAAAATATCATATTATTTCTTAAAATTTTTATTAAATTTCGTA
This sequence comes from Boesenbergia rotunda, assembly GCA_024364735.1. Taxonomy (NCBI): domain Eukaryota; kingdom Viridiplantae; phylum Streptophyta; class Magnoliopsida; order Zingiberales; family Zingiberaceae; genus Boesenbergia; species Boesenbergia rotunda. Next base: position 935,788 of record JAGFNQ010002423.1, read on the forward strand.
TCATACCTTATAGATATATATGTTATATAAATTTATATTGCAAACCAAAATCGAATCCCAAACTAAACTTACACTGATATAACCCAAAAAAAAAAGCGCAAGTGAATATTTATCATAAAGCCTAGGAGTTAAAAATTAAGAGTACACACGAAATATATAATTATTAAATGACAAATTAATATGTCATAATACTTATTTAACAAGTTCACACAGATACAATGACAATTAAAGAAACGCACACTGATAATAAGTAAATTTTGTTCTCATAGTCAGCGATTCTAAAGACACCATATAAATGACAAATTAATGTCATAATACTTATTAAATGACATAATAACAAGTTCTCATACTTATTAAATGCCAAATTAATGTCATAATACTTGCTGTGATAATTAATTAAACACTCCATGATATTGTTCCATTGCCAACTTTACCTTCATAAGCTAACAGTGTAAATTACATGCAATACAAGAGACAAAAAAGAATGAGCAATGTAAATAATGTTAATTATAAAAGATCTAAAAAAAAATTTGTATGGCAAAGAAAAAGTTGATGAATCGTATACGTGAAAGGAGAGACTATGATTCTTCTATTGCGAAGATTAACTGAAAATACGATACAAGGAATGCAAAATAAAAACTCTCTATATATGAAAATAAATATTGTCAAGGGTACTTACTCTCCTCATTTCTTCATCTGCATGAATTTTTTTGACTGCGCCTTCAATGCTGGATGAACATCGCCAGAGCAATCGAAAACTTCTAGTGACTTGGGAAGCCCCTTCTCTGGTATCGCTTGGATCTGTCGACAGTCCCGAATAATTAGTCTTTTTAGAAAGGGAGAAAGTCCCATCTCAGGCAGTGAGTGGAGCCGTGGACAAATGTTTATTTCTAATACTTCTAGGAAGTGAATGCTATGCAGCAGCTCCGTCGGCAGAGATTGTAGTTTCATGCAATAATCGAAACTTAGAGACGTAACAGCAGTGAGGCTTTGCACATGCGTCCGAAAATTCTCGAACTACAGAAACATCCGAGAGCCAAGGCTACCACTGTCTTCAGCACGACCCAATGACAATAGAAACCCTAGCTTCCACGTGCTAGAACCTCTAGCCTTGAGACGAGAAGATAACTGCAACCTCGTTGTCTCTGATGCCAATGAACCACCACATGGACTGGTTTGGAGGTCAACACGTAACCACTCGCGCTTAACAACAAACGGTCTATCCCTCGGAGACCGTCCTCTATAACATACACCCGTTATAGTCAAATTTCACCGGTGTCACGCTGCTAACACTCATTCCACCGCATTCCAACGGATCCTGCTTCTCAAAGTGCTATCGAGAATCTCTAGCACGTACGACCTGTCTATGAGTCATGAAACCTCATAAACTAGAATAGCGTAAGACGAGTCGACTAACTGTCTTCTCGTAACCCAATATACTCCAACTCCGCTCCAACAGAAGGTAGAGACACATTGTCTCTTAGGAGTATCCCAAAATAGTCGGGAAATAATTATTTATTTCCTGAATATCAGCCTCAGCATTTTTCACCCAAAGGTGACTCGGTCTCGTAAGTGATTCGCATCAATGCAAATCAGGAATCCAAAGGTATCTTCTTGGTTATCCAACCAAGTATGTGTGGTAATCTCGAAAGTGCCAAGCAACTAGCCCGACACTCCTCCGGATCGGTACAAGTCACATCTGACTATACCTTTCTAGGTTAACTAACCAAGTATAATGAATCTGGGATCAAAAGTCCCACATAAATAGGATATCTCTATCCTCTATCAACTGAGATGATAAACAACATATAGCATCTTTGCTGCATCACAACAGGTCATATCCTCCAGACATGTCATCTAAGATATCTATCCATAACTGAGGCTCGAGAAGCTAAAGTGAGTTAATCTCAAACCTGATAAAGCCAACTAATACATACAGCCATCAATAGGTTGCCGTCTGATTCGACTCAAGTCCCTGACTCATCAGTCGACACTATCGGAGAATCAACATTTTCCGCTATACAATTGAAACTCCCATGTCTAACACTACACTAGACAATAGATACAAAGAAGGTAAATGAAATATGTCATATACCTCGCGTCGTCTAGAGGAGTCCCGTCGCCGCCATGTCCCAATCGCGTACATCGAGAAAACGACTCTGACATAAAATCCAAAAAAAAACACCCACAAGACCACAAGGTATCTCGAGAACCTGGCTCTGATACCAAATAAATTGTCACGCCCCGAGGAGCTGCCCGTCCGATACTGACCGGACTGCCGCTCCCTCGATCGACGGACAATTCGGAAACCTAACCTCTATGATCACCTCAAATGGTTGCACCGCAGCCTATAGGGCTGGAACAACCGTCTGAACCAAGCGAAAACGAAAACGACGACAAAAGCTGCGTACCGGTACGACTTACGACAAACGCAAAGCACAAGGCCTCCATGGCTCACAAAAGTACAACTATACCGCCATATAAGAGGACACGACCAAACACGAATACAGCAGCGGAAAAGTAAAGTAAAAGAAACAGAAAACGGGTACCAACATGTACCACCAACAAAGTAAAAGAAATCTCCTGGAATCATCTCGAAGAAATACGCGAACTGTGACAGGCTGCCGGGCACTCCAGACAATCATCGTGAAATAAAAACAGGGAGCTAACGGGGTGAGTCACAGTACTCAGCGGATATCTCATCAGATACACAAGATAGTCTAAGCTAGCAATAGCGTAATCAAGCTATCAAAATAAACACAGGTACGGGCAGTGGTAAGTACAACTGAAACAGAAATAGCAAATACCATACCAATGTGGCTGAGTCGCCGAAACCAGATATAAGGGTCTCCTGTATGTGCATGTCAATTATATGCAACATCCAAGTATAACAAACACAAGCAAATGCAAAATATACATATGCACATGGTGCGATGACATGGTCACCTCTGTCGCCGGTCAGACATCGTCACCTATGTACGGGAGGAAGCTGAACGGAGGCTACCCTCCGGCGTAGAGCTGTGACTGCCGTCCGTACTCTGCCATCACTACTCCAGAGCGACCAAGTAGACGATATGCTGTCGGCGTAACACCCCTACCCCATGACCTATCCGGGGGATATCTCTACCTGAATGTTTCCTCACTGTCGGAGTAACATCCCTACCCCAGGTCCTCTATGGGGGATATCTCTACCTGAGTGTTAACACCTACCCCATGTATATAAATGGGAGAGAGACCTCTCTCTCTCATCTCCTGGTATATGGACTACTCAAGGAGGGACCTCTGCCTGCCACCACGCTCCGATTCACTAACCCATAAGTGCATGAGTGGAGCAGCACAGAGCACACTACCCATACTCCGTCAACCACTAACCCATGAGTGGTCGTATGAATAGGTCAGTATGACTGTCGACCTGACTCACCCATAAGGGGGCCCCTGATCGACAGTGATGCACAGTGCACGATGATGCATGACTCTGGTCAAATAGCATCCACTATCTAATCCACCTATATCAACATGATATGCAAGGATCATAAATAATGCACCATAGCCTAGATCCTAATGGTGTAGGTATCACATGCCAGGTATATCAGAAACAGTATCAGCAAAGGTAGAGCAGGTATAAAATAATACATTACCCTACCGCTAAACATAACATATCAAGCATATCTATGACTAATCTAAAAGATAAGTCAGAGGTATCCGCCTCCGATGAAGAAGTCTAAAAGCGAAGAGAACCCCCGCCCAAAAATAATATCCGCGACAAGGAAGCCAAGTCAACGCCCTGCATCAAAAATCATAATTTATAATTTAGCATCCCAATGATTCATAATCAAACGTACCATCTGGATTAATTAGGGTTAATTGAAATTAATCAATCCCAATTAAACCCTCAATTCCTAAGCTCCCACTCAGAGCTAGGACTCTGTCTCATGCACAGAGATGCAACAACCAACACAGATAAAAATCCAACAAATGCACACAACATAACCAATCAGGAACAAACCCATTTAATCACCATCCGAATCAAAACCCTAATGCCACAACACATCTCCTCTAAACACGTAAGAAATCAATACCAACAGATCCTTAAACGCATCACAGCCCTCCAAATCATGAACCACATACGAAACCAACTCACAAAAGCACACGACAATCTCATAGCAGTAGCACAACCGCTAGAAAACCTCCAGACAAAGCCCATCATCTTCTACCCAGCTCACAGCAGCAAGAACACAAAAACTAATTCGTAGGAGAAAACAAAATAAACGAATCCAAGCTCTAGATGTATGTGATCCCATCAAACAGACACATCCTCATCCAAGAATCATCCAAATCTCAAGCTTAGTAATCCAAAGACACACGCATGATCAAAGAACTACCAATTCAAACCAAACACGCACTGATCTAAACAAGATCAACCTAGCTTCAAATTCTAAAATCGATTCATTCCAGGTAGATTCCAAATCCTTACCTGAGTCGACGCCAGTGACAACCTCAGCCCGAATCTGATAGACAACCCTCGATCAGTGATCAACACTGAAACACATGCATCAACCCTGCTCCAATCTGATCAGAACAATTAAAAAGACAAATCAAGATCAAAATCCCATTCCTCGGATCGAAACCACAGAAAACAGGCCCTCAAACCTCCATCCGAAACAATAATACCGATCAAATCAATCCAATATCTCTTACCTTGACTGTGGCCAGCGAAAACAGTTGCTCCGATCCGAGAGCAGCTAAGATCCCCGGAAACGAAAACCTAGATCCAAAAATCTTCTTCTCCGAAACCCTCCAAGCTCCTCGACAACCCGCCCCCTGCTGCTCCCTCTCCCTTGCGCAGAGAAAGAAGAAGAGAAGAGGGAAAGAGGCAGAAGATATCGCCGACCTCCAGAGATAGGATCGATCGCGCGGCAAAGGAGAGAACATGAGGATCGCTTTGGCTCGGCGTTTGGAAAACGAAGAAGAAAAGGGAGCGTCGAGTCGGTCGGGCTTGTAGTTAGGGCTCGTGGAAAGGAGTGAAAGGGAAATGGATCGGCGCGACTGCTGCGAAGAGGAAAAAAAAACTTTATAAGTGAGGTAACATTTGCAATTAAGCCCAAGGAGGTCAGTTAAATACCATATCATCCTTAATTTTGAGTCTTTGCCATATTTTCCTCCTGAAATTTCAGAATCATAACCAAATAGCCTTCCGAGTTTCGGTATTTTAACACTTGCAATATTTACTAGTCTCAAATTTGATGGTGGAATTTTTCAATAAATTATGTAGGGCATGATGCTTTTTTTTGGTTGGAATATTAAAGTCGGATTAAAAGGCCACTCCTTTCCCAATGGCCCTCATGCAAGGTTTTATTGTTCAAGAATTGCCATTATGGTGTCCTCTTCTGTGTCTTGTATCATAAATATGCTGGAGGACTATCTCTCTTTCAAGAACTGTCATAATGCCAAAGATATTGATTGCTCTGCATGTCTTACCTTTTGTTTTAGCCAAAGAAGGGATGATTTACAGTTCACTACAAGGAAACTGTTTTTTAGTACTCTTGGATTCGAAAAAATCTTCTTAGTGGAGTGAAACTGTATCATACATGGAAAGATCTGTCTGATAGATAGCAGTTGCAGCCTTGTCTCAGCTTGTTTATGTATATTTCCAGGCCCTTTGTCCTCAAAATTTTACCATGTAGTTAAGTAACTAACCATAAGTACGTGGGTATTTAAGATGCTTTGACTATACTTTGGATGCCTTCTATAGAGATTCCACTTGAATGCCTTCAGCTGAGGTTTGCACACCCTAATCATGTAAGGTCACAAACATGGGTCCATTTTAAACCCTGGTAATCTAAGTATCGCAAAAGAACAAGCAACGGTGAAAGAAAAAAAAAAGTGACAGATCACCACAATTTTCTCTCATGTATGTTTTATTACATATGCAATATCTAGCAATATGCAGGTCTTATAAATGTTTATTGAATATAGTAGACAAAGGTGAATTTTGAGGGTGGTGCTTACCAATTAAGCTAGTAGGCATCCTCATATATATAATAGTATTGATCTAACAGGTGTAACTAATTCTACTTCGGCTCTGTCAACTTCATATGTAAAATTCACAGCTCACCATCACTGACCAAGTGGAGATGATGATGAATGCAGATGCCATCTGGCTTACGTTCCCCACGCGCTAGCTACAACATCCGTGATTTACTTCATCCGTGTTGATCCTGGGACAGGTTAGCGGAGGCGCTGAGGGCGAGCGAATCACCTTTTGCCATTAAGATTAGTCAGACGAGTGTACGAATCCTGAGACGTTAGACTTTTGAATCGTCAGTCGTGAATATTTTTTGATTTACCCTAGCGGACGATGAAAAACTTTTATGGTGTCAAATCGATATTGAAAAAAATCTCGTTAACTAAATAAAAGGATTAGTGGGACGAAATTTAGACACTTAACTTATTTAAAAACAATTAAAAGGGTGATTCAAATTTCAAGTACCAATTTGAGCAACATATCAATATGCTCTAAAGTCTAAACAATGCGTATAAGAATATAACAACAATAATATATTCTTATCATCAATATTAAAGGTCGTAATAGGCTAAGAGCTAATAGACCTTTACAAAGTGTACTTGAAACGATACTCTGCAATCAATTAAGTTTGTTTGGCATGTTTATAAAAAATGTTAAGTTTCCTTACAACACTATCAAGTGAAAGGGTTTAACAGTATTTAAAACTTTGCCGAGCTTGTGACTCGAAGTGGTCAAATTTTGATAGACGTAACGTGGCCAACATGGATGGACTATGTTGCTCAAAAGTTTATAACTATAACTTAAAAAATAAAAATGATTAATGAGAGTTTTTCAACCTCGGACGATCGACTTGGCCTCACAAAAGTTTCCCATCGACCGCCAAGATCATTCGGGAAGTGCTTACGACGGGCGGTCGAAAAGTCCATCGTCCCAGGGTTCGTGCCGCATTTGGAGGAAAAATATTTGCAAAATACGTCATAGTTGGGGATCAAACCACGGATACCTGGGATAACAACTAGTCGTCCTTCCGCTGCACCATAGCCTCGGGGACTAAAAAAATGATTAACGACATTTTTTCAATCTTGGGCGACCGATCCGACCCCACAGAAGTTTTCCACTGGCATTCAAGGTAAATCGAAAAGCGTTCGCACAGGCGATCTAGAAGTCCAACATCCTACACCGTAGCTGGGGATCGAACCGCGGATGACTAGGATAACAACTAGTTGCCCCTTGGGCTTGTGCTATGGTGCAGGAGTAGAGTGGCTAGTTGCTCTCCTAGGCATCCGCGGTTCAATCCCCAACTATGGTGTATTTTGCAAAAAAAAATCCTACAAATGGGATGTGAACCCTGGGACGTTGGGCTTCTAGACCGCCCTTCGCAAGCGCTTCCCAATTTACCTTGGTGACCGATGGAAAACTTCCGTGGGGCCGGACCAATCACCCCAGGTTCGTCTGCTACCTAGTCCAACATTTTCTCTAAATGGAGCGCGAACCATATGATGCTGGGCGTCTGGACTGCCCGCCGCAAACACTTCCCGATTTATCCTGGCGGCAGGTGGGAAACTTCTGTGGGGTCGAGCCGATCGCCCGAGGTTGGAAAAACCTCGTTAATTGTTTTGCCCCGGGACCATGGTACAGCAGAAGGGAGACTAGTTGTCATCGCAGGCATCTGCGGTTCGATCCCCAGCTATGGCGTATTTTGCAAGAATTTTCCCTCTAAATGGGGCATGAACCCTAGGACGTTGGACTTCTTAACTGCCCGTCGCAAGCATTTCCCGACTTACCTTGGCGGTCGATGGAAAACTTCCGTTGGGTCGGGTCGGTCACTCGAGGTTAGAAAAACCTCGTTAATCATTTTTGCCCTCGGGGCTATGGTGCGGCGGAATAACGACTAATTGTTATCCCAGACATCCACGATTCGATCTTCAACTATGACGTATTTTGCAGGAATTTGTTCTCCAAATGGGACGTGAACCTTGAGACGCTTGGCTTCTTGACCACTCGTCGCGAGCATTTCCCGTTTTACTCTAATGGTCAGTAAAAAATTTTTCGTAGAGACGGATCGATCGTCCAAGGCTGAAAAAAATCTCGTTAATCATTTTTGTTATTTAAGTTTGTAACTATAACTAGATCTTACTATTTATATATGCGACCAAAATTATAATACAATAATCTCATACCTATAAGGACGGTTAAATGTAGAAACTCCCGTCAATACAAATTCCAAGAAAGAATTTATTGTTGACACTTAGGGTGCATTTAGTTCAAGTTATTATATATAATCTTAGTAATGTGATTACCAAATAATTACATAACTAAGGTAATGGGAAATTAAATATAACCTAAAGATGTTTAATTAAATTTAGGTAATCAAATAAAAACTTATTTATTTAGAGATAATAGTGTATAACATAATATAATATTTTACCGTATTACCCTTTAGAATTTGTTTAAATAATTTTATTAAATTTTAATTTTAATTTATATAATTTATTACATTTTTAATAAAATATTAAATTAAAAAAATATTCGTCGGCCTGCTGTCAACGTCGATGGCCGGTGACCGGCGATCGGCGGCGACTGCCGACGCAAAGTGTCGATCGTCGGCGGCTGCCGGACGAATGTCGGTGTCGAACGCTGGCAACCGCCGACGGTGCTAGTCGACGGTCGTCGATCACTGACCTCCCGCGGTCGCCGTTCCGGAGCCGGCACTCGTCGGTCTCCGATAGTCACCGTTCGTCGGTCGCCGCCAGCAGGCGGCTGTCGCCGATCGCCGGTGGCGATCGTCGGTCATCGGCGGATGGTCGGCGGTCGTCGGTCGTCGGTCGCCGATCACCGATTGTCGATCCTCGACGGGCGCCAATCGCTGGCGGTCACCGATCGTGGTTGCCAACCGTCGCCCTCGAATAATGCTTCCGGAATTTAACAAATTATAATGGTTATTTTCGTCTTAAATGTAAATATTAGAGGATAATCAAGAAAAACCTTATTTTCCAATATTTTTCGATTCCTGGTTGCAAGCCCTTTTGCTGACGTGTCGGGCATCGATCATTACTTAGGAATCGCTGATTATGTAAACCAAACAACATTGGATGAATAACCAAGGTTAACAAGGATAACCGCCAACCAAACGCACCCTTAGTTATATAAATATATAAAAATAATATACTTAGTGAAAAAATTTAATGAAAACCTTAAAAAAATTACATGATATTTTATATGTAACGATTTTCAATGTATTCATCGTGCCTCCAGAAAATAATTTGATTCGAGATGACGACCGAAGACCACCGATAATGTCTAAATTATAATCAAACGTGTACATATAAAATATCACATAATTTCTTAAAATTTTCATTAAATTTCGTATCATAGCTTATAGATATATATGTCATATAAATTTATATTGCAAACCAAAATCGAATCCCAAACTAACATACACTGATATAACCCAAAAAAAAAAGGGCAAGTGAATATTTATCATAAAGCCTATGAGTTAAAAATTAAGAGTACACACGACATATATAATTATTAAATGACAAATTAATATGTCATAATACTTATTTAACAAGTTCACACAGATACAATAAGTAAATTTTGTTCATAATAAGTAAATTTTGTTCTCATAGTCAGCGATTCTAAAGACACCATATAAATGACAAATTAATGTCATAATACTTATTAAATGACATATTAACAAGTTCCATACTTATTAAATGACAAATTAATGTCATAATACTTATTTAACAAGTTCACGCAGATACAATGACAATTGAAGAAACACACACCGATAAGAAGCAAATTTTCTTCTCATAGTAAGAAGACACCATATATCGCCAAAAGAACAAGCCCTCACTTGAATCTTATTATTCGGCAAACTCCAACTAATGCTTTTACAGCTTGTCTTCTGCATAATATGCCCTCAAAGAACCAGATCCATGTTGTGATAATTAATTAAACCCTCCAAGACATCGTTCCATTGCCAACTTTACCTTCATAAGTTAACCGTGTAAATTACATGCAATACAAGAGACAAAAAAGAATGAGCAATGTAAATAATGCTAATTATAAAAGAACTAAGAAAAATTTGTATGGCAAAGAAAAAGTTGATGAATCGTATACGTGAAAAGAGAGACTATGATTGTTCTATTGCGAAGATTAACCGAAAATACGATACAAGGAATGCAAAATAAAAGCTCTCTATACATGAAAATAAATATTGCCAAGGGTACTTACTCTCCTCGTTCCTTCATCTGCATGAATTTTTCTGACTGCGCCTTCAATGTTGGATGAACATTGCCTGAGCAAACGAAATCATTTAGTGACTTGGGAAGCCCCTTCTCTGGTATCGCTTGGATCTGTGGGCAGCCCTTTAAATATAATCTTTTTAGAAAGGGAGAAAGTCCCATCTCAGGCAGTGATTGGAGCTGTGGACAGTTGTCTATTTTTAATTCTTCAAGGAAGGGAAGGCAATGCAACAGCTTTGTCGGTAGAGATTGTAGTTTCTCGTAATCACTGAAGCTTAGAGATGTAACAGCAGTGAGGCTTTGCATCAATAACGCCTCCTCAAATATCACCTCCTCAGAAGATGATTCAATTGTAAGATCTGTGATGAAAGACAGTGACTTACTCAGAGGAAACATTTTAAGCAGAGCAGTATTGTCCACACATAATTCACGCAGAGATGGCAAGCTCCCTGCTTGCTCATCATCTACATCCAACTGAACCAGCTTAGGGCATCCTACGATCCTGAATTTCTCGAGGGATTTAAGGAGTCCTAAGCACTCCATTCTTCTCAACTCATCGCAGTTAGAGATGTCTAAGTATTTCACTTCTACCAATTGAACCAGAGAAATAGACGTCATGTATGGACAATCATTTATTACCAATTGAGTAACTAAACAAAGATTGTATGAGCAGCCAAGCAAAAGTTTTGCATATTCGCCACAGTCGCTCAAATTCAATTCCTTGAGTGAGGGCGGTAGATGGCGGCCACCTTCCTCGTCATCTTCTGTTTTGCTATTTAATATGAGTCTGGGACATTCTTGTATTGTCAATTCTTCTAGGGAAGGAGGGAAGGGAGGTAATCTCTTTAGTTTGGGACAATCTCTGACATAAAGTATACGCATGCAGGGAAATAGATCTTTGCCCTCCGTCCAAGACCATTCCTCCAATGCTCCCAAATGCCATAAGCGAAGCATTTCCAACTTCGGAAAACACTTGCCTTCAAATTCATGACTCAGTTGTTTCAAAGCAGGCATGCGGTACATGTACAGTCTAATCAAATGCAAACGTTGACCAATAAATGGCAGAACGTCATCCCATCCCTTGCAATTTGCTAATTTAAGTATTTCCAAATTGAATAGAACTTTTGGCATCAACCAACTAGGTGACTTAGTTCCGTGGTACCCTCTAATTCTCAATTTTTTAAGGGATTCATGTGGCTGCAGACGTTCAATTACTTCCTCTTCCAACTTGGCATCCTTCTCATCATTCCAGTTCAACGCCAACTGTTCTAGGTGAAGTTTGTTCTTTAACTCAGCCTGCTGTGCTTCTGTGCTATCGACAACATTCTCAAGATTGTAAATACCAAGTGTTCCACGAAGCTGTGTCATATCCTTTAGTTGTCCAAGCTTGAGTGCATCGTCCTCTCGAACAATAAATATTGGCAATTCTTGAAGATTAGTTAGTCTCTGTACATCCTTCATCATCACCCAAAACTCGCGATTTGCATTAATGTGTCTCAAATTGACCAACTTATCCAATTCTTGTGGTATAGACTCTAGTTGAGGACAACCTTTTACCTTCAGTGTTTGCAAATTATAAAGGTCGCATAATGAGTCAGGCAACTTTTTAATTCCATAATTGTATGATAAATCAAGGTAACGGAGGTGAATCAATTTACCAATATGTTCGAATAACTCATGCAAGCCACACCCACTTAGATCAAGAACGCGAATGCTTCTTAGTTTTTCAAAGAGGTTATCGGAAGGTGAATACCTCAACATCAAGGTACGCAACTTGTCGTATCCAGAGAACTCCAACAACAATTCTCTTTCTTTTACTCGTAGATGCCGAATAGTGGAAAGCATCTTTGTTTGTTCATTACTTTGAATTTTACATGTCTCTTCCGCAGAAATCATCTCAGCCAAATCATGTATAAGGTCATGCATCACAAATCCACCATATTCGTTGTATTTTTGAAAGAAAGACCTGTTAACAAACTCAAGAAAATAGTCGCTTCCAACATCTTCCATCCTCTTTGTGTTGTTATCTTTGATGAAGCCTTCGGCCATCCACATTTGAACTAACATAGCATTATAGAATCTGTAGTCTTTAGGAAATAATGAGAAAAAGGCAAAACACTGCTTCAGATTTTCATTAAGATATTGATAACTTAAATGCAGAGCTGGCATAATGCCATATTTATCTTGCTTTACTTTCCATATGTCGCTCTCCATTATGGCAGCCCAGTTTTGCTGGCACAAATTTGATTGCAGAACACTTCCAAGTGTCTTTGCAGCTAATGGTGAGCCCTTCAACTTGCGAGCAATCTTTCTACCAATGTCTTCCAGCTCCGGATAGTCTTTAGGGTTGAGTGTGCCAAATGAGCATTTCTTAAACAATTGCCAAAAGACATCTTCCTCTAAACCATGGAGCACGATTGGTTCCACTAGGCTAACCATTTTAGAAACTTTAATATCTCGAGTTGTAACGATGATTTTGCTACCATGAGCTCCAGCTTTGAGTAGTGCACAGAAATTCTCCCATATACTCTTATCATCGCTCCACATGTCATCAAGAATAAGCAGAAACTTCTTTTTCGCAATATGCTGATGGAGTCTTTTTTGAAGAAGTTCTAACTCCATATTATCAGATTGTTTTTGACAGTTACTGACTCTATTATAGATTTAGTGAGTCTCTGTACGGTGAAATTGTCAGACACACAGACCCAAATCTTGAGGTCAAAATGATCATGAACTCTGTTGTCTTTGTGCGCATACTGAGCAAGAGTAGTCTTTCCAGCCCCTCCTATCCCGACAATGGGCAAAACGGAGAAGGTATCGTTGACAAATCCCGATGCAGGTTCCACCTGATTAGCTGACCCCAGCAACCACTCTACCACTTGATTCAGTTCTTTGTCTCTGCCAAACAATATGTCCGTCACAGGGGAAGAGCATGTTTCTCTGGCCTGAAACTGCACCTGAGGTTGCTTCCCTCTATCATCTATTGCTGGCAGTTTCATGATGCTCGTGATACTTTTAGCAATTCTCTCCAGCCTTCCTTGAATTTCCTTCACTCTAGTTCTCAAGGAATAAGAAGAGCCAAACAACCTTATTTTTGCAAACATGTTTGAAAAGCCACTGTAGCCACTTGCCTTGTCGTCCTCTTCTTCGCCTTTGACCTTCTGCCTGAGGACATGGTATTGGAACTCATCTATCAAGTCATCAGCATCATAAGCAGCATCCTTGAGTTCCTCTATCAATGTCTTCCACTTGGTGTTGTTGCTCCGACTACTCTGTACCTTGTCAAGGATGATTTGAGTATTCAGCAGCGACGTGCACAGAGTTTCCATGTCCGCCGCGAAACCCCGGCGTTCGGCAAACAGTTGGATGGCTTTGTCGCTGGCCTTATCGATCAAGGTCTGGATGAAGGCCTGAGCGAACCATCCCCCCCACAGCTAGTGACACTGCCATCTGATTGCAGAAGATCGAGAGTGGATCCTTGCTCTTCTTTCAGATCTGCAAGCCAAAAGAACAGCAAAAACAAAACAAAGACAGCAGCAATCAAGGACACGCATCATGTAGTAGATTGAACTGGCAAAATATAAGGATTAATATATAGCAAATTAAGTAATATGTATAAGAGATTTGATTACCTACAAATTTGAAGTGGATCTGGAGGTGATCGTTGCTGCCGTTGAGTGGGCGATGCTTCTGCAAACTACAGAATACTTTCGGGAAGCAAATATTGCTAGAAGGAAGTTGGAGACCTAAGCAAAGTTGGCAGCTGGGCGATGCTCCAGCTGTAGACTTCCGAGTTTTCGGTTCAGTGGAAGCTGACTCAGCCAGCAATAATTAAAAATATTTAATATAAATTATTTTAAAATTCACAATCGCACTCTAAAATGTACTCTCAATCTTCGGATAAAATTTTATTCTCACTCTATATATATAAATATTTAATTACTTTAATTTTCTGATAATATTAATTTATCTATTTTTCTCATTTTTTATAAATAAAAAAATTCAAATAAAAATATAATTCCTCTTAAATTCAACCCATTTAAACTAGAACCTAATATATTTTTTTTATCAAATTGAGCATTACTTTTTTTCTGCGTAACCAATCAATTGGTCAATCGATTCAACCTAAATCAATTGGTCAAGCGGAAAAAAAGTCGTGCTTAATTTGATAAAAAAATATACTAGATTTTCTTTAAATGATCATGAATTTAAGATCAATTATATTTATTTTTAGACTTTTGTATCTATAAAAAATGAAGATTTTGTTCCCTCATGACAAACACAGCTGATCGATTATCGATCTAATATATAATCGATTAGAGTTGCACAATCGACTATCCAATTGTAATGAATTTATCCTAAATTAATTGATTGACATGATCTCCCAATCGATTTGTCATGTTAAAAAAAGAATCGTACTCTATTTGATAAAAAATATATTAGACCCTGTCGAATGAATTCAATTTAGTATAAATTATATTTTATTTTGAATTTTTTACCTAAAAAATAATATAATTAGGCAAATCTCATTGCATTAGAAAAGTGAAATAAATAAAACTTTATACATAAAGTAAAGAGTTGAAAATAAATTTTTTGTGTTGAAAAAACATAAAAGGATGTTGAGTTTGTTATTAAAAAGTTTAGGACAATTTCTCCTAATATAATTATAAAATTGAAAATATCAAAATTGAACGATTCATTCAATTCTGCTAAACTCTCTCCCCTTCATTTATTTTATTGAAGCTTACTAATCAAATATTAATTTAGAGTATTTAATTTATAATTAAATAGATAAATAAATTTATCTAGACGATTAACTTTATTAATCTCTCTTGTATTCTTTTTGCCGTTTCACTTTTATAAACAGATGTTTATTTGGACCATTAAATTTATTTACCTCGTTTCTTAGCGTTATTTTTTTCAACTTATTTATTTTTAAAAGCTGACTAAATAAGAGTTAATTAAATATATTTAATTTGTGCAGCAGGTTTTTGGACCATTCAATAAGCATTAAGTAAAAATATTTACTTTATATAATTACAATGATAAATATTTAATTTGTGTAACAGACTTGTTTTTTTTTCCAAATGAAGCATTTTGATGATAATGAAAATAAAAGGACGTCTTTTGAAGATGCTTGCCACCTAGATTAATTTAATTTTGAGTAAACAAAGGACGCGTTCTTCTCCGTACTAATTATAACATCTAAATTAATAATTTCATAATTTATTTTCTCCGTATTAATCCTGAAATAGATTAGTGGATACTGAGAGTGAGCAAATTATCTTTTGCCACCTAGATTAATTTATTTTTTCCTCACGGAATAGACTTATGGTTAGTACGTGGATGTTGTCACATTGAGATTTAAGAGTCAAAACATGACAAAGCCAGTATGCCCATTCTCCACACGTGTTAGCCATAGTATTCGGGTTAGTAGCCATGTGGTTTATCTCATTCGTATTGGCCCTGAGACAAATTTGTTGGGGCGCTGAGAGCGAACGAATCACCTTTTGCTACCTAGATTAATTTAATTTTTATCTTCACAAGGATAGACTGATGATTAGGGTGTGAATATTTTGACCTTGAGATCTGAGAGTTAACCTAGTAAGTCAAGTATGTTTACAATTTCTACATGTTAGTCACAGTATCAATATTAACTGAGAAGGATTGATGGGGCGTTAGAGCGAATTGTCTTATTTCCATTAACACTTTGAACCATTCATATTTGTTAAAAAAATTATATCATTTACATTTGGAGTAAATTTAAATGAACATTATACGTCTTATACTTAGATAAATTGAATAGATAAGACTATCTGCAAATGGAGAGGAAAGTTCAATATAATTATTTAAAAAGTTTCAATTTAAAAATTAAAGCAACTTATATAATAATAATAATAATTACAGATTTAAATGTCAAAATGATAAGTTAATGTGCCATAATCCAAATTTTAAAAGTTCACACAAATATTAGTGAATATATAAAAAAAAATGTATGACACAATAAGTAAATTCTTATTCCTATAGTAAAGGATTCTAAAGACAGCATAAAACGGACAAAAAAAGAATCCTTTCAGCTAGAAAAATGTTTTTTTCCCTCCCTAATCCATATAGAATGGTACTAATTAAAATGTTTTTCTTGTGGACAAAAGAAAATTAATTACAATGTTTGAGCTTACCGATTTTGACGTTGATAAGCCTCTAGATATTGTATATTAATTTCATTTTCATCTTCATAATTAACGAATAGCCTAATTACCTGTGCAAATTAGCAACTCATAATCTGCAGTCGTTACAATGAGGAGCCATGTTTTGTTCATATTATGATCTGTCTTGTGTTATCATCAATTGAACAATATGCAAAATGACAATATTGACAAAACAAGGTCCCGCTGTCTAGTTTGTGCACCCAATAATTAGCAACAACATTTACCTAATATTCAAAACTATAAAAATAAAATACAAACCATCGCCACCAATTACTAAATACAGTTGTAGAACTACAACAAAAAACATACTAGCCATCAGGGCCAGTTGCTAGATGTTATTCGAGTGTCACTTAAAATTATTTTTTAAAAAATATCGAAACTAATTAACGTTTACAACTTGCCGACGGGCAGATTTCCATGATATCATTCAATGGATCTTTAAGCTATTGGAAAGGATTCCTCTATCAAGCTAAGGAAGAAAAGCAGATCGACAGTAGAAAGTCCTACAAGCATATTGTCATTTGATAGAACTACTTTATAATTATTCCCTTTGACTTTTGGATAGACAGATAGTAATGATGGTGTAAACAGATTCAGAAAGCATATTACCTAAATGTTATGTATTTAATAGAATAGCTTCTAAGCAAATTTGGTTGATATGGAATATGACAGATGCATTAATTGAATAACGATTTCTTCAATAAAGCTCAATGATAAGTAAAACTGTAATGACTATAACTGAAATATGTCACAGTACCATGATCTCACAAGCATCTACGTCATAGACTGTAAAAGAAAAAGAAAAGAGAAAAAACATAACTCACCATATATACTTGCAAATTTATGCTGCAGGTGAAAGCTCCACTCCCATTGTTCCACTAAGCGAATCAGGCATACAATATGATCATCACCACAAGGAACAGGACTCATCAATCTCAATATGAATGACTGCGATAGTTAACCAAGAGAGAGATCATGCAGTACAATATCAATTTGTACACATGCTTTGATATGAAGATAAAAGGATATGTATACATGCCTAAGAGATCATGACAGGAAATTTCAGGTTAAGATCAAAATCGTAGTACATGGAAAGACAGAGCAAACAGATAGTAGCAACACTCAGTTGTCATCGAAGAACAAAGTATTTGCATGAAATATGCTATCTAGTGGACTGTTAACCACCAGACGAGATAATGAAATCGACAACTTTGATTCAGATAATGACAACAATTGCAGAAACTCACGAGATTCAGGAATTTCAGGAAATACAATCTGAAACCAACAACATTTGTGATGTGGCATCATTGTTGTCGTTGCCTCTTGATTTGCTCTAAGTGCTCCTAGATGAATACTGTTATCTTTAGCATCGGTCTTGTGGTCAGCATCCAAGGCACGCTTGTTTGCCAAATCTCCAAACACAGAAGCAGGAACATCCTTCTGAGAAATTTCAATTTTCTCGTCATCTGAATCACTCTCCTCGGGCAACTCAATATCTTCGCTGTTTGCATTCACTTGCCTAACACCATCTGACTGTGATTCAGATCCAGCACTGACAAAGCTCACCGTCCGGATGACATGTGAGCTTCTGAGAAATTGCCGGTTGCAGGAGCCAACTGCCTTTCTACCCCAGCGATTTCATCCTCTGGGACCCCTGCACGCTTCAGTGTGTCCACAGCTTCCTCCAAGTTCATTTTTTGATCTTTTTGCATCAAGTACTCAGGCAGGATGACATGTGTCTATCACAGACAGTGTTAAGTCAGAAACCGTACAAAGCTCGCAGAAACAACAGAAATTAGAATTTACCTGCTGTAGCTCGCAGAAACACTACGACCTATACGAAGCATTTCCAGTGTCCTCATTACCGTGCTGAATCTCAAAATCTTTCCATTTTTTCCAGAAATCTGGATCAGAACGTGGATCTGCAAACTGTGATGCAAAAACATAGATGGCCCGTGCACGATCTATTTCTCCAAGGTTCTTTTCCAATTCAGCATACTTCAAGCACATTTTCTTGGCACCAGATTCAATGGCTTGCTGAAGAAGAAGCAATATGAAGTTAAGCAAAGATGCAAATTGAATAAGAAGACAACGCAAATTAAAAGATCTATTTTAAACACAAAAGCACGGTGACACAACAAAAAAATATTCTCAATTATCTTATGACATACTGTAATATTAACATTCTAATATAACCTATGATAATTAGGTTAGTTAAGTATATCCAAGCTAAAGTGTAGGGATACCAAAAAATTTATGCTGTAATAGGAAGGTTATCAACCAGCTCCTATATTGTAGTGTTAGAAGTACCCTTGCTGGATAATGTGTTAGT
Source organism: Boesenbergia rotunda (assembly GCA_024364735.1). Taxonomy (NCBI): domain Eukaryota; kingdom Viridiplantae; phylum Streptophyta; class Magnoliopsida; order Zingiberales; family Zingiberaceae; genus Boesenbergia; species Boesenbergia rotunda. Next base: position 954,601 of record JAGFNQ010002423.1, read on the forward strand.
TCTCAATCAAAGATACTACCTTTGAATTCAAGAATAATTATTCTGCATTTAGCAAGTCCTTAACTTTGAGCCATGAATTATTTACGCTCCTAGAAAGCAACAATGATAGCAAAGCAAAGAATTGAGCAATAACGCAGATTGGATGCCTCAATTAACATCTGCAGAAAAATTTTGTTAAGATTAAACAGGAAGAGAAAAAAAAACCAACCTCGTATATCTCCCTAGTTTTTGGAACACCAAATATTGAAGCTGCTCTAGCTATATAAATCTCATACATGCTCAATTTCTCACTGTCAGGGACAGTCTTCACTGCTTGATCATAGACCTTCATTGCCCGCTTCGCAAGACCATATTCTTCCTCCAGTTTTGCATATTGAAGGAATATTGGCTTTACTTCTTTTCAAGTGCAAGACCAACCTCGCATATTGTAAACTATCGCGAATATTTTTCGATTTATCCTAGCGATCGATAGAAAATTTTGATAGTGTCAGGCCGATCGTCCGAGATTGAAAAAACCTCGTTAACTAAATAAAAAAATTAGTCGGACTAAATTTAGGCACTTAACTTATTAAAAAAAAAATGAAAAGGGTGATTCAAATTTCAAGTACCAATTTGAGCAACATATCAATATGCTCTGAACAATGCGTATAAGAATATAACAACAATAATATATTCTTATCACCAATATTAAAGGTCGTAATAGGTTAAGAGCTACTAGACCTTTACAAAGTGTAGTTGAAACGATACTCTGCAATTAATTAAGCTGTTTTGACATGTTTATACAAAATGTTAAGTTTGCTTACAACACAATCAAGTGAAAGGATTTAACAGTATTTAAAACTTTGCCCAACTTGTGACTCGAAGTGGTCAAATTTTGATGGACTTAACGTTGGCCAACATGGATGGATTATGTTGGTCAAAAGTTTATAACTATAACTTAAATAAAATAAATAATTAATGAGATTTTTTCAACCTCGGACGATCGATCCGACCTCACGGAAATTTTTCATCGGACGCTAAGGTAAATCGGGAAATGCTCGCGGCGAACGGTCCAAAAGTCCGGCGTCTCAGGATTCGCGCCCCATTTGAAAGAAAAATTCTTGCAAAATACGTCATAGCTGGGGATCGAACCGTGTACAATCTCTAGGAAATTAAAAAACCTCTAAGCATGTGTAAAACAACGTGATAACATAATATCAAATATATATGCATGTCAACCAAATGCAGCAATCATAGCTCATATAAATGCAACAAATACAAGCAAATTCATAAATGCAATAGATGCATATGATGCAATGACATGTGTCACCCCTAACACCAATCAAGTCGCCAACACATCACATCTATATGGCCGAGTAGGTAGGGTTATGACAACTGTACGCACTCCAACAAATACCACTGATATATATGTGGTTGAGTGTACAGGATGTTGGGGAGTGAACTACTCCAAAACCCCGAGATAAAGGGGGAGTCACTAACAGCTATGATATCCCTTGAAAATAAGGGTGAGAGTGTCAACTGCTTGCCTACAATTCCAACATCCACTGTACATGATTAGTCGAGTGTAACGTAAAAGGACGGTTGCTCGCACTCTAGCAACTACCACGACGAATGGTTGAGTGACGAAGCAACTAGATGACTGACGACGGCTTAACCATATGGAAGTCCAACAGTCGTCAGTATGCAACGGTACAGGTATGGTACATGATACCAATATGCATAAACAACCGAATAACAACGATGCAACGACAAAAATAACAAATACCAAAAATCAACGAATATGCAACTAAACTACTAGGTAGGGTGTCTCTAATGCCAACCATCCTAGTGGTGTTTAATGAACATCTAAGTACTCGCGTACGAGCGATACTTTACAGAATGAAAAATCAACGGGAGATTGTACAAATATAAAATTTTCGATTAAACTCGAAGACTAAGCAAGAGAGGTATTAACGGCGATATTAAAATAATCAACAACAAAGAACAATGTCAAGTAGACCTACTCAGATATAAAAAGTCATGCATTTAAGATAAATGAACTACAAAAATACAAAGAAGAAGTACCCGCATTTTATTATAGAAGTTTGTAAACGAAGAGACCCTTCCTCGATCAACCGTACAGTCCAAAGTCAAGGCCCTGTTTTAAAATTAGAGTTAAGCTATTTATATACTTAAATAAATTAGCTTAATAAAATAGTAAACATGATTAGGATAAATCCTAACTATAACTCTTATTTAATTAGTTCCTCAATAACGATTAATTTCCACTTAACCCAATTTATCACAATTAGCAAGACAGGAAGTTCCAATGAACAAAGAACAAACATAAGATCAAATTAACAAAACCAAGTGGCTCACCATTGGCGCACGGCTAATATCATAACCACCCAAAACTCAAACTACAAATCCCTCTTCAATTACATGCTCAGATTTCCAATTACCATTCTATTTCTACAACATAAACATGTCCCATTTATTTACCTAAACAATGGCTCACGACACCAAACAAACGAAAAACTACAATTGAATCATATTCATATCGCATCTATAGTTCACATCAACTGACAAATCCCAACATCAACATGTTGTAAAACCAACTACGAATCCAAGGTATCCCAGGGCATGAAAACTCCAAAATCAAATGACCATTATTGATCTAGCTCATAACCTTAGTACAGTACACGATGTAAATCAACGAAGAACACTACTACAACAATCATACAAAGAAGAAATCAAATGACCCGGAGGCGGAGGCCGACCACCAGCGGAACGTCGCCCTCAGTCACGTCGAGTACCATCGACTCACTGGGATCATCCACTTCGCTGCTGCATCCAACGTCTACGACCTACAATTCTTCGAGGAGATAAGACATATCGAGTACGCCCGTTTTGCCATCATTTTTTTTCCCGCCTGCCATCTGTTTTCCCAATTAAAAGCTCGAATTAACATTAGCATCTCTGTAACTCCAATCCTTATCCGATTCATAGAGATTTACATCTTCGTCACTTTGCTAAAGAAAAGTGAAAAAAAGGGCAAAGTCTTGCTCCTTTCCACAGCTTTTGACCTTTTCAACTGAAAATCGATTTTTTCATTCTGTAGTTGTGATAAATTACTTCATTAAATTTCGATTATTTTGCCCTTTCGTCTCTTAATTGAGTGGTTGGCAATGCAACATTGGAACTTTGACACGATCAAAATAGGTAATTAAATGCTCTTCTCTGCTTTTATTTTCTTTCCTCTTTTTCTATTCGAGGCGTTAAACATGCAAATATGCCTCAAAATGCGTTATTTTCTGCGTGTGCAGTGTGCCTCGTGAGAAAGGAAAAATATACTCTCTTCGATTGATTATTAGGTGTAATACCTTTGCTTGGCCCTTTGCTGGTATTGAGCATTCTCAACCCTTTGCTTAGTTAATGATAAAGATTCTGAATCCTTGCTCTTAAAAATATTAATTTTTTCTTCCCTCTTATAATCCCAAGAAATTGCTGATCGGTTTGATAAATAGGATGAATTTTGATCATTGAATTGCTCACAACTAATCAAAGCAGAAATTGTAGAATTAAAGTTGCCCCTGCATTTTGCAAAGGTGATGCCGTTTCTATAAAACTAACCAATCCGTAACAAGAAAACCTTTTTCTTTTCTGAAGATCCCTACCAGGGTTCATTGTCCCTCACTTCATCTCTTGCACATGCATCTTTGTTGTCATGTACATTACCTTGTTTGCAAGCTACAGAACTTATAGTTTTACCTGGCATATACAAGGCTAATGTCTATTCATTCCTCTACTTTCTAGGATTTTATTTGATAATTACCGACATACACAAATTGGATCGTACCTTTTTCAGTGAATTCAATGTGTCAACTTAATATCTCTGGTGTTTATTTATCTTCCCTGTCATTTTCAGTTCTATGGTGTCTCTGATGTAATTGTTTTCAAACTCCAGTGGAGGTTGTTAAAAAACTCATTTGTCCCAATTTAATATGCATGGTCAAAGAACGGTCACAGTTTTGCAACTGGTGCCAAACTATTCTGATAATTCACTCATGCTACTTGACAATTGCATGTAACACCAACTGTTGTACCGTGTTGTCGTATTTTCGCTTTCTGGAGCAACAACTTAAATAGTGTTAATGCCCCTCATTCAAAATTCTAGGGTTTTTGGGACATGGCCAATAGCAATGGTATCTACAAACAGGAAAAGGGTGGTTATGGATGGTCCAGTTTGTAACTCATCAAAGGTACAAGGATGGATCTTAAAGGAGTTGAACAATGACAATAAGTTACTGCTCAGTAGTACTGACAGGAGCCATAAACCCCTCAAAATAAATATTTCTGGCTTTGCATTCAATAGCTCAATATTGTGGGATCCTGAGAGGTGGGGGCGCCCTACCTCATTGCCTGACACATCACAGGTTTGCTTTTCAGCATTGTCTTTTTAAAATTATCAAACACTTAAGTGGCCTGAAAGACTTCAAAGCAAATCTTACTTCTATTTGCCATTTTTGTGAATATAGTTTTCTTTTGAAGAATTTTTTTATCTTCATTCTTTGGTCTTGGCGAAATATGTTTCTTATTCTACATGTACTCTTTCTTAAAATGAAACATGAAGCATAGTCGGTGATTAGCTAGTAAGATCATGTGTTAACTCATGCATTGCTTCCATCTCTTTCATTTCTTCTTTCATCGACTTATCTATCAATTGTAGTGCTAACTGACACATGTATTATATGTTTTTTTTCCTTGATGCGATATCTGGTGGCCTTAGGGTTATTTATTTATACTAAAAGAAAAGTTATCAACCACCTAATTGGCAACAGTAGTTTCAATTATTAGCCGATGCAAGATGCTTATCAGATGTTTCCCCCTCACCTTATTAGGATTGGCAGCATGGCATTAATGTCCTAGTAGTAACTGGTGGTGGTTTGTCCATTCATTACCCACTACCACATTATCTTCATAAAGCCTCTTTATTTAATCCTTGTTGGCCATGGTGATTTCAGGATTCAATCAAGTTTGTGCATGAAGTGGTCCTAGAAGATGAGACTAAGTTGAAGGGAATTCCTGCTGATTGCTCCAGAATCATGGTGTGGCGCCTTAACATGCCAAGTGTTCTTACCCTGCCCTTCCATTCTCAAAGCCAAGGTAGAAGGTAGACAATGAGAGGATGAATCATTTATAGAAGTGTACATGAGAGAAAGAAAAGAAAATGTTACTTTCAATTCATATTTAATATATTTTGGGCAAGGCTAATTATAATTAGATACCCCTTCAAACCATATTTTTGGCTATTACACCAAGGTATATTATTTCATAACGTTGGCGACTTTATAATCGAGGCTGGTTAGCACATACATATCTCTAGTCACCAACGCACTGGGATGAGAAACTGAATGCAAGGAGGTCAATCACTATTTCTCTTCAAGAACTCTTTTGTGATTGTGGAATGAAAACATGCTCTTGCAATATTTACTAGTCTCAAATTTGATGGTGGAATTTTTCAATAAATTATGTAGGGCATGATGCTTTTTTTTGGTTGGAATATTAAAGTCGGATTAAAATGCCACTCCTTTCCCAATGGCCCCTCATGCAAGGTTTTATTGTTCAAGAATTGCCATTATGGTGTCCTCTTCTGTGTCTTGTATCATAAATATGCTGGAGGACTATCTCTCTTTCAAGAACTGTCATAATGCCAAACATAATGATTGCTCTGCATGCCTTACCTTTTGTTTTAGCCAAAGAAGGGATGATTTACAGTTCACTACAAGGAAACTGTTTTTTAGTACTCTTGGATTCAAAAAAATCTTCTTAGTGGAGTGAAACTGTATCTTACAAGGAAAGATCTGTTTGATAGATAGCATTTGCAGCCTTGTCTCAGCTTGTTTATGTATATTTCCAGGCCTTTTGTCCTCAAAATTTTACCATGTAGTTAAGTAACTAACCATAAGTACGTGGGTATTTAAGATGCTTTGACGATACTTTGGATGCCTTCAATAGAGATTCCACTTGAATGCCTTCAGCTGAGGTTTGGGTCCCAATCCGTGCAAACCACACCCTAATTATGTAAGGTCACAAACATGGGTCCATTTTAAACCCTGGTAATCTAAGTATCGCAAAAGAACAAGGAACAGTGAGAAAAAAAAACTGACAGTTCACCACAATTTTCTCTCGTGTATGTTTTATTACATATGCAATATCTAGCAATATGCACGTCTTATAAATATTTATTGAATATAGTAGACAAAGGTTAATTTTGAGGGTGGTGCTTACCAATTAAGTTAGATGGCATCCTCATATATATATATAATGGTATTGATCTAACAGGTGTAACTAATTCTGCTTCGGCTCTGTCAACTTCATATGCAAAATTCACGGCTCACCATCACTGACCAAGTGGAGATGATGATGAATGCAGATGCCATCTGGCCTACATCCCTCGTATTAACCACAACATCCGTGATTTATCTCATTCGTGTTGACCCTGAGACGATTGACGGGTGCGCTGGGAGCGAGCGAATCATCTTTTGCCACTAAAATTAGTCAGACGAGGGTACAAATCATGAGACGTTAGGCTTTCGAACTGTCCATCGCGAATACTTTCTGATTTATCCTAGTAGACGATGAAAAACTTTTATGATGTCAAATCGATCGTTCGAGATTGAAAAAATCTCATTAACTAAATAAAAAGATTAGTGGGACGAAATTTAGACACTTAACTTATTTAAAAACAATTAAAAGGGTGATTCAAATTTCAAGTACCAATTTGAGCAACATATCAATATGCTCTAAACAATGCTGATCCGGGCGTATGATTTTTAGAAGGATTGAGGGCTCAGTCGGGTCCAATTGCCGGTCTGAAACGGTAGTTAATGGGTCTGATCGAAGATCACCCTGGGGGCGGGGCCCAGGGGGCCGATCATCCAGGGTTGGGACCCTCAAGGTCATCCGTCCGAGGTCAAGACCTTCAAGGTCGGACGCCCGAGGTCGGGACCCCCGGGGTCGTCCGTCCGGGGTCAAGACCTTCAAGGTCGGACGCCCGAGGTCGGGACCCCCTAGGTCGTCAATCCGGGGTCAAGACCTTCAAGGTCGGACGCCCGAGGTCGGGACCCTCGAGGTCGCCCGCCCGGGGTCAAGACCTTCAAGGTCGGACGCCCGAGGTCGGGACCCTCGAGGTCGCCCGCCCGGGGTCAAGACCTTCAGGGTCGGACGCCCGGGGTCGGGAGCGTCTAGGTCGGTCGTCCGAGTTCGGGTACGCATGATCATATGAAGACGATTGAATAATTGAGAAGCTTTCCTATCACATGAGCTCTTCTTATCAGATACTCAAGAGATAATCCCCTCTGACATGATCATTACCTGGCAGAGCCGCCAATAATAAAAGGGGAACAGAAGAGACGCATTAGGCAATGTGTCAGGCGTTTATGAGGGTCAGGCGGCTATGGCAGTTTCACAGTATTAAATGCGGCCGTCAATGTCATTATCTGTCAACTGACCATCCCTTAATGAGATTTGCCATCCCTGACACAGCAGAGAGTTGCCTCTCTCCTATATAAACCCCCCTTGGGGCTTCAAAGAAGGGATCGCTGCCATTTTGCAACCACTCCACCATATTGAGAGCCCAATTTCGGTCCGACCTCCCAAAACACAGCAGACCGGGTCGGCTTGGTGAGACCGAGTCATCCGAGCGAGAGCAGATCTTCGCTTGTCGACAGGATCAAATTTGGCGCCGTCTGTGGGAATCTCACCTGATCGAAAGCTGAAGATGAGCGACTCCAATCGGATGGCCGTGATGCTTTCGCGAGAAGACCTTGACCTACTAGTAGAAGCTAAAGCCAGGAAGATGGCGGAGGCGCAACAAGCAGCGGCTCGACTCGCTCAGGCGGGCCCGGCCGAGCAAACCGCTCGCGTGGGCACCGAAGGAGGAGCACGGCAGGGGGAGAGCCCCCATTTTCACCCGGCACTGTTTGGGCCGGCGGAGGGAGCGGGGCAATCTGATCCCCATGAAGCCACTTCCAGTCATGCCAAAGCTGATAAAGGGAAGGCTCCCCTTGTGCCGACCCCGGAAGAGCATACTGGTTTCCCCTTTTCTAGCAAGATTTTACAGGAGCCGCTCCCGAAACGCTTCCGACTCCTATCTATTCCTGAGTACGGAGGGGCTACGGACCCCGAAGAGCACCTAAAGAAATTTGAAAACGCCTCGATGCTGCACCAGTACCCGGATGGTGTTAAGTGCAGGGCCTTCCTGACCACTCTTGCCGGACCAGCCCAGCGGTGGTTTGACAGGCTTCCCGAAGGATCAATCAAGGATTTCTCTGATTTCAAGAGATTATTTCTGCAGCATTTTGCCAGTAGTAAGAGACATCACAAGACCAGTTTGAATCTGTTTACCATGAAGCAGGGCTCCAAGGAGCCCTTGAAGGCCTATATCAATAGGTTTAATAAAGTGGCGCTGGACGTCCCCACTGCTACGTCCGAGGTGTTGGTCAGTGCCTTCGCTCAAGGTTTGCAAGAGGGCGAGTTCTTCAGATCTCTGATTCGAAAACCTCCGAAGGATTTCGAAAGTCTTTTGGGGAAAGCCAGTAAGTACGTGGACGTTGAAGAAGCACAGGCTGCCAGGCGGCCGGAGGTCAGGTCTACGCCCGAAAATCCTCAGCAACATCAAAGAAATGTACCTCCTGAAGGGCCTCTTAGAAGCCCCCGAGCGATGGGACACCGGCCAATAGCCGAGAGAGGAATAGTTCAACAAGTGGCCCAAGGTTGTATCCCTTCCAGGTGGCAACCTTACTGCTCTTTTCATAACAGCCATACACACGACTTGCAAGATTGTTGGTAGGCCGGCAGAGGTCGGGGTCGTGCTGGTCGAGGAAGCCCGAGAGCAGCTCACCAAGGAGGCGGTCGAGGTCGGGGAAGGACGTCACCACGCCAACCCGAGTCCCCGGCTCGGCCAACCGCTTCCTCAGCCAGACAACTGTTCCCAACCCCCGCCTCTCCCGAGCGCGACAATGTTAATGAGGAACAGGCCAACCAACGGAATGCAGTGCATGGGGCCATTCACGTGATTTCTGGAGGCCCCACATATGGAGATTCCAATAGAGCTCGGAAGTCGCAGGCTAGGCGACTTGACATATACCAAGTGGGTTGCAGTTCCGCCCAGGCTCAAGGCCCACAGATCAGCTTCGGCCCATCAGATTTGCAAGGAGTAGAAGTCCCTCATGAGGACGCCCTGGTCATCACCGCGATCATAGCCAATTACCAGATCCACAGAACTATTGTGGATACGGGAAGCTCGGTAAACATCCTGTACTTAAAAGCCTTCGAGCAACTGCAGATTGAAGTTACCGAGCTCCGACCCGTGGCCACACCTCTGTTCGGGTTCACGAGAAATGAAGTACAGCGTTTGGGTCAGATCAAGCTGGCCATATCACTCGGCGAGGAACCTTTGAGGAGAACCAGGTGGGCCACATTCCTGGTAGTGGATGCCCCCTCAGCCTACAATGTCATATTGGGTCGGCCGGTGCTGAACGAGTTCCGGGCCGTGGTGTCCACCTTTTACTTAAAGGTCAAATTCCCAGTGGGTGACCAAGTTGGAGAAGCTAAGGGAGATCAAAAAGTGGCACGGTGATGCTATGTGGATGATGTTCGAGTGGAGGTCAGCAAGTCCTTCAGAACAACGCCGGCCAGTTGTAACATGATGCAATCCTCTCAGCCCTCCCCCTGGGACGAGATGAAAGAAGAAAGAGAGGAAGTCCAATTATTGCCCGACCGAGAAGAGACCAGGGTGAGAATAGCTCCGGAGCTGCCGACCGACCTCCGGCAACAGCTGATAGAGTGTCTGTCTCAAAATCAAGATGTGTTCGCCTGGTCTCAGCAAGATCTGAAAGGGGTCAGGCCCGAGGTCATGGAACACAAGCTACACGTTTATCCGGATGCCCGACCTGTGAAGCAAAGAAAGAGGGATTTCAGCCCTGAGCAAAACAAGATTATTCAGGCTGAGGTGGAGAGGTTGTTGACAGCCGGGCACATACGAGAAGTGCAATTCCCGGCCTGGTTGGCCAACGTGGTATTGGTCTCCAAACCGGGCGGCCAGTGGAGGGTCTGCATTGATTTCAGGGATCTCAACAAAGCCTGTCCCAAGGACTGTTATCCTCTCCCTCGTATAGATCAGATGGTGGACTCTACCGCGGGGAGTGAGCTCATCTGTATGCTGGACGCCTACCAGGGATATCATCAAGTACCCTTAGCATTGGAAGATCAAGAGAAGGTCAGTTTTGTCACTGCTGAAGGCACCTATTGCTACACAGTTATGCCCTTCGGACTCAAAAATGCTGGGGCAACTTATCAAAGGCTGATGAATAAAGTCTTCAAGGAGCAGCTCAGGAGAAACGTGGAGGTGTACGTAGATGACATTCTCATCAAGTCCTCCCAAGCTGCCGACCTCATAACCGATGTCCGGGAGACCTGCGGCACTCTCCGGAGGTACGACCTTAAACTTAACCCTGCGAAATGTTTATTCGGAGCCAAGAGCGGGAAATTCCTGGGTTACATCTTGACCGAGCGGGGGATAGAAGCCAACCCGAGTAAAGTGCAAGCCCTACTGAACATGCCGCCGCCCAAGAACTTAAGAGAAGTGCAGCGTTTGACCGGGAGGATCACTGCTCTGTCCCGATTCATATCTCGGTCGGCCACCAGGAGTCTGCCGTTCTTCAAGATCTTGCGCAAAGCTTCCAAGTTCCAGTGGGATGCTGAGTGCGACCGAGCTTTTGAGGAGTTGAAGACCTACTTAGCCGGTTTGCCGGTGCTGGCCAAACCGGAAGAAGGAGAACCCTTGTATGTTTATTTATCTACTACTGAAGAAGCTGTTAGTGCCGTGCTTGTAACCCAGAAAGAGACCGAGCAGCAACCGGTCTATTTCTTTGGGCATCTACTTAAAGAAGCCGAGTGTAGGTACACTACACTCGAGAAGTTGGCTTATGTCCTGGTGTTGATGGCTCGGCGACTGAGACCCTACTTTTTGGCCCATCCTATCCGAGTGCTGACCAATAGCACACTCGGGAAGGTCTTGATCAATCCGAAAATCTCGGGGCGGTTGGTCAAATGGACAACTGAACTAAGCGAGTATGACATTCAGTATCAACCCAGAACGGCGATCAAAGCTCAGGCCTTGGCAGACTTCTTGAGTGAACTTCATACAGAGGAAGAAGAGGGTGTCTGGAAAATATACGTGGATGGGTCAGCCACCCGGGTAGGGAGTGGCTTAGGCATTCTGTTGATGTCTCCTAAGGGAGATCCCATTCATCTCGCGGTGCGACTGGAATACCAAGCTACTAATAATCAGGCGGAGTATGAGGCCCTCTTGGCTGGCCTCCAGGCGGCCCGACAGGTCGGGGCTGCTCGGGTCATCCTGCATTCTGATTCTCAGTTAGTAACTCAGCAGGTGGCCGAGCGGTTTGAAGTAAACGACGAGAAGCTACAGGCCTATGTGGAAGCATACCAGAAGCTACAAGCAGAATTTCAAGAAGTCCAGCTTATCCAGATCCCCAGAGGGGACAATGCCAAGGCGGACGAGCTAGCTAGGCTGGCCAGCACTGTCCGTCCGTGGATTTTCCCCAAACCTTCGCCTCAGGTCATGCTGGTGGCTCAAGTTGAGAGGGAAGCGGAAGTAGAGATAGGAGGGGATTGGAGAGCTCCATTCATCGCTTACCTGAAGGAGGGGGCCCTGCCGGACAACCCCGAGCAAGCTCGGATATTGAAGATCAGAGCAGCCCGATTCACCCTGATAGGAGACGCGTTGTATAAGCGCGCCTTTTCCCGACCTCTAGCCAGATGCCTCGGGAAGGAAGAGGCGGCTTATGTGCTCAGGGAAGTGCATTTGGGGTGCTGCGGAAACCATTCAGGAGGTCGGTCCATGGCTCGGAAGGTCCTGCTGGCCGGCTACTTTTGGCCGACCCTCAAGAAGGATGCAGAGAGGATGGCTCTTTCCTGTCTCTCTTGTCAGAAGTACCAGAATTTGTCTCGCCGACCGGTGGAGATGTTGCGAGCGTCCGTTATATCATGTCCCTTTGATCAGTGGGGCATGGATATAGTGGGACCCTTCCCTAGAGTGACTGGTCAGAAGAAATTCCTATTAGTGGCAGTAGATTACTTCTCCAAGTGGGTAGAGGCAGAAGCCCTGGCTCGGATCACGGAGCAAGCAGTGAAGAAATTCCTTTGGCAAAACATTTTGTGCCGGTATGGCATACCTCATAAGTTGGTATCAGACAATGGTCGGCAGTTTCAAGGTCGGATAGTCAGAAATTGGTGCAAGGAATTTGGGATCAAGCAGGCCTTCACTTCCGTGGCATACCCCCAGAGTAATGGCCAGGCCGAGGTAGCCAATAGAGAGATCCTGAAAGGGCTCAGAGCCAAGCTAGACCAGGTCGGCGGATCTTGGGTGGATGAGCTTCCTGGCGTCCTATGGGCCCTCCGAACCACACCCAAAGAGGGGTCGGGCTGCACCCCCTTTCAGTTAGTCTATGGGAGTGAAGCGGTAGTCCCCATGGAGGTCGGTTGTGAGTCGGACAGAAGACAATTGTATGGAGAGGGCAATGCGGAGAAAAGACGAGCCGAATTGGATCTGATCGAGGAGGTCCGCGCTAAGGCTGCAGTCCGTATGGCCGCTTACCAACAAAGGATGCGGAACAGATACAACCAACAGGTCATACCTCGACATTTCCAGGTGGGGGACAAGGTATGGAAAAGAGTCAAGCCAGTGGGAGAAGTAGGCAAGCTGGAGCCTCCATGGAGTGGTCCGTTCCTGGTGGTCGAGGCGCTGGGGTCGGGAGCCTATTATCTACAGGATGCTCAAGGAAAGCGACTCAAAAGACCTTGGAGTGCAATGCATTTAAAATTGTACCGTGAGGAGAGTGGAGCGGAATAACTCTTGTAACTGTAATCAGAAAGAGCGATGATAAAAACCAACTCCAGTTTTCCCAGGGAGACAACTACAGCAAGTTATAAGTGAGCTCGCGCTCACGCACCCACCGGATCGGCGCCGATCGGGCGTGGCGTTCCACGTTCGGTCGGGCCCGGTCGGGCGTGGCGATCCACGTTCGGTCAGGGTAAGTCGGACGGTGTCCAGACTCTTGCTAAGGCAAGTTATAAGTGAGCTTGCTCTCACGCACCCATCGGATCGGCGCCGATCGGGCGTGGCGTTCCACGTTCAGTCGGGCCCTGTCGGGCGTGGCGATCCACGTTCGGTCAGGGTAAGTCGGACGGTGTCCAGACTCTTGCTAAGGCAAGTTATAAGTGGGCTTGCTCTCACGCACCCACCGGATCGGCGCCGACCGGGCATGGCGTTCCACGTTCAGTCGGGCCCGGTCGGGCGTGGCGATCCACGTTCGATCAGGGTAAGTCGGACGGTGTCCAGACTCTTGCTCAGGCAAGTTATAAGTGAGCTTGCTCTCACGCACCCACCGGATTGGCGCCAACCGGGCGTGGCGTTCCACGTTCGGTCGGGCTCGGTCGGGCGTGGCGATCCACGTTCGGTCAGGGTAAGTCGGACGATGTCCAGACTCTTGCTAAAGCAAGTTATAAGTGGGCTTTCTCTCACGCACCCACCGGATCGGCGCCGATCGAGCGTGGCATTCCACGTTCGGTCGGGCCGAGTCGGGCGTGGCGATCCACGTTCGGTCAGGGTAAGTCGAACGGTGTCCAGACTCTTGCTCGAAGACAAATATGATTCATTATCTTTCGGCAATACATATCGATGATCCAGGGTCTAAGACCTGACCGAGCGAAATCACTGGATCAGGTTGTGCTCCTGACCAAATGCCATCTCTAAGTCAAAATACTGATCTAACTGAGCTATGACCCCGAGTCGGGGAAAAAGGCCCGGATCGGAAGAATAGCAGCGCGAATCGCCCGAGCGCTTAATACTTAGCTAAATCTTTGAGTTGAACTAAAAAATGGAGCTAAGGAAACTCGAAATGAACATCCCGGGCATGGCTCCTCAGGTTCTGAAAAACGAAAATGATGTTAGATCAGCTTGATAAAGCTGAAATAGTCAAGCCCGCGCACACAAGCCAACAGGGCTTGGTCGATAAGGATAATTCGGCGAGATCGAAGTAAAGGGCTGAGTCAAGATACCCACCCGGCCGAACGATATGCCGGGGCTCCGGGCGACGGCCCGACTGAGAGATCGGGGGCTTAGATAAGCCGAGCTCCTAGCACTTAGCCGATCTTTCGAATCGACCTGAGGGAGTTTATGTTGCGATAATGATTTATGCGGCCCGAACAACCCATGCTCAGTATAATGTGAGTGTACGATTCGCAGTGTCAGTCGGGGGCGAAAGGGGAAAGAGCAGCAAACAAACGACACTTAGCGAAAATCTTGCATGGCAAAAGCAGTTAGACGAAACGAAGGAAAAGAAAAGCTTGCCTAAATAAGCTAAGGCTTAAGGCCATTACAAAATTAGGCCTTGAATGCCAAGTCAGGAGGTCGAATATCATTACAAAAATCTGAGAAATTAAAGACAAGAAGGAGACGGGCTGGGCCCTAGCTCGGGCAAAAGGAGGTCGGGGCCGCCAACCTAGGAAAGCTTAGGAAAGTTAATCCTAGGTAAAAGGGGGAAAGGCGTCTTCAGGGATCGAGGCCTTAATCCGCCTCAGCGTCACTGCATCTGGTGGAAGGTCCTCGGGAAGATGGTCGGCCTCAGTTAATTGCTGGATGGCGCCTATGGCTCCGTACTTAATCATGCCGCCAGTCCGCTCAGAAATCAAATTCAGGAAGGAGTCTGACTGAATGTAGGCTACTCGGGCGGCTTCAATCCGAGCCGACTCGCCTGACTTATAAGCCTCCAGTTCCTTCTCGAGTCGGGCAATCGCACCAGCTTCCTGGCCCGAGATGGTGGTCTCTCGGATAGCCAGCTGCGCATCCTTGCCCAATAGCTGAAGTTCCAAATTACGGAAGGCCTCTTGTTGGGCAGCTAGCTCTGTCTCTTTGTTCTGCAGCGCAAGCTGAGTTTGGTGATGAGCTGCGTCCGACTCCTTAAATTTCTGCTTGAACTCCTTGGCATCGGTGGTCATCTTGGCCAGGTCGACATGAGCTCGGTTATACCGGCTCTTGAGGGTCTTGTTTTCGCCCTCCAAGTGAGCTACCCGGTTAGTCAGACGCTCCGTCTGCGCCGCTGACTGAGTCGCCAACCGCTGCTCTTCCTCAGAACGGGTCTCCAGCTCTGATATATGAGACCTTAGAGCGGTTATTTCTGAGCGCAGCTGGTCCAGATCCTGGTCACCCGAAGGAAGGGTGCTCTGCGCCACTCGAGCTTCCAGGTCCCTCACTCGTCTTTCGGCCTCCCGGCGTGCTCGAGTATTCTCGACTAACGCTTGGCTGACTGAGTGGCCCAGTGCCCATTGCTGCGAAGTGAAATATAGGTCAGGAGTGGGGGCATAAACAATTGAAGAAGGAAAGAAGGTACCTAAGTCATTCCAGTGAAAAAGTGGTCAGCCAAGGTAACAGAGTCCATCGCGAAGGACGCTGTCCATCCCTCCTCCCAGCCCGAGACCAAATTATCATGCAGGTTCAAGGGCTGAGGTTGAACAGTCGGAGTTAGAGAGATCGCCGAGGGCACCTGAACTTCCACTGTCGACCGCGGCGGGGAGCTCATGGATAGAAGAGTCTCGGCCGCGTCGAGGTTGACGGTGCCTGATAGATTCCATTTTATTGATCATTTGAGTTGCTAAAATTCCTGTTTGATCTATGTTTTTATTGTCAAAATTGTGAAATTGCCCTAGGTTTTAGAACTTACCTTTATTTTGGACTTAATTGCAAATATGCAAATTTTTGGATTATTTTGGCCACTAAATTCTTGATCTATTTTTGTAGGTATCAAGGTTCAAGGATCTAGGGCATATTGGGTCAAACTCGAGTCGGAAGTGACCCGGATCAGATTATCAAGATTACGATTAAATCTGGGTCGTCCGATTCGAAAGCGGCTAGATCTGAGCAATCCGGGATGATCTGAAGCCATCCGAGCTAGGGCTAGGGTTGATCAAGCACCCTGATCAAGATCTGAAGGTTTCATCACAATCAGAGCTCAATCAACCGTTGGATCAAGCTTGGAGGGCTCTAGATCATCCATTCAAAGATTAGCTTGATCTGGACCATCCGTTGCAAATCTGGAGGATCCGAGCTACCACAAGGCAGATCCTGGCCCCAGATCATCATCATAAAAGTTTGGCTCAAATCAGACCAAGATCAGCCGTTGGATTGAAGCAAATAAATCTGAGCCGTCCACTGGTTATTATTTAAGGAAAATTTCCTCCGCAGCCAAGCCTTGTCGCGTCTTCAGAGTTCTTCGCCGCAATTCCTGTTCTTCATGTTCTTCCTTCATCCTTAGCTTGTTTCCTTCAATCCAAGGCGCGACCACTCGATCTTCTTGCAGAACTCATGTGCTAGATCATTGGGGAGGCAATCGGTATTGTTTCCGGATCAAATCTGCCCAAGAACAGAGTTGTGAGAGGTTTCTACAGCTTTGTCCATTTAACACTCTTCGGATCGGCTGTGCTCTACCACCTTCCATCTAAGCTATCCAGAGGGGTTCCCTGAGTAGCTTGGATCGTCATCCATCCACCCACGCACGCAGACACAGCTGCAATGAAGAAATCGCATGGAAATTTCAGAAATGGGCAGTTTGAGCTGTATTCAATCGCTGATGAGTTTTCCCCCATGATTTGCTGAGCTTGCGGGTCCGAGGCTCTCCTTTGCTTGACAACCAAAGAGTATCTGAGCTCTGGAAGGAATCGAGGAGTAGATTTCATCAGTTTAATTTCATGTTTAGCTGTAGTTTCAATTCTGTTACAGTTTTGTTCTGAAACTCTGTTGTAGTTACTGAGTTTTTCGAATTTTAAGCTCTTAGCTGTAATTTAGCTCTAATTTCGCAAGTAGAGTAATATAGGAACTTGTTTAGTGAATGAATAGATCAAATTTCAGCTTATTCCTTAGACAAATTGTTGCGTGCCAATTCCATCTCTAGCGTGCCAAGTGTAGTTGCTGTTTTTTTTCAGAATTTTCATTCCCTTTCATTAGTTTTGTTAAGTAATTGCTAGTTGAAACTTCTTTGCTCCTAGATCAGTCACTTGTACTCAATCTATGTTAGCTAGCTCAGCTTCTAAGGTATTGCGAAAACAGGAAAAAAAATCAGTAGTTAATCCTTTCAATTTGGCATCTAGAATTTCAACTCTTTTCATTTCTGAATTTACTTTGTTTCTTTGGTTTTGATCTCAGTTTCCAATTTCCCACTTTAGTCTTGTTTAGTTCTTTCTTAACACCATTGTTTTCCAATTGAATCACTTAGTGTAAACCCTTGAGCCGAAAATCCACTTATTCCTTGATTTAGAGCTAGTTTTTGGCACAAAAAGTATTCCCTTGCGTGCCAACTCCCTTAGAACTGTTTGCATCTGAATTTAGTTTGCTTTTGTGGCATATGCTTGTGTTTGAATTCAGTAAGCTAGGATCCAATTCTGAATTTGGTTGGCAGTGGTATATTTTCAAAAACAAAAACTCTCTAGTTTGTTTAGTTGAGTTGTTTGCTTAATCTAGTCTATTTCGCATACATTGATTTGTTGCAAGCTCTTTCAATTCCAAAAACTCTTATCATTGTTTTTACTTCATTGAATAGCAGTTCTTTTGTTTTATTGAAATCGAAAATTAATTTCAGAAATCTGGTCAGTGGGTGATTAGGTTTACATTAGGTTGAGTTCTTAAATGCAAATTTCTTGTTAGTTCCATTGTTAATTTTCCCTCATTTTCATTTCATTTTCCTTTTCAATTACAAACCAAAAATCCATTGTCGTGTTTGAAACCCAAAAACGACACATAACTACAAGTTTGAATCAAGCACGACAACTATCCCCGAGAAAAATACGACCTGTGGCCCCTTTGCTACATTCTTATATGTTTTGCTTGTAAAAGGGTTTTCAGCTTTCATTTACAAATTCTAAATTTGAGGCCCACATTCGTGACACATAGTTTGGGCCCGTCAGTGCCCAGCCGGGGGGCTGGAGGACGGGGCGCGGACCTCGAAGCCGAGGCCCCGGAAGGGGTCACTACAGGAGTAGGAGGTCGGGCCGCTGGCCGAGGTGCTGTCTGGGCCGGAGCCCGAGGAGCCGATAGAGGAAACGCGGGGGCCCGAGCTAAGCTAGGGGTCGGGAGTTGAGGGCTGGCCGCAACTTGAGCAGGGCCAGAAGGCGGGATCGTTCGACCTTCCACGGTTGGTTCAGGAGACGAGGACACATCCACGCGATGAACTAACCGGCGGCGTTTTCGGACCAGGCCAGAGGAAGAGGCCAGGTCCGTTTCTTCTCCTTCTGCCTCCGATGGGGCGGAGGTTTCTTCGCCTGCCGCCTGAGTGGTGACCCCAACCCCCTCAGTCGGGAGATCCTCTTCGGGGTCGCTGGCCGCAACTATCGGCGGCTCAGGATCGGAGGCAACAGCAGCAACGGGCGGTGCCGCACGAGCGGCTGCTAGCTGGGCAGCCAGAGCCCTCATAGCCTCATCCTCCCGATCCAGCACCGCGTCGACCCTAGCGCTGATCATAACTTCGGCTGCACAAAAGAAAAAGTTTTAGTTAGCACTAACAAGCTCACCGAGCAAGTAGAAGCGTACCGAGGGTGCCGGGTAACTCTGCCGGAACTTGGCTCAGCCGGAACAGATACAGCATCCCCTCGATCAATAGCTTGCCCGCGTGGTATCGGGCTCCCCCGAGCTTAGAAACTGTAGAGCGGTAGCCCGGTTCTGAACGAAGGTTCTTGGGTAGCTGTGGGTGATCAAGGAGGTCTTCTTTCCAATCGGTGGGCCAGTTCGGTCGGGGGGTTGATTGGATGTAGAAGAAGTGAGATTTCCAACCTTTGTTGGAGGAAGGCACCTTCTCCAGGAAGGCAGAGTTAATACGAGCCTGGAAGTAGAAATTCCCGGGCTCTTGTTTCTTAAGATAATAGAAAAAAATGAAATACTCGGGGTTCTAGGGGGATTTTGTGGGCGGTAAAGACAATCACGGCGCCACACAAGATTCGGATCGAGTTCGGGGCTAATTGAGACAAAGAGACCTGGAAATAACGGCAGATCTCGCGGAAGAAGGGATGTAGGGGAAATCGTAGACCGGCTAACAGCTGATCGGAAAAGACGGTGAAATGACTTAAGGGGGGCTGGTGTGCCCGACCTCGACGGTCGGGCTGAGTTATCGAGTGGTCTTCGGGGATCAAGTAATCTATGCGTAAAGTTTCTATCTGACCTAGGGTAAGGGAAGATCGGGTGGTCAAGTACCAGGGCTCGAGAGGCGCAGATGGAGGTGCAGAAGATGAGGCCATCAAAACAAAATCAGAAAAGGCACGGCAGGAGTTCGGCAAAGAGAGAAAGTACCTAGGAATGAAGTTCACCGGAGACACTGTTCGTCGGGGTCGAGGAGGTCAGACGGCGGAGATCGGACAAGAACCGGAGGAAAAACGAAGGTCGGGATAGAAAGAGGCGAAATGAAAGGACAAACCTATTTATACTAGGGGTAAAACTAGGAGAGCCGTCCGATCAAGGAAAAGGAATTGGCGGGGTGGCCTCCTCGCCGTCCGATCTCTGTCATTCCCCAGACCTCAAAGCATCACTCACACGACCCCCAGGCCACGCCGATGACGTTCCATTGATCGAGACGTCCAGTCGGGAAGCGACACGTGCCCCCCGCATTAATGAGAATTTAATGGAGGATACGACATTAAACGAGAGGATCGGCCGTACGAGGTGACGCACAAGAGGATAGAAAAGGGGCAAGCCGACCGAGCAAGGAGCCTAGTCAGTCGGACCACACTCCTCCTTCGACTAGACTTGAGAGGGAGGCTTGTGATCCGGGCGTATGATTTTTAGAAGGATTGAGGGCTCGGTCGGGTCCAATTACCGGTCTGAAACGGCAGTTAATGGGTCTGATCGAAGATCACCCTGGGGGCGGGGCCCAGGGGGCCGATCATCCAGGGTCGGGACCCTCAAGGTCATCCGTCCGAGGTCAAGACCTTCAAGGTCGGACGCCCGAGGTCGGGACCCCCGGGGTCGTCCGTCCGGGGTCAAGACCTTCAAGGTCGGACGCCCGAGGTCGGGACCCCCTAGGTCGTCAATCCGGGGTCAAGACCTTCAAGGTCGGACGCCCGAGGTCGGGACCCTCGAGGTCGCCCGCCCGGGGTCAAGACCTTCAAGGTCGGACGCCCGAGGTCGGGACCCTCGAGGTCGCCCGCCCGAGGTCAAGACCTTCAGGGTCGGACGCCCGAGGTCGGGAGCGTCTAGGTCGGTCGTCCGAGGTCGGGTACGCATGATCATATGAAGACGATTGAATAATTGAGAAGTTTTCCTATCGCATGAGCTCTTCTTATCAGATACTCAAGAGATAATCCCCTCTGACATGATCATTACCTGGCAGAGCCGCCAATAATAAAAGGGGAACAGAAGAGACGCATTAGGCAATGTGTCAGGCGTTTATGAGGGTCAGGCGGCTATGGCAGTTTCACAGCATTAAATGCGGCCGTCAATGTCATTATCTGTCAACTGACCATCCCTTAATGAGATTTGTCATCCCTGACACAGCAGAGAGTTGCCTCTCTCCTATATAAACCCCCCTTGGGGCTTCAAAGAAGGGATCGCTGCCATTTTGCAACCACTCCACCATATTGAGAGCCCAATTTCGGTCCGACCTCCCAAAACACAGCAGACCGGGTCGGCTTGGTGAGACCGAGTCATCCGAGCGAGAGCAGATCTTCGCTTGTCGACAGGATCAAATGCGTATAAGAATATAACAACAATAATATATTCTTATCATCAATATTAAAGGTCGTAATAGGCTAAGAGCTAATAGACCTTTACAAAGTGTACTTGAAACGATACTCTGCAATCAATTAAGTTGTTTTGGCATGTTTATAAAAAATGTTAAGTTTGCTTGCAACACTATCAAGTGAAAGGGTTTAACAGTATTTAAAACTTTGCCGAGCTTGTAACTCGAAGTGGTCAAATTTTGATAGACTTAACGTTGGCCAAATTTTGATAGACTTAACGTGGCCAACATGGATGGATTATGTTGGTCAAAAGTTTATAACTATAACTTTTATAAAAAAAATGATTAATTAGACTTTTTCAACCTCGGACGATCGACTCAGCCTCATAAAAATTTCTCATCGACTGCCAAGATCAATCGGGAAGTACTTACGGTGGGCGGTCCAGAAGCCCAGCGTCCCAAGATTCGCGTCGCATTTGGAGAAAAAAAATATTTGTAAAATACGGCATAGCTGGGGATCAAATCGCGGATGCCTGGGATAACAACTAGTCGTCCTTCCGCTGCACCATAGCCTCGGGGGCTAAAAAAAATGATTAACGACGTATTTCCAATCTTGGGCGACCGGTCCGACTCCACAAAAGATTTCCACTGGCAGTCAGGGTAAATCGAGAAGCATTTGCGACGGGCAGTTTAGAATTCCAGCATCCTAGGGTTTGCACCCCATTTTGGGGAAAAATTCCTATAAAATACACAGTAGCTGGGGATCGAACCGCAGATGCCTGGGATAACAACTAGTTGCCACTTGGGCTTGTGCTATAGTGCAGCGATAGAGTGACTAGTTGCTATCCTAGGAATCCGTAGTTCAATCCCCAACTATGGTGTATTTTGCAAAAACTTTTCCTACAAATGGGACGCGAACCCTGGGACGTTGGGCTTCTGGACCGCCCTTCGCGAGTGCTTCCCAATTTACCCTGATGACCGATGGGAAACTTCCGCGGGGCCGGACCAATCACCCCAGGTTCGTATGCTACCTAATCCAACATTTTCTGCAAATGAGTATGAACCATATGATGCTGGGCGTCTGGACTGCCCGCAGCAAACACTTCACGATTTATCCTGGCGGCATGTGGGAAACTTTTGTGGGGTCGAGTCGGTCGCTCGAGGTTGGAAAAACCTCGTTAATTGTTTTGCCCTGGGACTATGGTACAGCGGAAGGAAGACTAGTTGTTATCCCAGGCATCTGCGGTTCGATCCTCAGCTACGGCGTATTTTGCAAGAATTTTTCCTCTAAATGGGGCATGAACCCTGGGACGTTGGACTTTTTGACAGCCCGTCACGTGCATTTCCCGATTTACCTTGGCGGTTGATGGGAAACATCCGTTGGGTCGGGCCGGTCACTCGAGGTTGGAAAAACCTCGTTAATCATTTTTGCCCTCGGGGCTATGGTGCGGCGGAATAGTGACTAATTGTTATCCAGGCATCCACGGTTCGATCCCCAACTATGACGTATTTTGCAGGAATTTTTTCTCCAAATGGGACGTGAACCTTGAGACGCTGGGCTTCTCGACCGCTCGTCACGAGCATTTCCCATAGCCTCGGGGGCTAAAAAAAATGATTAACGACGTTTTTTCAATCCTAGGCGACCGGTCCGACTGCACAGAAGTTTTCCACTGACAGTCAGGGTAAATCGAGAAGCATTCGCTACGGGCGGTTTAAAAGTCCAGCATCCTAGGGTTTACACCTCATTTGAAGGAAAAATTCCTGTAAAATACACCGTAGCTGGGGATCGAACCGCGGATGCCTGGGATAACAACTAGTTGCCCGGGATAACAACTAGTTGCCCCTTGGGCTTGTGCTATAGTGCAGCGGTAGAGTGACTAGTTGCTATCCTATGCATCCGCAGTTCAACCCCAACTATGGTGTATTTTGCAAAAACTTTTCCTACAAATGGGACACGAACCCTGGGACGTTGGGCTTCTGGACCGCCCTTTGCGAGTGCTTCCCAATTTACCCTGATGACCGATGGGAAACTTCCACGGAGCCGGACCAATCACCCCAGGTTCGTATGCTACCTAATCCAACATTTTCTGCAAATAGAGTATGAACCATATGATGCTGGGCGTCTGGACTGCCCCCATCAAACACTTCCCGATTTATCCTGGCGGCATGTGGGAAACTTTTATGGGGTCGAGTCGGTCGCCCGAGGTTGGAAAAACCTCGTTAATTGTTTTGCCCCGGGACTATGGTACAGCGGAAGGAAGACTAGTTGTTATCTCAGGCATCTGCGGTTCGATCCTCAGCTACGGCGTATTTTGCAAGAATTTTTCCTCTAAATGTGGCATGAACCCTGGGACGTTGGACTTCTTGACCGCCCGTCACGTGCATTTCCCGATTTACCTTGGCGGTTGATGGGAAACATCCGTTGGGTCGGGCCGGTCACTCGAGGTTGGTAAAACCTCGTTAATCATTTTTGCCCTCGGGGCTATGGTGCGGCGGAATAGCGATTAATTGTTATCCCAGGCATCCACGGTCCGATCCCCAACTATGACGTATTTTGCAGGATTTTTTTCTCCAAATGGGACGCGAACCTTGAGACGCTGGGCTTCTCGACCGCTCGTCACGAGCATTTCCCATAGCCTCGAGGGCTAAAAAAAATGATTAACGACGTTTTTCCAATCTTAGACGACCGGTCCGACTGCACAGAAGTTTTCCACTAGCAGTCAGGGTAAATCGAGAAGCATTCGCTACGGGCGGTTTAGAAGTCCAGCATCCTAGGGTTTACACCTCATTTGAAGGAAAAATTCCTGTAAAATACACCGTAGCTGGGGATCGAACCGCGGATGTCTGGGATAACAACTAGTTGCCCGGGATAACAACTAGTTGCCCCTTGGGCTTGTGCTATAGTGCAGCGGTAAAGTGACTAATTGTTATCCTATGCATCCGCAGTTCAACCCCAACTATGGTGTATTTTGCAAAAACTTTTCCTACAAATGGGACACGAACCCTGGGACGTTGGGCTTCTGGACCACCCTTTGCGAGTGCTTCCCAATTTACCCTGATGACCGATGGGAAACTTCCGCGGGGCTGGACCAATCACCCTAGGTTCGTATGCTACCTAATCCAACATTTTCTGCAAATGAAGTATGAACCATATGATGCTGGGCGTCTGTTAGTGATATGAGAGGAGTGTCCTAAGGCAATCGCCTTATGATTGTAAACATTTATTTTAATAAATGAATATTCACTATTTGAGTATACATGTTCGTGTATTTGATTGTGATCTTAAACTCAATTACTGAATGCCCGCAATACAATTCACAGCATGAGAGAACTTGTGATGAATTCACAACTAGTGATTATCTCTACATGTGCAATTGTGAAGTATTGAAAATATTCCTAGTCGATGAATTGATAAATACGGACAATATCAATTCTGTTGAGACTAGCATGGGTTATTCTCTAATCAGCTGATTCTCACTGGCTGGTGACATTGGGATGTCCGGAGATAAACATGGATGCTAGTTAAGGGAACTAGTTCATTGGAGTGACTAGCTGTAAAACTTCATATGGTGATCTACATATAGATATGTCAATGAAGTTCTTACTGCAGCTTAAGTGCGATGTTCCTTTGACTTGCGGTGTTCAAGTCATTTTGGTCATAGAGACTTATACTTTGACATCTTAAGCAAGCATCTCCAAAGAGGTGTGGACCCAGGATGATCGGGTATAAGCCGAAGTGCCCGAAGATGTTTGAACAGCCTACAAAGGATTCATCACTCCTTGCGAGGAGATGTATACCCAAGGCCTATCGTCGGATGTTACTCGAAGCCTCTGGCCAGAGCATCACATGTTCCATGTATGAAACTCTAGGAAACATGAGAGTAATTAGAATCCGTTGGACGAGAAAGACACTACTTGGGCTAAGTGTGACGTAGTCAGCCTAGTGGGGACTGACACATATAGACCGTGTCCTGAACCAAGCGGGTATAAGATGGTGAAGGGAATGAGGCACGACTCATTAGAGCTGCTGAAGGGTTTCAGAATAATTTCTGAGGTCAACCGTTGATCTTTCGATTAATTGGGGGTCATGATGTACTACTAGGTGCCACTCATGACCGTTCTATAATTGGTTGATTATAGACGGCCAACATAAATCGAAAGCCTATTTAGTCACACGCACTACGAGTAATCCGAGGGATTTAAAACGAGTTGAAAATTAGATTTTCCGATCAAGAGAAATAAGTCGAATTTGAATTTGTCAGAGGCGCATGGGAAGCTTAAAATGGCTAAGTCTTTTGAAGGCTTATTGAACGAATTAAATGAGTTTAATTCGCGATGGGTTTGGCTTGGTGTGGCCGGCCACTATAAAGGGGAGAAACCAATTTATTTGGTTTAATTATAAAATAAATCAAGCGCAATTTGTTTTATAAAATTTTGGATAAATAAATTTATATAAAGAAATTTATAGAAATTTATTCTTTTTATGGAAATTAAAATGATCCATAAATTGATTTATTTTAATTTTATAAAATCAATTTATAATTGATTTTTTCATGACAAGAAAAATTTATAAATTTCTTGTAAAATTTATTCCATAATAAAAGGAGAGATATGTTTGTTTTTATTATAAAGTTAGTTATAATAAAACTTGGCATAAACGGAATAATTCATAAGAAAATTTATAGGATAAATTTCTTATGAAAAATTCTGTTAAAGGGGAGACTTGGCAAGGGAGAGACTACTATATAAAGGAACCAAGGCAAGGCTTGAGTTCTCAAATAGAGTGATCAAGAGATTAATTCTCTCTCTCTCTCTCTCTTATTCTCTCCCTCTCCTTTTCTCTTCCTCCTAGGGCCGGCGCCCCCCTCCTCACCCTAGGGCCGGCGCACACCCATCCTAGGGCCGGCGCACCCTCACACTTCCTAGGGTTGCCGTGGGTTTTCACCACCAAGAAGGAGCCAAACAAGAAGAAGAAGAAGCGGGTCGCAACTCCTTCCTTCCCGGAATTTAGATTCCGTTTCTTGGTGGTTAGTTTCCATTTTTTTTTCTCTTGTTATTCTAGTTGTGCCTTTGGAGAATCTAGTAGTTCTCGTCGGCACAAAACTCGTGGCTTTGCGAAGTCATCTCGAAGAGAACTCGGCGTGGACGCGAATAGAGGCGGAGCTTCCAAGGGACGCTATGGTTGGATCTCGTCCCTTACTTCGAGTTACGAGAGGTAAAAAGTAAATTAGTTTACTTTTGCAAAAATTTTAATTGTATGATTATGTCTCCACAACTTAAGGTTGCATGCTAGATACGAGGTTAAAATAATTTAGGAAATTATTTATGCTAATTCTTCCGCTGCACGTAATTATTTTAAAAAAATTACGAACCTGTATCCGTGTCAACATGCACCCGGTCCCAACAGCGTCCGGACTGCCCGCATCAAACATTTCCCGATTTATCCTGGCGGCATGTGGGAAACTTTTGTGAGGTCAAGTCGGTCGCCCGAGGTTGGAAAAACCTCGTTAATTGTTTTGCCCCGGGACTATGGTACAGCGGAAGGAAGACTAGTTGTTATCCCAGGCATCTGCGGTTCGATCCTCAGCTACGGCGTATTTTGCAAGAATTTTTCCTATAAATGGGGCATGAACCCTGGGACGTTGGACTTCTTGACCGCCCGTCACGTGCATTTCTCGATTTACCTTGGCGGTTAATGGGAAACATCCGTTGGGTCGGGCCGGTCACTCGAGGTTGGAAAAACCTCATTAATCATTTTTGCCCTCGGGGCTATGGTGCGGCGGAATAGCGACTAATTGTTATCCCAGGCATCCACGCGAACCTTGAGACACTGGGCATCTCGACCGCTCGTCACGAGCATTTCCCATAGCCTCGGGGGCTAAAAAAAATGATTAACGACGTTTTTCCAATCTTAGGCGACCGGTCCGACTGCACAGAAGTTTTCCACTTGCAGTCAGGGTAAATCGAGAAGCATTCGCTACGAGCGGTTTAGAAGTCCAGCATCTTAGGGTTTACACCTCATTTGAAGGAAAAATTCTCCGTCGGCAGAGATTGTAATTTCTCGCAATGTTTGAACCTTAGAGATGTAACAGCAGAGAAGCTTTGCATCAATATCGCCTCCTCAAATATCACCTCCTCAGAACATACAATTTTAAGTTCTGTGATGAATGACAGCGACTTACTCAGAGTAAACATTTTAAGCAGAGCAGTGTTGTCCACACATAATTCACGCAGAGATGACAAACACCCTGCTTGCTCATCTTCTACATCCAACTGAACCAGCTTAGGACATCCTACTATCGTCAATTCCTTGAGGGATTTAAGGAGTCCTAAGCACTCCATTCTTCTCAACTCATCGCAATAAGAGATGTATAAGTATTTCAGTTCCACCACTTGAACCAGAGAAATAGACGTGTATTGGCAATGATTTATTGTCAATTCAGTAAGTAAACAAAGATTGTATGAGCAGCCAAGCAAAAGTTTTGCATATTCGCCACAGTCAGTCAAATTCAATTTCTTGAGTGACGGCGGTAGATGGTGGCCACCTTCCTCGTCATCTTCTGTTTTGCTATTTAATATGAGACTGGGGCAGTGTTCTATTGCCAATCTTTCGAGGGAAGGAGGGAAGGGAGGTAATCTCTTTAGTTTGGGACAATCGGTGACACGAAGTTGACGCATGCAGGGAAATAGATCTTTGCCCTCCGTCCAAGACCACTCCTCCAATGCTCTCAAATTCCATAAGTAAAGCACTTCCAACTTTGGAAAACACTTGCCTTCAAATTCATGACTCAGTTGTTTCAAAGCAGGCATGTAGGACATGTAAAGTTTAATCAGATGCAAACGTTGACCAATAAATGGCAAAACGTCATCCCATCCCTTGCAATCTTCTAATCTAAGTATTTCCAAATTGGATAGAACTTTTGGCATCAACCAACTAGGTGACTTAGCTCCGTGGTACCCTCTAATTGTCAATTTTTTAAGGGATTCGTGTGGCTGCAGACCTTCAATTACTTCCTCTTCCAACTTGGCATCCTTCTCATCATTCCAGATCAACGCCAACTCTTGTAGGTGAACTTTGTTTTTTAACTCAGCCTGCTGTGCTTCTGTGCTATCGACAACATTCTCAAGATTGTAAATACTAAGTGTTCCATGAGGCTGTGTCATATCCTTTAGTTGTCCAAGCTTGAGTGCATCGTCCTCTCGAACACTAAATATTGGCAATTCTTGAAGATTAGTTAGTCTCTGTACATCCATCATCATCTTCCAAAACCTGTCATTTGCATCAATGTGTCTCAAATTGACCAACTTATCCAATTCTTGTGGTATAGACTCTAGTTCATAACAACATTCTACCTTCAGTGTTTGCAAATTATAAAGGTCGCATAATGAGTCAGGCAACTTTTTAATTTTACCATTGAATGATAAATCAAGGTAACGGAGGTGAATCAATTTACCAATATGTTCGGATAACTCATACAGGTCATAGAAACGTACATCAAGAACGCGAATGCTTCTTAGTTTTTCAAAGAGGCTGCTATCGGAAGGTGAATATCTCAAAATCAAGGTACGCAACTTGTCGTATCCAGAGAACTCCAACGGCAATTTTCCTTCTTCTACTCGTCGATGCCGAATTGAGGAAAGCATCTTTGTTTGTTCATTACTTTGAATTTTACATGTCTCTTCCGCAGAAATCATCTCAGCCAAATCATGTATAAGGTCATGCATCACAAATTCACCATATTCGTTTTTTTTGAAAGAAAGACCTGTTAACAAACTCAAGAAAATAGTTGCTTCCAACATCTTCCATCCTATTGGTGTTGTTATCTTCGATTAAGCCTTCGGCCATCCACATTAGAACTAACTCAGTTTCATAGAATATGTAGTCTTTAGGAAATAATGAGCAAAAGGCAAAACACTGCTTCAGATTTTCATTAAGATATTGATAACTTAAATGCAGAGCTGGCATAATGTCATCTTTATCTTGTTTTACTTTCCATATGTCGCTCTCCATTATGATGACCCAATGTTGTTGGCACAAATTTGATTGCAGAACACTGTCAAGTGTCTTTGCAGCTAATGGTGATCCTTTCAACTTGCGAGCAATCTTTCTACCAATGTCTTCTAGCTCCAGATAGTCTTTAGGGTTGAGTGTGCCAAATGAACATTTCTTGAACAATTGCCAAAAGGCATCTTCCTCTAAACCATGGAGCACGATTGGTTCCGCTAGGCTAACCTAGAAACTTTAATATCTCGAGTTGTAACAATGATTTTGCTACCATGATCTCCAACTTTGACTAGTGCACAGAATTTCTCCCATATACTCTTATCATCGCTCCACATGTCATCAAGAAAAAACATAAACTTCTTTTTCGCAATATGCTGATGGAGTATTTTGTGAAGAAGTTCTAACTCCATATTATCAGAATGTTTTTGAAGAGTTATTGACTCTATTATAGATTTAGTGAGTCTCTGTACGGTGAAATTGTCAGACACACAGACCCAAATCTTGAGGTCAAAATGACCGTGAACTCTGTTGTCTTTGTGCGCATACTGAGCAAGAGTAGTCTTTCCAGCCCCTCCTATCCCGACAATGGGCAAAACGGAGAAGGTATCGTTGACAAATCCGATGCAGGTTCCACCTGATTAGTTGACCCCAGCAGCCACTCTACCACTTGATTCAGTTCTTTGTCTCTGCCAAACAATATGTCCGTCACGGGGAAGAGCATGATTCTCTGGCCTGAAACTGCACCTGAGGTTGCTTCCCTCTATCATCTATTGCTGGCAGTTTCATGATGCTCGTGATACTTTTAGCAATACTCTCCAGCCTTCCTTGAATTTCCTTCACTCTAGTTCTCAAGGTATAAGAAGAGCCAAACAACTTCATTTTTTCAAACAAGTTTGAAAAACCACTGTAGCCACTTGCCTTGTCGTCCTCTTCTTCGCCTTTGACCTTCTGCTTGAGGACATGGTATTGGAACTCATCTATCAAGTCCTCAGCATCATAAGCAGCATCCTTGAGTTTCTGCATCAATGTCTTCCACTTGTTGTCGTCGCTCCGACTACTCTGTACCTTTTCAAGGATGATTTGAGTATTCAGCAGCGACGTGCACAGAGTTTCCATGTCCTCCGCGAAACCCCGGCGTTCGGCGAACAGTTGGATGGATTTGTCACTAGCCTTATCGATCAACGTCTGGATGAAGGCCTGAGCGAACCATCCCCCCACTGCTAGTGACACTGCCATCTGATTGCAGAAGAGAGTAAATCCTTGCTATTCTTTCAGATCTGCAAGCCAAAAGGACAGCAAAAACAAAACAAAGACAGCAGCAATCAAGGGCACGCATCATGTAGGAGATCGAACTGGCAAAATATAAAGATTAATATATAGCAAATAAAGTAATATGTATAAGAGATTTGATTACCTCCAAATAAAGTGGATCTGGAGGTGATCGTTGCTGCCGTTGAGTGGGCGATACTTCTGCAAACTACAGAATACTCTCGGGAAGCAAATATTGCTAGAAGGAAGTTGGAGATCTAAGCAAAGTTGGGCGATGCTTCTGCAACTAGATAAGAGTCTCCGGAAACAATAATGCAAAAAGGAAGTCAGAGATCTAAGTCCAGCTGTAGACTTCGGCGTTTTCGGTTCAGTAGAAGCTGACTCAGCCAGCAATAATTAAAAATATTTAATATAAATTATTTTAAAATTCACAATCACACTCTAAAATTTACTCTCAAAAATTTACTCTCAATCTTCGGATAAAATATTCTCACTCTATATATATAAATATTTAATTACTATAATTTTCCGATAATATTAATTTATCTATTTTTTCTCATTTTTTATAAATAATAAAATTTAAATAAAAATATAATTACTCTTAAATTCAACAAATTTAAACTAGAACCTAATATATTTTTTTTATCAAAATGAGCATTATTTTTTTGCGTAACTAATCAATTGGTCAATCGATTCAACCTAAATCAATTGGTCAAGCGGAAAACAAAGTCGTACTTAATTTGATAAAAAAATATACTAGATTTTCTTTAAATGATCGTGAATTTAAGATCAATTATACTTACTTTTAAACTTTTATATCTATAAAAAAATAAAGATTTTGTTCTCTCATGACAAACATAACTGATCGATTATCGATCTGTTATATAATCGATTAGAGTTTCCCAATCGACTGTCTAATTGCAATGGATTTATCCTAAATTAATTGATTGACATGAATTCCCATTCGATTTGTCATGTTAAAAAAGAATTGTACTGTGTTTGATAAAAAAAATATACTAAATTCGGTCTAATGAATTCAATTTAGTATAAATTATATTTTATTTTAAATTTTTTACCTAAAAAATAAAGTAATTAGGTAAACCTCATTACATTAGAAAAGTAAAATAAATAAAAATTTATACGTAAAGAGTGAAAATAAATTTTTTCTAATGAAAAAATAAAAAGAAGTTGAGTTTGTTATTAAAAAGTTTAGGACAATTTCTCCTAAAATAAATAGGAAATTGAATATATCAAAATTGAACGCTTCATTCAATTCTGCTAAACTCTCTCCCCTTCATTTATTTTATTGAAGGTTACTAATCAAATATTAATTTAGACTATTTAATTATAATTAAATAGATAAATAAATTTATCTAGACGATTAACTTCATTAATCTCTCTTGTATTCTTTTTGGCCTTTTCGCTTTTATAAACAGAAGTTTATTTGGACCATTAATTTTATTTACCTCGTTTCTTAGCGTTATTTTTTTCAACTTATTTATTTTTAAAAGCTGACTAAATAAGAGTAAATTAAATATATTTAATTTGTGCAGCGGGTTTTTGGACCATTCAATAAGCATTAAGTAAAAATATTTACTTTATATAATTACAAAGATAAATATTTAATTTGTGTAACAGACTTGTTTTTTTTTTTTAAATGAAGCATTTTGATGATAATGAAAATAAAAGGACGTCTTTTGAAGATGCTTGCCACCTAGATTAATTTAATTTTGAGTAAATAAAAGACCTGTCCTTCCCCGTACTAGTTATAATATCTAAATTAATAGTTTTATAATTTATTTTCTCCGTATTGATCCTGAAATAAATTAGTGGGTACTGAAAGTGAGTAAATTATCTTTTGTCACCTAGATTAATTTATTTTTTCCTCACGGAATGGACGATGGTTAGTACATGGATGTTGTCACCTTGTGATTTATGAGTCAAAACATGACAAAGTCAGTATGCCCATTCTCCCCACGTGCTAATCACAGTATTCGGGTTAGTAGCCATGTGATTTATCTCATTGGTATTGGACCCGAGACAAATTTGTTGGGGCGCTGAGAGCGAACAAATCGCCTTTTGCTACCTAGATTAATTTAGTTTTTATCTTCACATGGATAGACTGATGGTTAGGGTATGGATGTTTCAACCTTGAGATCTGAGGGTTAACCTAGTAAGGCCAGTATGTTTACACTTTCTATATATTAGTCACAGTATTTAGACTAATAACCTCCCTGATTTTTTCTTCTTCATATAACTGAGAAGGATTGACGGGGCGTGAGAGCGAATTGTCATATTTTCATTAACACTTTGAACCATTCATATTTGTTAAAAAAAATTATATCATTTACATTTGGAATAGATTTAAATGCACATTATATGTCTGATACTTAGATAAATTGATTAGATAAGACTACCTGCGATAGAGAGGAAAGTTCAATATAATTATTTAAAAAGTTTCAATTTAAATATTAAAGCAACTTATACGATAATAATAATAATTACAGATTTAAATGTCAAAATGATAAGTTAATGTGCCATAATCGAAAATTTAAAAGTTCACACAAATATTAGTGAATATTTAAAAAAAATTGTATGACACAATAAGTAAATTCTTATTCCTATAGTAAACGATTCTTAAGACAGCATAAAACGGATAAAAAAAAGAATCCTTTCAGCTTGTAAAATGTTTTTTTCCCTCCCTAATCCACATAGAATGGTACTAAACTGTTTTCCTCGTGGACAAAAGAAAAATAATTACAATGTTTGAGCTTATAGATTTTGACGTTGATAAGC
Organism: Boesenbergia rotunda; assembly: GCA_024364735.1. NCBI lineage: Eukaryota > Viridiplantae > Streptophyta > Magnoliopsida > Zingiberales > Zingiberaceae > Boesenbergia > Boesenbergia rotunda. The sequence goes on from JAGFNQ010002423.1 coordinate 987,451, forward strand.
CTCTAGATATTGTATATTAATTTCATTTTCAACTTCATAATTAACAAATAGCCTAATTACCACTGCAAATTAAACTCTAAAATATTCTACCGGCAACTCATAATCTGCAGTCATTACAATGAGGAGCCATGTTTTGTTCTATTATGATCTGTCTTGTGTTATCATCAATTGAACAATATGCAAAATGACAGTATTGACAAAACAAGGTCCCGCTCTCTAGTTTGTGCACCCAATAATTAGCAACAACATTTACCTAATATTCAAAACTATAAAAATAAAATACAAACAATCGCCGCCAATTACCAAATACAATTGTAGAACTACAACAAAAAACATACTAGCCATCAGGGCCAGTTGCTAGATGTTATTCGAGTGTCACTTAAAATTATTTTTTAAAAAATATCGAAACTAATTAACGTTTACAACTTGCCGACGAGCAGATTTCCCTGATATCATTCAATGGATCTTTAAGCTCTTAGAAAGGATTCCTCTATCAAGCTAAGGAAGAAAAGCAGATCGACAGCAGAAAGTCCTGCAAGCACATTGTCATTTGATAGAACTACTTTATAATTATTCCCTTTGACTTTTGGATAGACAAATAGTAATGATGGAGTAAACAGATTCAGAAAGCATATTACCTAAATGTCATGTATTTAATAGAATAGCTTCTAAGCAAATTTGCTTGATATGGAGTATGATAGATGCATTAATTGAATAAGTATGACTCCAATAAAGCCCAGTGACAAGTAAAACTATAATGACTATAACTGAAATATGTCAAAGTACCATGATCTCACAAGCATCTACGTCAAAGACTGCAAAAGAAAAAGGAAAGAGAAAAAAACATACCTCACCATATATACTTGCAAATTTATGCTGAAGGTGAAAGCTCCACTCCCATTGTTCCACTAAGCGAATCAGGCATACAATATGATCATCACCACAAGGAACAGGACTCATCAATCTGAATATGAATGACTGCGACAGTTAACCAAGAGAGATCACGCAGTACAATATCAATTTGTACACATGCATTGATATAAAGATAAAAGGATATGTATACAAGCCTAAGAGATCATGCCAAGAAATTTCAGGTTAAGGTCAAAATCGTAGTACATGGACAGACAGAGCAAACAGATAGTAGCAACACTCAGTTGTCATTGAAGAACAAAGTATTTGCATGAAATATGCTATCTAGTGGACTGTTAACCACCAGACGAGATAATGAAATCGACAACTTTGATTCAGGTAATGACAACAATTGCAGAAACTCACGAGATTCAGGAATTTCAGGAAATACAATCTGAAACCAGCAACATTTGTGATGTGGCATCATTGTTGCCGTTGCCTCTTGATTCGCTCAAGTGCTCCTAGATGAATACTGTTATCTTTAGCATCGGTCTTGTGGTCAGCATCCAAGGCACGCTTGTTTGCCAAATCTCCAAACACAGAAGCAGGAACATCCTTCTGAGAAATTTCAATTTTCTCGTCATCTGAATCACTCTCCTCGGGCAACTCAATATCTTCGCTGTTTGCATTCACTTGCCTAACACCATCTGACTGTGATTCAGATCCAGCACTGACAAAGCTCACCGTCCGGACACCATCCTTAGAATGTAAATTGCCGGTTGCAGGAGCCAACTGCCTTTCTAGAGCAGCCATTTCATCCTCTGGGACCCCTGCACGCTTCAGTGTGTCCACAGCTTCCTCCAAGTTCATTTTTTGATCTTTTTGCATCAAGTACTCAGGCAGGATGACATGTGTCTGTCACAGACAGCGTTAAGTCAGAAACCGTATAAAGCTAAATATTTACCAGCTCAGCCTCAACAACAGAAATTACAAGTTACCTGGCTGTAGCTCGCAGAAACACTACGACCTATACGAAGCATTTCCCTGAAAGTGTCCTCATTACCGTGCTGAATCTCAAAATCTTTCCATTTTTTCCAGAAATCTGGATCAGAACGTGGATCTGCAAACTGTGATGCAAAAACATAGATGGCCCGTGCACGATCTATTTCTCCAAGGTTCTTTTCCAATTCAGCATACTTCAAGCACATTTTCTTGGCATCATTATCACGCAGACCAGATTCAATGGCTTGCTGAAGAAGAAGCAATATGAAGTTAAGCAAAGATGCAAATGGAATAAGAAGACAACGCAAATTAAAAGATCTATTTTAAACACAAAAGCATGGTGACACTACAAAAAAATATTCTCAATATCATATGACATACTGTAATATTAACATTCTAATATTACCCTATGTTAATTAGGTTAGTTAAGTATATCCAAGCTAAAGTGTAGGGATACCAAAAAAATTTATGCTGTAGTAGGTAGGTTATCAACCAGCTCCTATATTGTAGTGTAAGAAGTACCCTTGCTGGATAATGTGTTAGTTCTCAATCAAAGATACTACCTTTGGATTCAAGAATTATTCTGCATTTAGCAAGTCCTTAACTTTGAGCCATGAATTATTTACGCTCCTAGAAAGCAACAATGATAACACAGCAAAGAATTGACCAATAACTCAGATTGGATGCCTCAATTAACATCTGCAGATAAATCTTGTTAAGATTCAACAGGAAGAGAAAAAAAAACCAACCTCGTATATCTCCCTAGTTTTTGGAACACCAAATATTGAAGCTGCTCTAGCTATATAAATCTCATACATGCTCAATTTCTCACTGTCAGGGACAGTCTTCACTGCTTGATCATAGACCTTCATTGCCCGCTTCGCAAGACCATATTCTTCCTCCAGTTTTGCATATTGAAGGAATATTGGCTTTACCTCATTTTCAGGTGCCTGACAATGACATAGAAACTCATTAATTAGCCTCTACTGTTAAGGAAATAGAACCCCCCCCCCCCCCCCCAAAGCATTAATTCAGTCATGCCAGTAGCTTAACCAGAAATAGTCTATTCTAGGGAGAGAAAAAAATAGTTTATAAAGGGCTAATATTGGAGTAGATTGATATCACATGACTAGATATTAATCAAACATAATCAGTATCCAATTGTGAAATATGTTCTTATAGACAGTAAATGTAAAATGTTGGACTGAGCAAAGTTTCCTAAACTGAGTACCACAATAAAGGCAAATAAAGCTGATCATATCAGGATTGTACTTTTTCTATTCGCCGGAGACAAAAATGGAGAACTGATGTTTTGGAACCTCAATGGCTCAACTATCCAACAACTCCCCACCCACACCCAAACAAAGAATATCTACTACATTAGTCGTTATAAGTAACTGAAAACAAACTAGCAAAGACCTAATTGAAGCTTTACAAAAACAAATCATAAAACATGTAAAATCAGAGACCTGGAGCCAAAAGATGATTTCAAAACCAAGACACAACTTATGTGCATCAAACAAGCATTGATTGAGAAGCCAACATACTATTCATCCACTATCATCCTTTTAGAGCAATTGATAGAAAACATCCTGATTTAATTCATCATAAACAATGAGAGTTAATTAGCCAAACTAACATAAAACTTATTGATCTCATATTGACATATAACTAAACATGCACACTTGAAGTGAATCCATCAAAAGCCTACAGTTAAAACTTGACCAATACCTGCTCAATAGCATGTTCAAACAACTCTCTTACACGCTCCAACTTTGTCTTTCCATATCTCTTAACAAACTTGGAGAGGTAGGTGACCCATATATCTTTAACATGTGGGTATTTAAATATCTTCACACCTCTCTCATAAACCTTGAATGCATCTTCAAAGTATTTGTTCTCCTGAAACGTCAAAGAAAAACAAATTTGAGAATGAAAATTTTTTCATCAAGACGCAAAACATCACACTGAGAATCTCACTTATTTCTTACCTCAAGAAAGAATGCATAATTTAAGATAATTTGAGGAGTCGCTATTCGCAGATCAAGTATACGGTCATAAACTACTCGTGTCGACTCCAACGTCCCAAGGCTCTCCTCCAAATCCACATAAAAGCTCCACAGCTTCAAGGATTTGTGCAGCTTCATCTGTACAGGCTCGTTACCATCAGCAGCAACTGCAAAAGACAATGTGTTGAAAACCAATTAGCATCCTTTCGGTTCATTTGTGGGTGAGCAATATTATCATGTTAAAATACAATCATGATACAGGTAGAAAACAACTTCTAAAATGAGCACATAGCTGATGGATCTTGTTATAGCATGATTTCTTAGGTATCTTAGTCCAAGAGGGATAAAGTTTTGTTTCCCAAGTTACATCTAGATTCTAAAGTTATCTGGATTTGAGATAAGTATTAAGCAATAAAAAAAGGAGAAGAAAAACTTAATACCTTATCACAACAGTTTTGATAATGATAAAAAAAATTAAAAAAATTACATAATTTTCTAGCTTACATGGGATTACTAGATAATGATCCAATAACTTTAAATTTACCAGTTGATGTTGGTCCACTGGTAACCTGTCTCCATTAGGAATCTGTCATTACTAGGCTGATTGTCTCATGTAATTGCAAATCTCCTATGAGCATAAAAAAATTATACTGTTTCCAACATAAATCCGAGCACACGTGCTTCACGGTCTAGTAGGTAATGTAAATAAAGATAATTCTCCATCCTAACAGGACTATTATGGGACACAAAACAACAAAACCTAATCAATTTTAGTACCTCTGCGCTTGACTTCAACTGAGGGCTCTGCAGTGGCCTTCCGCATTAGCTCAATGGCTGTTCTGAACTCCTTGTGTCTCAGCTCCATTTCAGCATATTCACACCAGACAGTTGCTAGATGGTCCACTGCCTTGTAATTGACATTGACAGCCTTCTCAAAAATATCTCTGGCATTCTTTATATCATTGTGGCTCTCATATAATCGGGCAAAGGCAACCCAAAGTGTGTGAGGCTTCCCCACTGCCTTCATCGGATCAATTGTTCTCACTGCCTCTATGTAAGTGAAAACCTGTTTTGCTGGATCATTCTCAAAAATTTTAACTCGCCTGCACAACAAAAAAAGAATAAAAAGATTCAGTAACCTAAATGCATTATTTGGACTAAAATAATAACCAAAAGAAGAACAAAGTGCTATATAGACAACTTGCCTATGCCACTGTTCCACATTGTGAGGATTTTGTCGTAAGAGCACACTGTTAAGAAGTTCTGGCCGACGGGAGAGAAGATTCTCAAACCTCTCCATCCTTAAATCTGTATCATTGTCGTCATTTAACCAAAAGCCATGGAGGAACTTCTTGCTCAGCTTTGATAAATCATCCTTCCTTTCATCTTCCTCCCCTTCCCCATCCTCCTCCTCCTCCTCAGCTGTCTCCATCTTTGCTTCAAGGGCGCTCTGTTCAAATTGTGCATAACTTTCAAAGACCACACTGAAATCCCTAACTGTTGTCACAGTCTGAATGCCCTCCTCAAAGATGTCCCTCGCCTTCTCATACAATCCCCTGCGGACATAGTAATCCGCAAGCGACGTCCATAGTCGCCCAACCTCATCCGTGTACCGACGGATGCCACCACGTATTATGGCGTCGACATTAAGGCCAGACACCTCAGTGGCATGGTGAGTGAGGATGTCGCAAAGTTCAAGCCAGAGCTGATGCCGTGTCTTACCCTTGATGGAATGGAAGCTGTTGTCATTAAGTACACCAGCAAGCCGCTCTGCGGCTTCCTGCCAGCGCTTCGAGGCGATAAGAAAATTGATGAAATCTTCGATGTGGGAAGGATCGAACAAGAGGTACCGTCGGAAGACGCGTAGGGAGGTCTCCACGGGAACACCGGGAAGGGAGACAAGGGTGAGATAGGGCTCCCAGATGCGATCGTGCTGGGTGACAGGGAGGGAGCGAAGGGCGCGATCGAAGGTCCGACGAGCGCGGGTGACGAGTCGCTGCTCGGAGAGGGAGGTGAGGTACATGAGCCAGATGCGAGGCATCTTGTGCATCGTCACGAGTGCGCGCTCAAAGGTGTTGTTGAGAGAGTCGAAGGCCGGGTCGTTGATGGGCCGGCCGCGGACGGATTCGAGGCGCTCGCGGAGGTACGCATGCCACAGTTTGTAACTTCCAGGTAAGGCCTTGAGCGCGCGTTCGTAGATGACGGCACGGCGACGGAAGGGCGAGGAGGCGCGAGCGATGAGGTAGCGCCACCACAGCTTGAGACCGAAGGGGTTGCGGAGGATCTCCTCCTCGTAGGGCAGATCTTCCTCGCCGGGGTACAGATCCAGCGAAATCCCCGTTGAAGTAGCCACCGCCACGGCCATCTCGACGTTGAGAGAGAACGCGCCGACGAACACGGACAACCACGCTGATCTTCTTAGAGTTTCCGATGAGGGCGGGGGTGAATATGAAAGAAAGCTAAAACCCTAGAACGCAGTGTGATAAGAGAAAGGATGACTGCAAGAGGACGAGAAGATGATCCCAACTGATTTGATTAATTAATATATTATTTGTAAATTATATAATGTCTTTTTATATAAGTATTTTCAAAAAAATTAAAAATAAATAAATCTAATAACCTATTTTAATATTAAAAAAACAAATCTGATGATTATTTTTAAAAAATTAAAAGTAGCTTCTACAAATGATAGGAACGAAATCAAGGGTGATAATTGTCTTTGTTATGCAAATTGAAATCAAATTGATCAATTTGATTCTTTCAATTAGATCGACTTAGTTTAGATTTATGCCTCACGTTAACACAGTGGGTATTTACTGTAATAGATCTTGGCTGAGTGTCTACAAAGAACTGCTGCTCTAAATGTGTCGATTTTAAAATTAGAACCAAAGATTATATAACATTCAGGGGTATTTGATATACATTTAGCAATGAGAATAATAATAAATTTTGATTGAGGGATTTATGGGTTTAGTAATAATTTAGTGGGAGTCAGGTTATAAAATCAGGGATATCATATCCATATTTTGATTACGATTCTCGTATATCAAGCATCATAAATGGGAATGAAATAAATTTCATTCTTATTCCCGCCTTCTAAACCCGCTTACCAAGCACCCTGAATTCGGCACATAATTTTTTAGATTTTTGTTTCCTTCGGGTATTATGGCACAACTCAATGGAAACGAACACTTTACACCAGTCAAACAAGAAGCAAAGATAAATACACCATATTGAAAAATTAATTTCATTAAAGCATCGTCACTATAGAAACTTGGTGATGCAGAAAGAGAACTTCCGTGAGACCCGACCGGTCATCCCAGATTCGTCTACTACCTAGTGTTGGTGCCCCAGTTGGTTTTGATGTGATCAACCATGTTAGGTTAGGTCCTGTTGGTTTTAATCCCTCTGCTAAGTGTGCAGGAGCTTAGGTACGGAGGAAGCCGAGCGTAAGACGTAGCGGACGAGAAGGATTGTGCGGGGAAGTGAGCCGACGGGCTCGATACAATCCGAGGGATGCGGAAGCTACGGAAGAGTACACCGGTGGAGCAAGAATAACGTGCGCGGTGTCCGAGGGACGAGAAGCCGGGAGGAAGGACGCTCGAGGGGCGAAAGGCCGGAGTCGGGTTCGGGTGAGCCTAACTCCGGTTGGCCGGAAATCACCCAGAAGACGAAGAATCAAAATGACTAGTCCAAGCGCCCAAAAGAAAAGAGAAAATTATTTGGTGCCACGAAGGATCGAACCCAAGACCTCAACAACACACACTAACCCACTTACCATTTAGACTAAAGGGCGAAGGCAATAAAATGTTGCCGATATTACTACTTAGAGATTACAACAGCGACATGGAGATTCCAACAACCATCTCGAGGAAAGATAAAGTTTTAATTAAAACAATTAAAACTTAAAGGATAATGTTACATTATCCTTTAATCAAATCCAATGGATGCAGTTTAATCCCATCCAAGATCAACCATCCAGATTACATCCATGGATCAACGGCCAAGAGAAAAGTGATCAACAATCAACAATCCAGATTTATTCTCTTAGGCTATAAATAGACTTAGAGGTTTTACTTTAGAAATCAATCATTTTATTCATTCTTGTAAAATCTCTAGCGTGCTATTTTTGTAAGGCTTCTCCGCCACAAGGAGATTTTTATTGAGCGTCCACTGCCTTGGAAGCAACGTTCTCAGTTGCGACCAAGTTCTTTTTTTAAAGACGAGTGCCTCCACTTTCATAATTTTTTTTCCCCGTCTATTCACCCCCCTCTAGTCGGTCCAACCCGATCCAACACCTAGTCCAACATATTGGTGATGCAAAAAGAAAAAAAAAAGGGAAGGAAAAGGTGAAGCACATGATGATAGACAAGTTAAACAATAGATTGACAGAGCTCCATAAGGCAAATTCCATGGTCATGAAACTATCTACACATTCAAAGGATTTCATCATTCTTATTCTAAACTCTCTCTTTTCATAAGTATCAAACAATATCTGCACAGACAAGGTGTGCTATAGGGCAAAGGTGAGATCAACAACAATATAGCAGCAAAGAATCCATTTATAAGATTCTTTGCTGTGTGCCTCAACTATCTGAGATTTGCTAATGTGATGTAATCTGTAAAGGTAAATATAGTACAAGCAGGCGAGGAGATCGCACCTAAATGTCCAGCCAAAAATTATCAAACTGTTCTACCCCCTCTTGAACCTTCGAATTTGTAACCAGCAGGGTTACCCTAGCTCACTTGCTGCTGAAACCGTGGAACAGATACAATTTGATCCAGGATCTCTTCTGTAGCCCAGGAAAGTCGCCTGCCTGCTTCAGATTGAATGATAGTGGTTGCATGCGAGACTGCGCTGATAGTCTGTGAGAAAACATTACTAGCTGGAATGCCATCTTTGGCAAGATAATGCAATATAACAGGATGATGAAATTTCAATCTGAACTCTTTTGCCATCTAGAAACCAAAAGTTGAAGGTTCATTTGGCCTGTACCAGCATTATATAGAAACTAGAAACTACTTGACAAGCATCCTTGAAGTTATTGGAACAAGTAATAGTTTTTGGAAGAACTATCTGTCTGTGGCAATGAAGGTTGTAGATTACTTTCAAATGAGTATGACCCAGATTTCTGTGAAGATATGTAGCTAAGAAACAAGTTCTAACTTCGAAACACAGCATCACTATTTGATGGACACAACATGCCTACCTTTATCATTGTTTCAATTTGAAGCTGGTAGTAGGTCAAGAATTCATGAATCAGCCTTTTGATGGAGGCCATGTTAGGGAATCCAAACATAGGGGAACTTTTTGATCTTTATTTGAGTAGAAAACATTCTTGTAAAACTGAAAAAAAAAAAAACAACACCAGCAGATTTCAATGTCAACATGGTTAAACCTAAATACTTTTGGAACTCGTATGACCCATCAACTAAGGGCATTGACCTATGTTTAAATAAAATCACAGGTTTGAAATTGTTGCAGTCAAGACCTATCATCAACATACTTTAAAGTCAAGAAAGCCTTATAACAGAAATCTTTGACTACCAAAGCACACGAAACAAACCGAATGGTGTCTAGTGAAATTCTCAACTATATGATTGTGGAGCCAGAAAAGCTAAAATACACTCTATCACTTAAGTTCAAACAACAAGCCCGCGCGCATTCTACAGCCCACAAAAAGGTCAAAATACCTCTACGAGTCATTTGACTGGCATCGTTTGGAAGCAGGTTGGAACCAAAAATACTAAGTCCCATTTCCCCCTCAGGCTTAATCCAATTCCTACTCTGGATCCCTATGAATTTTCCAATGTAAATCAAATATTTCGGAGTCTCTTTGACTCTCTCAGTTCAAGTAAAAACCTAAAACTTCGTAAGGTCTCTAGGTAAACATAAATGTTTTGCCAATTATAACTCACTGAGAGCATACTCAGTGACCCAAGATTTGTCTAAGTCCTTTTCTGCAACTTAGGCAAAACTCGAGGTAGCCCCCTTTGAGTTAATCTATCAAATTTAATCCAATAAGGAATCCCTTGAGCAATATGAATAAGTAGTATATCAACTTGACACTCTTGAAAGTGAATTTCTTGAATCCACACCAGATTTTGACCTTAAACCCCTTGAGACATGCAATCACGTTGAAAATCTAACCTAAGTTCCCTTTGGAATCATCTGGTTAGGTCCCTCTGAGCCATTTAGACCAAACACCATTGATTTCATCTGATTCATTTTACAAAACCTAATAGTGCATCACTTTGAGTCATTAGTAAAGTATATTTATCTGCTTAACCCTCCTGAGAACCTAGTTGGTAAATCAACTGTGTCTAACTCATTTTAAGATAGTTGAAACTAATTACCAAATTCCACTAGGATCCTTTTCAGTTGTTAATGGAATCTTAAGCTTGAATCGCCCAGTTAAGTCAAATGTCTAAATTTCCTATAGATCCTCTTAATCCAATGAAGTGTCAAATCCTATAATTATGCAACAAATCCCGACAAACATCTATAATATACCAAATTAAAACAACCAAATGTTTTGCCAAGGATGAAATTGCTGAATCCCTTTGACTTGTCTAGTTAAGTGTACTATAGACACTTCTTGAGACAAGAAATTAAAAAGCTAATGTATCCCTTATTGTAGTAAGATATTCTATAAACCCTTAATGTAACCATTTCATGCATATCTTTTGTTAATATGCCTTAACCGAATCCCCTAAGTATATCAAGTGTGTTAATGTTGATCGACTAGCTATTTCCAAAAGCTTACCTATTCATGTGTGGGTGAGATACTTGACTTAATTTACCTTGATCTCCTCCTAACACATGAATTGATTATTTTTTATATATACAAGTTAGATTCGAGCCTCTGATCTACTGTTTGATGCCATGTTAATTTTGTTTGGCTAATCATTTATGCCAAACAAAGTAGAGTAAGGTTGCGTACAATAGACCCTTCCCTGGGACCCCGCATGGCAGAAGCTTCATGCACCAGGCTGCCTTTTTTTTTTTAAAATCATTTATGCCAAAAGCTCAAGCTACTAGGAAATGAACCAATTTATATATTTATGTTGTTAACCCTGTAACTAATGATAAAAGTTTGTGCCTATTAGGATTTGATGATCCTTACATTCATTTAACCTATTAGTATGAAGCATCTTGATCATGCTTTTAAGGTATTGTTTGTGAATCATTAACTGTGAATCTCAAAGACGATCAAGGTTTGACCATGTTTTTCTAATTCAACACTCATGTGACATTTATTCTAAATAATGAAGTATGTCTTTTTACATTTCCTTGTATCCTATAACTCTTTAAGCCCACTCAACTTGTTTTGTTGTGCTTCTACCTACATCTAGAAGACTATATTGTTCACAAAAACTAAACTACTTCTGTGAAGCATTTCTATGTTTTGAAGCACTTTTGGTTATCTACTAGAGATGAAATGGGTTTAGCATACCAACTAAACACAAAAGTAGATTAAAAAAGGCACATTTTTTCAATATTCTCCTTTCCTTTCTGCACTAGCAACTGAGTATAAAATTAAACTACTTTAGTGGTAATTTCCCATAAGTTTATGGTCATCAAAAGACTATACTACTGGTCCAATATTTTAATGATGGTCATTCACTCAAGCAAAACTTAGTTTGCCCAAAATTATAGCCGTCCTTGCGCCTCTTGTTGTGAGATGTTACTATCAAGGATGAAATAAAAGGCATTAGTATTTAAAAGCAATTAGGTGTAGCTCAAACAAATAATAAAATAAAATAGATTGGCATGGTTCAGAGATGTTCAAGATATAAGGCTAGAGATGAGAGGTCAAAAAAAGTATTAGTCGGTGTACTAAATAAAAAAGATTTAGTTAATTTGAATATCTTTCATAGATTTCAATAGAGGGAAAAAAAATTCATGTAGCCGACTCAAAATAGCTAGGACAAACATGGCTTGTAATGATGATGACCCCAACCATGCCTACATTAGGGCAATTCTTTGATAGATAAACTCTAATATTTGACTAAGTTTGACTAGATAAATTAGCTTTCCCTATTCCACATGATGATTATAGAGATTTTTTCCTTTCATTAAATTGATGCAATGAAACCTGCCTAATGTGAATATGCTATTTTCCGTACATGCTAATCACATTCCTTATGATGGTTAAGATTATACAATTTTTTATTAAAAAAAATGTATTTTTCTTGTCTTCTTTCGACCCTCTCGTTAAGTAAGGTTGCCGTTTCTAAGGCCCAAAAGTAACATTTTCTGAAATCATAAAACAAGTAGAAGCATCACAATACAAAAAGGGGAGAAGCATCTAAAGCATAAACCTCTTCTAGTGTCTCTTGAGGCAAGAGTAGGAAGCCATTTTTTTACTCGTCCCGTATAGATCCATTCGATCTCATCCAAAAGTTCACTCTGTAAGTTCGTAGATAAAAAAGAGCGCCATAATCATCATTTTATTTGTTATAATTCCATTCTTGACTATAAATGTGGTTTAAATCTTGATTTGTTTTCGGGATTATTTTTCTTGATAAAATGATGAGATATCCATATTTAAGAAAAACTAGGGCTTTTGCTTTTTTTCCTAAAATTCTTGTTATCATTTTTTTCCGATCTAAGAAGAATTTGCAGCCTAGAAGCCTTGAGTTCCCATTTATGGCTAATCATTTGATGATTTTTGTTAGTTTAGTCGATCATATTGATAAAATAAATCTAGATCGGATCGAAGCGAACATGTTTATTCTTTCGAGATAAATTTGTTTGCCTCGTGGGTTTTCCTCTTTTCTTTCTCTAAACTCTAGGAACGAAGTTAATTAGGGTAATCTTATGATCTGCCTAATATTGTATCTTGCATGTCCATAACTAAAACTCCAAGGAGAAATTGTGTTTACAAGATATACATGTGTTCTGTGATGGATTTTCACTTGTCTTATATTTCCTTCTGAGTAGTATTATTCATGCATTTGAAGTTGTCAAGTACCTTTACCATTTTTTATTTGTTTACCTAGATAGATCACATCTATGATCATCAAGTTTGATTAAAAATTGTATTAAATGATATTCATTAATTCGAAGCTTTGTTCACTTTGCATGCAATGTGATCACTCTACATACCATCCTTGTATCAACCATGTGGATATAGATGGCAACTTGAATGAGGGTATCCTTGTTCACATTAACGTGGGCATGAGTCTATTAAGGTGTCAACCACTCTTCCAATTGGACAGAAATCTCTTTAGATTTCATAAGACAATGAGACTCCTCACCATTAGCAGATAAAATCTGCTCATCAAGGTTCCTAGTAAGGAATTGAAAGCTCATAGCATTAGCACAAACACATTATTTGAAGAGAATATTTGCACACTTGAGCCTGGACCTTCAGGTCGAGTATGCTTTGAGAGACATTGGTAACTTTGCCTTTTCTTGAATGATGGTTTAAGAGATATAATCTCTTTTAGGGCATATATATGTAGCATTACCTCTTTGCCAATGAGAAATCAATCCCCTATAGCAACTTATCAGACAACAAAACAATTTTTTAAAAAATATATCTATTAATAGACATTGATGAGAATTAATATACACATCTAGATTTGTATCATTATACAAACCAAGATTTACAGCCAGTTATCCAATGCCATGCATGCTTTTAGCTACAAGGGAAATTGAAGGCACTGTTTAAGGTAATTTCTGTTGTAAACCTATAGTGTCGGTTCCTTTCCACCAAGTTGTATTTCATCTAGAGTTGCATCACAGTTTTAGCCAAAGCAGATACGTTGTTGTGTGATATGGTAGATATATTGGAGACTAAATATGGATAGCAGTTGTACATAGCAAAAAAGAACAACATCTAACATGAAATATAGGAAATGATAATTTTGTTAACATAAGGATATTTAAGCCAAACTTTGTTGAATGTGTTGTTTCTTTTAGGATATATACAGATTTATGTTTGTATTAACTATTAAGGGATTCAAGTTAGCCAAAAATTTAGTTTCTTCTTTGGTTTTCCTCCTTGAGAACTCATATTTAGTATTAACAACACCTACTGTATACTTGTATTACCATGTCTAGTTCAGTTTCCTTTGTAGGAAGCATGCACTGTTTATGGTTAACATTAGTTCAATCAAGAGGAGTAGTTTTAGTATCAAAACAGATCTTTATTGTATGGTATGATGGATAAATTGGAGACCCAATATGGATAGCAGTTGATGTATAACAAAAAAGAACAAGACCAAACATGAAGCATAAGTAATGTTGTTAACAAGAATATGAAGCCAAATTTTATTGCATGTACTATTTCTTTCAGATATATGATTGATACAATATGTTTATATGAAGGGATTCAAGTTAGCCAGAATTTTCTAATTTTGGTTTTTCCTGTTGACAACTCATAATTAGCATTGATTATAGTTAACATTTGACTTGTATTACCATGTACAGTTCAGTTTCTTTTAGAGCAAGATTGCAGTGTTCAGGTTAAGAAGTTTTATCAAGATGATGGAGTAATTGAAGTGCCATTCAACATAATGAATCCAAACAATTCCTAATTTAGCATGTTAATCTTAGTTACTTCTTATATTATTGCACATTATTCTATTGTGTAATTCAAACACGTTGCTTTTATTGAATGTACAGAGAAGTAATCTCAGACACGCATGGTTATACATATAAATATAGAGAGAGATCCAAAGTCAACAAAGAAATCTCACTCTTCATAAACATTTTTTATTTCATGAGTATAATGACAAAAAAACAAAATTCTAAATATGGGCAAATCTCAGTGTGCAGATCATTCTTGAATCCAAAGGAAACTCCAGTACTCCATTATTTTGGAGAAGAAATTAAATTAATGCATAGAAATAATTAACCCACAGTTTGAGTTTCCTCACTATGTTTTTCATGTTTTTATTTAATGCCAATGTTTCCGTACAGATATAAATACAATGCAATGCGCGCGCACAGATACACGCTTTTACTTCTACACATATTTTTCTTGATATGGATATCAAATTGTTCTGGTTGCAGCCCTAGCTACGCGCAAGGAAGATGTCAAGAAGGGTTACTACCGTAGGCAGCTTAGCCCAAGGCAACCATGAACAACCCAACCGTAACCCATCTGAAAAGAAGAAAAGAACAACCAGGCCAGCAGGGTGTCCAGGTAGGAATTCTGATACCTATTATCTTGTCCAAGTGTGCAATCTTATTTTGAGTCAATATTAAATGCTATTAGATTGATTAATATGTGGTAAAGGTTGAACTTATATGATGAAAATAAGCCAAGTTTTTACGAAGTTTGATTATTGAATTTAGCCTATACTGGGGTATTTAGCAAATATAAGTTGAATGTTCAAAAACCATAGCTCTATGCATGAAATTTTCATGTTTAAAATAAATCTATCCAGTTTGAAGATGTCAGCCAACTTTGGTAATGGTATTGCACAAGATCAGAAGATATTATTATTGAATCTCTTCTTCATCACTTATTATAATGGGAATGCATTATTTACTATTAGAATCTTTGTGTTTATTTTTGGCATGTTTATACTAACTCAGAATGCTATTTAATGTTCACACGGTAACTAATTTGTATGTATATGACAATAGCAAGTAGAACAACAAGAATTAACTATGCTTCATACAAATTTAGTAATACATGCAAAAAATTTAGGATTTTGAAAGATCAAACTTCATATTAGATTTAGTAATGACCCTATAATATCTTTGTCATTTTTGTATGACCGTATGTGGTGTCTATATGATCATCTAAAATTGCTCGCCATTAAAATTGATGGCAAAACAAAAATTTTGGATTACCAGATCCTGGTGCAGAGGTGGTGGCGCTGCGGCCGGAGGATCTGCTGGCCACCGGTGGGTACATTTGCACAGTGTGCAGCAAGGGCTTCCAGCGCGACCAGAATCTGCAGGTCCACATGCGCACTCATAACGTCAACTACGAGCTCAAGAAGTCCGGCCGCACCCCAGCGCGCCGCAAGGCCTACGTCTGCCCCATCCCATCCTGCATCTACAGCCACCGCTCTCGCGCACTCAGTGACATCACCGGCATCAAGAAACACTTCAACCGCAAGCACGGACACAAGAACCTGAAATGTCCATATTGCACCAAGACCTATGCCGTCGAGGCAGACCTCAAGGCCCACATCAAGACCCACTCTCTCCACCACTATCAGTGCAAGTGCAGCGACACATTCTCCAGGAAGAACAGCTACGAGGCACATATGGCGTTGTGCAGCGAACTTTCGGAGGAGGGTGACAATGTGCCAAACCTGATGGATGCCGGAGAATCGAGCACCGCACGCTATGCCTTTAACAAGAACTTTGGTCTGCCAGATATGAACGAGCAGGTGGAGTACCCTGTCGATATCGCTAATGATGAGGTGGCTCCACTGGGTAAGGCAACAATGGCGGAGCAGCATCATAGTGTCAATCTACCGGCCATAGCTAACTACAATCCGGATGTCCCAGGCACCCGTGAGCAGACGAACCACTTCCTGTCCTTGCTGCCCGATGACCCTGACTTGCTCTCTATGCGCCTTACCGATCTGTTGAACGGTCCGTATGATGAGATCTTTGGCGGCGTGGTTGGCGGTACAGCGCCATCGCCGCTGACTGGGGCCAGCCACTCAGTGCTGACCCCAGCTTCGTCACTCGACAGATTGAGATTAGAGAATGGCTCGGCCTTCCATTTCTGTCCGGGTTCTTCCTTTTCCTTGATGAATTCATCAGAGAAATCGGCTGGATTTGGGTCGACAAATCGTTCTTTGACAAACATGTGTCTCTATGGAACAGGGGAAAAGGCATCTGTCCAAGTAAATTCCACAGCTAAAAATGATTTCTTGGGCAACACATCGGCCTCGCTAACTGAGACTGGGCAGAAGAGTAACCCCGGCACCGCCATCCCAATGCTCGGAAGCTTATCTTTCAAGAACAACAACACAAGCCAGCAATTCCAAGCTCCAGTGATCTCCGGATCCTCATCCGGGTCAGCCTTGCTGCAGAAGGCAGGGTTGATGAACTCCACCGCAACCGCTCCCTTGCCCTCATACTTCTCCGACCTGGTGATGAAGACGCCGACGAATTTGTTCCAGACTCAGCAACAAGAGCATATGCTGCCGCCGGCCCCCGAGCCAAGCTTCCTCACCTCAATTCCGAATCTAAAACCCGTATCTGAAAACATAAATCCATTCTTGCATCACACGCAGGAGAACAACCACGGCAACCTGAGCAGGACTGCCTTCTCCCCGGAATACGGTAACATTTCGTCGAACAACTCGCCGGCGACTTCCTACTTCCGCAATTTCGCGGATAGCCCCGACTCCTACTCGTGGCAGAAGGGCAAGGCGCCCGCCGGCTTCGTGAATTACTTCCCCGACTCGACCATGTCGCCCGGAAATTTTCCTCCAGGTAATCCAATTCAAACGCTTGTGAATCCGTATACTTTGTCCAGCAACATCGGGCCAAGCAGTGGGCGAATGATGGAAATAGGAGGGCAGAGCATGATGAAGGCCGCTGAAACGGTGCCTCTACCTCCGCGTCCAATGGCGCCCCCTGCGGTGATGAGGCAGAACGAGGAGGAGGTGTTCGATGATGGGGTCACAATGAATCTGCTGCGGCTACAAGAAGAAGGGGGCGGCCAATTCCACCAGGGTGAGGGGACTAATACGACGTTCCCGGCGAACGCCGACAGCGAGGAGCAGATGGGGTTCTTCGGTGGTGTAAATGGCTGCCCGAAGCATTTCTGGTGAATTAGAAGCAAACAAATGGGAGGAGGAAGAAAAGGTTGATCATTTTATTAGAAAACAAAAAAAAACAAAAAACAAACAAAAAAAAAAAGATAAGACTGGCAAAAGGTAAGACATTGCAAAGTATTTCAATATTTGAACATGACTGAGACCCAAAACTCTGTCTGGATGTTTTTTAAATTATGATGGCTGACTTTAGATTAAACATATTTTGTGTGTTGGTGTTATTTGATTTTAGTTTTATGTTTTGAATGATTTGATTTTGTTTTTATCACTAGTATATGCTTCAAAATCAAAATTTTCCTTTTATGTTTAGAATGACTTGATTTTGGTTTTTTTTATCACTGGTGTATGCTTCAATATCAAATTTTTCCTTTTATGCTTTGAGTGACTTGATTTTGTTTTTACCAAAATTAAAATTTTCATTTTATGCTTTGAACTTGTTTTTATCACTAGTGTATGCTTCAAAATCAAGTTTTTCCTTTTTATGCTTTTTATGATTTGATTTTGTTTTTATCAGTAGTGTATCTTTGAAAATCAAAATTTTCATTTTATATTTTGAATGAATTGATTTTGTTTTTATTACTAGTGTAGGCTTCAAAAGCAATTTTTTTGTTATATCGTTTGAATGACTTGATTTTTTTTATCACTAGTATATGTTTCAAAATCAAATTTTTTTGTTTTATACTTTGAATGACTTGATTTTATTTTTTATCTTCAAAATTAAGTTTTTCTTTTTATACTTTGAATTACTTTGATTTTGTTGTTATCATTAGTGTATGTTTAAAAATTAATTTTAATTTTATCATTAGTATATGTTTTAAAATCAAAATTTTCTAACCTCCCGTATTATACTAGAGTAAAAGGTAAAACGAACTCACATGTAATTAGAATTTAAATCTCTTACCCGAACATATCAAATATGAATCTCTTATTAATAGAACATATCATACATCTAAAATATTCAAATCACTCATGATATCGAACCATCTAAGTTTTTCAAATTTACATTGATGACTAATAAAAAAAATTTATGAAACCAAACTAATTATCTCCAATTAGTCGATTCCTTAAGTTCAATATTTGAATTAAAAAAAAAAATCCAAGTTTTTCTTCAAATTGTTTTATTTGAGGTAGAGATGGTCATACCTATCCATTGGTATATTGGGTTTAGAAGAATAAGAAGTTGCTTCATACAAAGATCAATGACAATAATATACAATACAAAAACAGCTACCCTTGCAGTTTGAAGTAATCTTCCTAAGCAAATGTAATGCCTAAGAATGTACAATAACATCAACCAGATTTTAATTTTTCCATGAAAACAATAGATACTGTTCATTTCGATCTCAGAATTCTTCCTTCGAGCCATAAAATCTTGGTCCTTCGACACTCTTTGACGCTCAGGAGATTCTTCCAATCATTATCTACAAGCAGGAACCCCCCTTGAATTAGGGTTCCTGCGTTGTGTATATTAAAATACTTACTGTACATTCCAGTAAGAGGAGCTTCGAAGCAGGAATTCGATGATGTCTCACAGACTAGGGTTTATGGAGGGGATTCCTTGGTGTTCAAACCATTCGGGCATGTGAAACTTTTCGTATAGAACAGGTCTGACATCCTTCTGAAATGAAAGTTGCTTCAGAAGGGGAAGAACGACTTCGATGAGCTGGAAGCAAAGAAAATATTTTGAGCGATGAGGGATTTGTTTAGTAACTGGTTTTAGATTGAAAGAAATAAAGGTATTGGTCCAAGACTGTTACCTGGGTATCACAGGGCTGTGCTGCAAAGAATGGCACGCATGGTACTCCATTGGAAGGTTGAAGCAAGAAGCTAAATGGATTGTTGTCAACAATAACAGTGCGGGAGAGGTCTTTCGATACACAAGTAAGGTCTTTGACATGTTCTCGGTGTTCCCTGATTCACAGAAACGAATTACATTTACTTGAACAATAATGTATAGTATGTGCAGGATTTAGTAATAGACTGTAGAATATTTTGGATAAAAAAATTATAAGGATATATGTAGGTACCACATGCAATAGGCAATTTTTATGATGACATTTAAGCATTCAGGAAACATATAAATGTGTTTGTCCCAACTACCTGAGGTTTGGCTATATGAATCTTCATTGGGCTCAATAAATGAACGATAATTTATATTAAAGAAAGTTGTCACAATGATTCGGTAATTCACATTAAATAACATCTGAAGCATAAATCACACCATGAAGAATCGATATTTTTTATTACTTAATCCGTATTTTATGAGACTATGACTCTCCAACAATCTATCTTTCAACCAAAAAAAGAAAACAAAGCTTATTTTCTTTTCAGGAACATTAATTTGTGTTTAACCTAGGAAAAAAACATATGTTGGCCAACAATCATATGACAATGTTTGTGCACTCTGCTAAGTACCATTTGAATATCAATGGCTAAAACTTCCATGATATTGACTATGAACCCTAGAAATATAATAACAGTCAAAATGGCAGCTACAGAGAGTATTTATAACTCAAAGCGTGCGAACTCATGCGCAGAACTTTCACTTACGTGCTCACGGTCGAAGGCCTGTATAACCGATGACTTAATTTTTTGTCAACGTCTATTCTGTCAATAACAGGACTAGCATAACCTGATGCAAAAGGAAGCATACAATAATTACATTCAGAAGTATAAAAATTTTAAACACACACAATGAAGAGAACTAGCACTAAAAACAGCAACCTTCAAGGCCAGCTGTGAAAAGAATAAGATCTGCAAATTCACTGCAGTGTTTTAAGAATTCCTGCAATCCAGGACGTTCAAAAACAGTGACATGGTTGACCTTCGGTCTTCCATCAGCATCCTTCAATAATTGTCAGCAAAATTACAAATGGGCCTCAAGATGATGCTGAAAATTTAAAATAGGCAAGTCATAAGACCAACCTTTTCTGAAGATATACATTCTAGTTCAAAGCACTTTAGACCAGCTTCAATGGCCTGCATCCGAACTGCAGACGGAAGACTGGATGTCTCATATGCACAAACTAAAGTCTCATCCAAATCAAGTACAACCTGCAAAGTTAGGGGCCTGACCATAAATGAGGAAGTCATTAAAAAACAATAAACAAAATATTCTCAATACCTTTCATATGTTTTTTAATGAAATCCATGAACTTGAACGGTGAAATTTGACTCGATTATAAAAACTAAACAAAGACATCTCACTGAAATGACAAAAAAAATCTTTTCTCTGCCTCAGTATTCTCACAGAACACTTCCATGAATTCATCTATTTTCTCAACCAGAAATTGCATTGACAGAAACCAAGTGCAAATTGACCATTCCAATAATAATCTCAATCTGCAACAGAAAGGTGGAAATGATGTATCCTTACTTTTTAACCATATAAGGATATATTCATTCACAGAAATTTCATAGTTTTAAACAAAAGGGTATGAGATATGATTTTATCATTCACTTTTTCTCCCAGCCTTACTTCTTTTGTTGTAAAAGTAAAACAAGAATAAAGAAGAGAAGGATACAAGAATCATGGTTATCTAACAAAGTTTTCAAATTATTTAAAGGTCATTTCTACATTAGTTGGACAGGAGATGCCATCTATCAAAAATCAGTTATGGAGTTGGAAAAAGAACTGAAGATAAAGCAGAAGAATGAGAACGGTTACAGACAAAATTCAGGAGTTTATGCAGCAGTAAAAGAAAGAAAAATTCGGATAATAAGAATCCAGTAGTAGACCAAGAGGTTTAAAATTTTCTTCAATTCAGTAGTAGTCCTTAACACAACAAAACACTGAACATCTACTTATTTCTTTTAGTTGAATAGGACTAAAAACAACATGACCAAGAAAGTCAAAAGGTCAAAGTTGATTAGTTCAAACAAGGGTTTGGGACTGAATACCTGGTCCAACACTGGATACCCTGAGTATTTATTGTGGCCAAATAAGCAAAGCATGTTGTCTGCTATTTTAGTGACCATAAAAGTTCTTACAATTTCAGGAAGGAAATACATAAAAGTACATGCAAAGTTATGAATTACAGCAATTTCAAAGCAACAAACAAGAAGCTAAAACTGAAACCAGGCGGTGAAATCTATATCTAACTATATTGATCAGCATTTTGGGTCAAGTTTGTCAAACATTACCAAGTAACACATGATGTCTTACCTGAGTTCTATCAAGCCTGATATAGGTTCTAGTAGTGTATGAAAACATTTTAGTAACCATCAGTTATCACAGCAGATCTGATTTTTCGTCAAACTTATCATTCCTCTTAGTTATTTCATTCTATGTTTATCAACCAGCAATTTTAGTTTAAGCAAAATATTCTGGGATAGGACCAACCAAAATAAAGAGTGATAGTCTTTATCTATAACATATCTCCGCATCATCATGGGATTCATGGGGCTATAGCTTATCCCATGGGGCTATAGCTTCAGCTAATCCTTCATGGCCTATCAATATTTCCCGATGTCAGAAGAATTTTGCATATTTCGACTTTTGAATAAAGTCAACGAGTGATTTTGCAAGTTTGGTGGCATCTATATGTAGTTCTTCCAATATAATTTTCGTACTTCTTAGATAAACAAACACATTTTGACCATGAAAAAATTAATTACCTATAACAAACACAACAATTGGCGCAAAGAATTCATGTTCATACAGCTGAGCATAATACATCTCATGATTGGTAGTGATTATACACAAGGTATGAGTGTGAGAAGTTAACACATGAAGTTAACAGCCTACACTTCCCTCTTGGGATTCCACCCAAGATGTTGCGGTAATCATCGTTCAAGGTCTGCATCTTTGTTAACATTCAAAATCTAGCTCAGGATGTTAGACCATATGGTGACCACCACTTAAGAAGACTTTTTTATTAGATTCGTTTATGAATCTTAAAAGTTATGTTGGTTTGATATCAAAATATCATGACTAACATAATAAATTAACGTTCAACACCATTAACAAAATCTTCAATGTATTTAATCATAAAAGACTAGCCTAGACTTATGAATTAATACAGCAAACGCAGTCCTCTTGTGAGACTAAATCAAGTTATCACAATATGGATCGTTGATTGATATGCAGAATCAAGTGATGATGAGTATTGCGAACATTTTGCCCTCGAGTTCAGGGAACATTGAGCATACAAAACTTGATATGTATTTAGACTTCATAAACTTGTCGGTTCATAGAAGTCTAGCAACTGCAAAGACCTTTACCAGAAGATTTTAGGTTATCAATTCACTTAATCGGCTACTTACCTTACTCCTCCGGCCCTAATTCACCAAATCTTTTATGCAAGACCGCCTTCGTAAAATAATTGAAGCGCATCAGTAAAGACCATTAGGAGTTAGGACACTCAGAAATAAATTCAAGAAAAATCATAAATTCATCTTTGGTTTTATCCCCAAAAAATCACGGCATGGCAAGGCGATAACGAGCAAAACGATGAAATTGCAACCGTATTTCCTAGCAATATCTGAAGAACCTTAAATAGAAGATAGATCTCAACAAATCTACTTCAAAATATCCAATATTCAAACCAAATAGTCACAACCTAGTGCCCCGATCGAAAACGAAGTCATACCGTGAGCCTATTGACGGACTCCAGCGAGTGTCCAACCCGGAGGGGCTCGGCGTCGCTAGGTCGATCTACTGCGAGAGGCTTATACCCCGTGGATGCGGCGGACGGAGAGAAGAGGAGGGGTTGGCGGAGGCCAACGAAGGAGAGGAGCTGAGCCCACGAGGGCGTCCCTCGCAGGATCTGGAGGAGGAGGCGGAACAGGATGGCCATCCAGCTCACCAGCGCACGCCACACCTGAAAGCTCTTCCCCGTCGAGGTCGCCGTCGCGGCGGGCCCCGGAGAGCACAACTCCGCCTGGGACAGCTCGGACATGGCAGCAACAGAGGGCGGAGACGGGAACACCGGGAAGGCGCTTCGGCTCTCTTCCGGCCTCGACGGAGTGGCCCCTCCTGGGGCCGAGACGGAGGAGGAGGTGGAGGAGAACCACGGCGGCGGAAGAGGAGGAAATGTAAGCACTCGGCCGCGCGCGTGCTGGGCGCCGTGCGGGCGGTCGCTGAGTACAGCTAAATATGCGGGTCGGGAACGGCGGTTGACGTCCATTCTTGCGGCAGCCACCATCACCACGTCAAACTTCACGATCCGTGCGTCAGCACTTGCGATGGACGGTTCTACAGCCCCTCTTTTACTTTATCTTTTCCCAGTTTTTTCTTTAAATTCAAATTTTTTTTATTTTCTTACCACATACTAAATAACATCTCTTGAATAAAAAAGTACATTTTAAAGTTGAATAATAATAATAGTAATAATAATAATCGATTAAAATGTTGAAGCCATGAAAATAAAATGAAATGAAATGAAAATTGTGATTCTTTTGTCTTTATTCTCATTTCTCATGCCGTGTAATTGTGAGGTACCTATGAGGTGGGCTCACCAAATGAGAGGGACATACGGAAATATGGCAGCTTTTAATTTAATTTAATTTAATTTTTGAATTAAATGGATGCAAGTGGAGTTGCACATGCGCCACAGAAATGGACCAGTAAAATTCGAACTGTTGTCAATTATATTGCAATTAATTTCAGATTATAGAACTGGATTAAGTCTTCAACTCCAATGTTTATCCGGTGGATTACAGATCATACTTTGATCAGTATAATAACATAATAGTATCGCAATGATTAAGCCTTAATTTAGTTGTTTAAATGTTGCAATCATGTTATTAAACGCTGCATGTTTTTAAACTTTCATGTTAATCAATCAAATATTTGACAGGTTAAATACTTATAACAAAATTAAATGCACATCTACCCGTTTAATTAAGTGGATGTCCGTATCGGACATACAATAAGTGAGCAATTTATAGATATTTGAATAAATATATGTGAGAATGATATTTATTAACCAAATTACTATTTATAAATTGGCTGGCTCCCAATCTTGAACATTTAATACTAGGATAAAATTAGTAAGATTTGATTATTATAAATAAAATATTTACTATTTATGATCATAATAATAACTGTTATATATATTATGTTCTTATCAACTTATCGGAATAATTTTTAAATGTCTATAAACAACCCATTAATTGCTCTAATCGACAAGAGTTAATTCTGGTCCATAAATAAAGCGGGCCGCATTAATAAGTCTCTATTTAAGTTCCGACAGGGTTCGGGCCGGATTTATCCAGGCCCGTTTGGCGGTGAGATAATTTTTAATTATTAACATTTCAATAAAATATTAATTTAAAAGTAAAATATGAAATTTATTTATAGCTTGCTTAAAAGTTTATGATTAAGCGTAAGACTATATGGGAATTAAATTTAGAAATATTTTTCTCTCATAAGTTGTATCAATTTAATATAGCAAATATTTTCTAGTCATATTGTAAAATTGAATTTTTTTTAATACGTATAAAATTAATTAATTAATAACTCAAGTTGAAACATATTTCAAACTAAAATACAAGCTTTAAACAGCAACTAAAATACCACACCATCGACAAATAATGTAAAAAGGAAATCAAGACTATGATTATGTTTTCTAAAATAGTATTTGATCCTGTCGTGAAGTGAGATGGCGATTTCAAAGGTCGGATGGTCTCTCGGGTGGCACGAGCTGAGGAGGTGGCAATGACCTGGCGGTGCTCCGGTTTAGCTCTGCAAAACAGTGACCGTCAGTAAACTCGTCAGGGGTTTCCCCGGTCAGGCACTCCGACGGTCAAGTCAGCATCCGCAAACGCAATAATGAAATTGAATTGAAATGAGGCAATAGATTAGAGAGCTCTCGCGCGCATACCTGCGGTAGGGGGTGTCGAGTTTATATAGCCGAGGAGAACTGACAACCCTTGTCTGTGATTGACAAGACAAGAGTGTGATATCTGTCAGCCCGTACGAGAGTATTAAGGAACCGCGTGATAGGGCGCGGTGTGCTCAAGCGGTACGATAGTATTGGATCGACAGACTGGCCGCAAGATGTGTCAGAGCAGAGTAAGGCGTGTGGTACCCCGACATTAGGGTTGTATCCTGGTTATGATGATATAGGGGGCCTAGGGACGAAGTAGTCCGGGCCTGGAGCGCCGACCAGCGAGTCCGGATGTCAAGGATCGGGTCGGGTATTGACTAGGGAGCGTGGGCAGTCATGCGTCCGACTGGGAGTATTGAGACACAGGATATGCCTTGAGTCGGGGGTTTACCGGGACATGCCTAGCTGACTCTGTCAAGTTTCCGATTCAGGTGGTGTGATGGGAGCGTGAGCCGCCACGCGTCCAGCTGGAGCACACGACCTAGATCTAGGTCGGGAAATGCATCGAGGTGACCGGATCAGGAGAGGCTGAGGATCGTCCTGACCGACCCTGCTCGTTACTGGTCAACTAATGTCCCGGGGTCTTCCGGGCTTGAGGACCCTCGGGTGACGTCTCTGCTGAACTATCTAATGGCCCTTCGTGGCGTCAGGCTGGCGGGTTGAACGGGCTGGTCTACCCGTAGACAAGGTCGGGATCAGTATTTAATAAATTTAAAGAAATTATTTTATGAAAAATATATCATAGTAATAAACGGTCGAATTGTAGGGGGAAAGTCCACAAAAAAAAAAAAAAGGCCACGATATTTCCGGAGAAGATGAACTTAATTTGACTTAGGAAATGTATATCATAAAATACTTTATGATTTATCTATATTTTTAGCAAGTAGGTAAACAAAAGAATGATTTAGGGTTTGCCCGAGTTTGGTGATCAAGCTCCATTCGTTTCCTAACTCGTGGATTATATTTAATGCTAATCTGGTGGTTGACGACGGTCAAATAATTTTTTATAATTGGATAGATATCATAAATTATTCATGGAAGATACATTGTGATGATTAATAAATATGTATAATTCTGGTGACAATTTCGAAATTAAGCAGTAGTGTCGTCATCATACGTCATGGTTTGTTAAATTATTAATATTATTTAAAAATAGATTAATTATTTTATTTAAATAAATAATACCACTTTAATATAACGGTAAATTAGAGATAAATCCCTATTCCAAAAGTTGTCTTTGTGTCCGCTCCCCAGGTAAGGAAATACAAGTTTTAACTCCCTACTTTTTAGTTTTAACTCCCCAATACATAAATTTACTAATATACCCTTCTTACTTTTACTTTTCCCGCTTTTGATTTTCCCGCATTTCTTCTCCCGCAGCTTCGTTTTCCCCTGTTTTCTTCCCGACACAATCTCGACGTCCTTCACCGGCGAAATCAAGCCAGCTTCCTCTCCTCAATTTCCTTCTCCCGCGAGTTCTTGACGACACATTCTCAGCGTCCTTCACCGGCGAAATCAAGCCAGCTTCCTCTCCGGCGTTTCCTTCTTCCCAAATTTCTTGACGACTTAATCTCGTAAACCCTAATCAGCGAAATCAAGGCAAGTCGACCATTTTCCTCTCCCCCATTTCTTCCCGAGACAATGTGAAGCAAGATTATAGCCGTGTAGATCCATCAACCCACCAACGAGGAGACTGAATCAAGCTTTGTCGCCGGAGATAGAGTTGAAGCCAGGCATTTTTTTGTAGATTTTTTATCTATTAGTCGGAACTCTCTAATTATCATCTTTCTTATTTCCCTATTCGTTTAAACAAAGATTAGTGATTGATTAAGTACAACTTCGCCCTATTATGAGTATATTGTTACTATTCCTATGAGATTTCAATTTATCAATACTATTTGCATCATTCTTTAAAAATTTAAGAATTCCTTGATTATAGAAAAGTGGTGAGAGGGAGGTAAATAAGCAATTGTCAGCAATTGCCATTTCCATAGATAAATAAGCAATTGTTCATGTTTAATGATGATATTAAATTTTTTCTATTATTATTAAATTGAATGTTTATTGTTTGTAAGTAGGCAAATGTTTACTTGATTAATTTTCAGTTTACTTTATGGTCTAAATACTAAAATTGTGTTGGATATTTTGAGTAAGGGTTGAACAGAATCAAAGATGGTGAAGACTAAGAAAGAAGCAAAGAATAACAAAGATGCTAAAGAGGTTAACAGTGGGAAAAAAGCTCAGTTTCGGTGTTCACCTACTTTTATTAGAGCTGTGATGGATGAAGTGGGACCGAAAATGACTGATAAGCAAAAGGAGAGTATTCAAAATACTTCATTTGGTATATGGCTTAAGATGCCCAAATTGGCGATCAGCAGCTCCAGAGTTGATATAATTTTAAAAAGATTTCAGTTGCAATCTCATTCATTTGTGTTTGGTGAAAATATTGTTGTTCCCTTTACATCACCAGAGTTTTCCATTGTTCTTGGCTTACGTTATGCAGGGCAACCAGTTGATTTAGATGTGAATTTGGAGTCTAAATTTGTTGCTCAGTATTTCTCTGGGAAAGTTGGCAACGTGACCAGAAGTGCAATCTATGATAGACTATCCTCTTTAGCTGGATCAGAGAGTAACTCAGATGTGGATGATTTTGTTCGGATGTTTATTTGTTTAGTGTTTAATTGTATCATTTTTCCTGTGGCCAACTACTCAACACCTCGATTCATTATGCCATACATTGATAACCTGACCACCTTCTTTGATTATTCGTGGGGAGATGCGGCTTATAGATTTTTGAGCAATCAAATTTTCAGATATATTGGAAAGGGTGATGTTAGCAGAAAGAAGTATTTAGATGGTTCAACTGTTGGATTGATGGTGAGTTTTTTTAGTATGCTTTTATTATATTTTGTTCTGTTATACTAATAAATTTATTTATTTAGGGATGGTTATATGAAAGAATTGTTAGGACCAAAAGGAATTTAGATATCTCCACAATGGCATGATATTGTCCACTTTGGGCCTAAGCCCTCATGGTTTTGCTCTTGGGCTCTCCCAAAAGGCCTCATGCCAATGGAGATATCTTTTTTCCTTATAAGCTTATGATCTTTCCCATATGTTTTCAATGTGGAACTATGTTTGCAACCTTGCAACCCCAACAATCCCCCCCTCAAACAAAGGACCACAAGCCCCCCCTCAAGCGGAAACCCTTTCCGTTTGACGTCCGATCCTCAACCCACCAGGACTTTCTGCCCCTCGGTCCACCCGACCTACTAGGACTTCACCGCCTAGCCGCAACTAGGACTTCTCTGCCCCTCGGTCCACCCGACCTACTAGAACTTCACCGCCTAGCCGCTAGGACTTCTCTGCCTGGTGTCTGGTCCTCTTGATCAAGACATGGGAACCCACACATCCTTTATTTAAGGCTTAACCCACATGGTTAGATCAGGATCATGGCTCTAGCTCGTGCTTCTTCCGGCGGTTAGTCCGGTGAAGAGCAACCTGGCTCTGATACCACTTGTTAGGACCAAAAGGAATTTAGATATCTCCACAATGGCATGATATTGTCCACTTTGGGCCTAAGCCCTCATGGTTTTGCTCTTGGGCTCTCCCAAAAGGCCTCATGCCAATGGAGATATCTTTTTTCCTTATAAGCTTATGATCTTTCCCATATGTTTTCAATGTGGAACTATGTTTGCAACCTTGCAACCCCAACAAGAATACCTTGTCTTGGAGTAGTACGTTCGCTACATACTTTTCTCAGGTTGTTCCGTTGGGGGGAAAGTAAGATACCTAACAAACCTGATTTAGCGGAGAGGTTATTGAATTCCATTGACTATAGTAAAGTAAGTTCATATTTTATAGTAGACATACTCAAATATGATGAATTGTAGTGACCTTTTAATTTTAATTGTGAAAAGGTGTTATCCATTGTACCATTTTCGGATGAAGATATACTGTTTCATCATAGGCGAGCAAGTTTTTCGGTAATATTATCATTAAATAAGTATTTTGTTAAATGAAGTTGAGAAAATATTTATTTGCTACAAGAATCTTGTAATTTTTTCAGGGCTCAGAATGAGTTAAATGTGGTGGATTGATTGCTGGCACAAGTTGGGCCAATACTGAAGCAATGGAGAAAGAGTTTGGTGGTGAGCTACATCCACAGACTGATGATATCAGTGGGTCAGAATACAACAAGAGAGTTGAAGTTAAAGACTCCATTGAAGGTGAAATGGCTGGGTTTGTTGAAGTGCCGGTTGAAAAGAATATAGTAGAGCAATTTGTGTCCTCTATTGCAATGACGGTTAGGACAAGGGCAGACAGAATGAAGAACAAAAAGGCTGAAATATATGTTACGCCGCCGAGTACAACACCTAAACGTAGGAGGAAGGCAGGCAAAGAGGAGTTAGCATCAATTGTAGACCCAATAGTGCTGGAAACGGTAAAATAGAGTTAATTTTATTTATTTATTGTTAACCGTGTTACTATTTTATTCTTATGTTCTTAAATCTATCTACATAGGGAGAGACGACTATAGATGTTGCTACAATTGGAAGGGATGCTGTTGCGGATGTGATGAATAAATATAGAGAAACGAGAAATTTTTGTGGATATGAAGAAGCAACTGATGAAGAGCGAGAGATGGTAACAGAATATCTTTCTCGAGATAAATTAGAGTATGTTAATCTTGTACATGTTTCCTTTTCTAGAATATTAGTCCTTTATAGTGAAATATTATATAAATTTTCAAATTTACAGTGTGGTTGTGTGGGAGGAAGATGATGTGGTCCTTGATGGCCTCCAATTCTGTGAATTCATATTTCGTAATCTAGTTGGATCCGAAATTATTGATTGTTACATGAGAATAATGAGAAAGCAAAGTGTCAAGAAAGGGTTTGAAATTTTTGGCATGGACATGGGTGTTCAGGTTTGTGGTGTTCTTTGACCTTACAAATGAAATCTTTAATTTTTGTTTACAATGAGAAATATGACTCTATTTCTACATGTAGAGAGAAGTCCTTCATAAATTGGAAGGACATAGGAGTAATCGATTGCTGCGGAAGGGAGAGTATGAAGAATTTGTTGGAAAACTTACTTCAGTGACAAGGAATCAATTAAAACATCTCAATGAAGATTTATTTACAAGATGCAGATATATTATTTTTCCCTTGAACTATAGATGGCATTGGTATCTATTATTCTATTCAATAAGAGAAGGCAAATTCAAGACCATGAAATCCAAGCCACATCCAACTGCTTTCGGGACAGCCAAAGTTTTTGTAAGTTTCATCATTTGTATTTCAATAACTCTTAAAACTTAAATTTCACAGCTGAATAAATATTTGCAGGCTGAATTTTTGGCTGGATACATGAAAAATTTCTCAGGCTTTGACCTTGGTAAAATAACAGTAATGAAAACAAAGTGTCGTCACCAAGGCGAGACACTCGATTGTGGTGTTTTTACTTGTTTGTGGATTGAGTGTCTAGCGCTTGATGATGATGAAATATGGAATTATGAAAAAGAGGTAAAGATGGATGCGTATCGGGCACACATGGCAGCAATTATTCTGTCAGATGAAAATGGAATTATGAAGTAGACTTTTCTAATCTCATGTGATTATGAATTTTGGTGGAAAACGTATATTTGTTGTAAGTTGGTGTATCTGCAGATATTCTCATCTTCATCACCTTTAGCCTATGTAATTATGGTTGTGAGTTGCTGAATGTTATGGAAAGTGGATGTTTTGTTGTTGAAATATGGAAAATATGTGATTATGGATGTTTATGGATGTTTTGTTGCTGATTATGGATGATTATGGATCTTTTGTTGCTGATTATGGATGATTTGTCGTGGACAAAATTATGCATGATTATGTGCTAAGTGATGTCAATGTGATCTTATTGGGCATTTCTTTTTCTGATGCATTCGGCATTCTGTTTCATTTCTTACTTGATGATTTTGATTGCTCTTCACTTGCATTTGATATGATCTGAGATTCAAAGTGTTCAGGTAGAGTATGTATTCTTACTTGCTTTGTGATATATATTCTTCACTTGCTGTGTTGGAGCAGAGTGGGTTTCATAGAAGACAGTTCCTATAAATCTTGAAATTTGTTGTTGTGTGAGTTCAGTTATGAAACTGAATGTTTGTTCAGTTATGAAAATAAATGTTTGTTCAGTTATGAAACTCATTGTTATGATTTGTGTACTCTTTATGTGCATGACATATATGGGATATACAAAAGAGATGCTGTCAGAATTTCAGCCGAAATTAAGTACAGATCAGCAGAAATTGAGTACAGATTGACGAAAATCGAGTACAAGGTTAGGAAACCTATACCTCTCTCATGGTCTTGATGTAAAGTCCATTGTAGTTAAGTCGAAGGTTAGGAAAACAAGATAGGATCATGATATATGCCCTATTATTTGACAATCCAAGAGTTTGCAAGGCCATGGGGATTTCGAGTACAAATTTATGCAATTTCGGTACACATTGGCTGAAATCGAGTACAAGTCATCCCAAATTGAGTATAAATTTATGCAAATCGAGTACAAGGTTAGAAAACATATACCTCTCTCATGATCATGATGCAAAATCCATTGTAGTTAGAGTCTAAGGTTAGGAAAACAACATAGGATCATGAGAGAGGTATCACTTACCTCTCCCATGATCATGATGCAAAGTCCATTGTAGTTAGAGTCCAAGGTTAGGAAAACCAAGATAGGATCATGAGAGAGGTATCACTTACCTCTCTCATGATCTTGATGCAAAGTCCATTGTAGTTGAGTCGAAGGTTAGGAAAACAAGATAGGATCATGATATATGCCCTATTATTTGACAATCCAAGAGTTTGCAAGGCCATGGGGATTTCGAGTACAAATTGATGCAATTTCGGTACACATTGGCTGATATCGAGTACAAATCAGCCCAAATTGAGTATAAATTTATGCAAATCGAGTACAAGGTTAAAAAACATATACCTTTCTCATGATCATGATGCAAAGTCCATTGTAGTTAGAGTCCAAGGTTAGGAAAACCAAGATAGGATCATGAGAGAGGTATCACTTACCTCTCCCATGATCATGATACAAAGTCCATTGTAGTTAGAGTCCAAGGTTAGGAAAACCAAGATAGGATCATGAGAGAGGTATCACTTACCTCTCTCATGATCTTGATGCAAAGTCCATTTTAGTTAGAGTCCAAGGTTAGGAAAACAAGATAGGATCATGATATATGCCCTATTATTTGACAATCCAAGAGTTTGCAAGGACATGTGGATTTTGAGTACAAATTAATGCAATTTCGGTACACATTGGCTTAAGTCGAGTACAAATCAACCCAAATTAAGTATAAATTTATGCAAATCGAGTACAAGGTTAGAAAACATATACCTCTCTCATGATCTTGATGCAAAGTCCATTGTAGTTAGAGTCCAAGGTTAGGAAAACCAAGATAGGATCATGAGAGAGGTATCACTTACCTCTCACATGAACTTTGCATCAAGATCATGAGAGAGGTAAGTGATACCTCTCTCATGATTCTATCTTGGTTTTCTAACCTTGAACTCTAACTACAATGGACTTTGCATCAAGATCATGAGAGAGGTATATGTTTTCTAACCTTGTACTCGATTTGCATAAATTTATACTCAATTTAGGCTGATTTGTACTCGACTTCAGCCAATGTGTACCGAAATTGCTTCAATTTGTACTCAAAATCCCCATGGCCTTGCAAACTCTTGGATTATCAAATAATAGGGCATATATCGTGATCATATCTTGTTTTCCTAACCTTCGACTCAACTACAATAGACTTTGCATCAAGATCATGAGAGAGGTAAGTGATACCTCTCTCATGATCCTATCTTGGTTTTCCTAACCTTGGACTCTAACTACAATGGACTTTGCATCATGATCATGGGAGAGGTAAGTGATACCTCTCTCATGATCCTATCTTGGTTTTCCTAACCTTGGACTCTAACTACAATGGACTTTGCATCATGATCATGAGAGAGGTATATGTTTTCTAACCTTGTACTCGATTTGCATAAATTTATACTCAATTTGGGCTGATTTGTACTCGATATCAGCCAATGTGTACCGAAATTGCATCAATTTGTACTCGAAATCCCCATGGCCTTGCAAACTCTTGGATTGTCAAATAATAGGGCATATATCATGATCCTATCTTGTTTTCCTAACCTTGGACTCTAACTAAAATGGACTTTGCATCAAGATCATGAGAGAGGTAAGTGATACCTCTCTCATGATCCTATCTTGGTTTTCCTAACCTTGGACTCTAACTACAATGGACTTTGCATCATGATCATGAGAGAGGTAAGTGATACCTCTCTCATGATCCTATCTTGGTTTTCCTAACCTTGGACTCTAACTACAATGGACTTTTCATGATCATGAGAGAGGTATATGTTTTCTAACCTTGTACTCGATTTGCATAAATTTATACTCAATTTGGGCTGATTTGTACTCGATATCAGCCAATGTGTACCGAAATTGCATCAATTTGTACTCGAAATCCCCATGGCCTTGCAAACTCTTGGATTGTCAAATAATAGGGCATATATCATGATCCTATCTTGTTTTCCTAACCTTGGACTCTAACTAAAATGGACTTTGCATCATGATCATGGGAGAGGTAAGTGATACCTCTCTCATGATCCTATCTTGGTTTTCCTAACCTTGGACTCTAACTACAATGGACTTTGCATCATGATCATGGGAGAGGTAAGTGATACATCTCTCATGATCCTATCTTGGTTTTCCTAACCTTGGACTCAAACTACAATGGACTTTGCATCATGATCATGAGAGAGGTATATGTTTTCTAACCTTGTACTCGATTTGCAAAAATTTATACTTAATTTGGGCTGATTTGTACTCGATATCAGCAAATGTGTACCGAAATTTCATCTATTTGTACTCGAAATCCCCATGGCCTTGCAAACTCTTGGATTGTCAAATAATAGGGCATATATCATGATCCTATCTTGTTTTCCTAACCTTCGACTCAACTACAATGGACTTTGCATCAAGATCATGAGAGAGGTATATGTTTTCTAACCTTGTACTCGATTTGCATAAATTTATACTTAATTTGGGATGACTTGTACTCGATTTCAGCCAATGTGTACCGAAATTGCATCAATTTGTACTCGAAATCCCCATGGCCTTGCAAACTCTTGGATTGTCAAATAATAGGGCATATATCATGATCCTATCTTATTTTCCTAACCTTAGACTCTAACTACAATGGACTTTGCATCAAGATCATGAGAGAGGTATATGTTTTCTAACCTTGTACTCGATTTGCTTAAATTTATACTCAATTTGGGATGACTTGTACTCGATTTCAGCCAATGTGTACCGAAATTGCATCAATTTGTACTCAAAATTCCCATGGCCTTGCAAACTCTTGGATTGTCAAATAATAGGGCATATATCATGATCCTATCTTGTTTTCCTAACCTTCGACTCAACTACAATGGACTTTGCATCAAGACCATGAGAGAGGTATAGGTTTCCTAACCTTGTACTCGATTTTCATCAATCTGTACTCAATTTCTGCTGATCTGTACTCAATTTCGGCTGAAATTCTGACAGCATCTCCTTTGTATATCCCACATATGTCATGCATATAAAGAGTACACAAATCATAACAATGAGTTTCATAACTGAACAAACATTTATTTTCATAACTGAACAAACATTCAGTTTCATAACTGAACTCACACAATAAAGATTATATATCAAAAGCATTAAGTTTCATAACTGAACTAACATTCATGTTCACAACTGAACTAACACAATAACAACAACAAATACGAGTCATTTACAAAAACTATGAAATACAGATATCACACCAAGCTTAAACATCAACTAGTATCAAGCCCACATTACATAAACAGTTCCCGGTACATTAACATCACTAACATAACATAATATTAAAGGACCATTACACCAAGAGCACGCCCTGAATAATTGCACTGGTTCGAGTACTTCTTCTCTTAGGTACATCCTTGCTTCTTGCTTGTTCTATCATCCTCTTTTTCCTGTAAATTGGAAAATGTATTAGATATCAAATATACATGCTCATTAAAAGAAATTTCAGAATACAATATTTTACTTGTAAATCAAACAGTTCCATACTATTTTCACAAAATAAAAGTAGAGTTAGTTAATGGCTTCTTTGCAACTGCGTCGGTTATGACCTCGCCCATGACACCGACCACACTTTGTCACACGTTTTTCGACTTGCAAAGGTATCCTTTGAGTTCTTCTTCTGCCTGGTTGGCTTCGAACAATGGGAGCATTGATTACAAATTGCTGCTCGAGATTGTACTCAGACATATGACATGTAGGGATCGGATTTACGATTCCTTTGTAGCTTTCACGATACAACTCTATTTTAAAGTACTTGTCACAGAAATCATATACTGATAATGACTTTGACTCTATTGCTGAACATGCATGTTTGCATAGAAACCTATTAATCTGCCATGCTTTGCACGAACAAGTCCGAGCAGACAAATCAACAACAAATGATTTATTCCCATCCACAACTTCAAAACTCCAACCACATGCCTTGCGCACTATCAAACTACGAGATTCAGCATATGTTTTTGCAAGAGCATTCTCCTTTGATGGACTCAATCTTTTAACCATCTCCATTGTTGCTTCACGTCGTCTGTGCATCATATCCATAATTTGAATCCGTATGTGATCGACCATGGCCACGATAGGAAGAAATCGTGCTGCTTTAACCCAATTATTCCAAGACTCAGCTATGTTATTATTCATGACACCCCACCGATTTCCTAGAAAATATGTATTTGCCCAACTTTCTGGACACGAAGATACTATAAAGTCTTTGGCAAGTGGCATTAACGCTACTATCATGTTAACATATTCTTCAAATTCTTGTGTTGATAGGGCATATGCAGCTTTTTTAAAAATAGATGACCAATATTTTTTGTTATGAAGTGGGTACCTTCGCATGACCTACATTCAAATAACAAAAAAATAGTACATAAACTAGTATTATTCAAAAAGCAATGTTTTCCTAACAGAAATATGCCATTAGCCAAACCTGTTTCACGAAATTGTCTACCAAATGCCTCAAATAGTAGGCATGATGACTATCTGGGAATATTATCTGAATAGCCTTGATTATCCCAGGATGTCTATAAGAAAAAAAGGTGAACTCATGGAACTCAATATAGGAATGCGAAAGCAGGGCACTTTTAAGTTGGAAACACAACCATCCCTAATTATTATCATTTTCAGCATCTACAACTGAATATGCTAATGTGAAAAGATCATCATTAGCATCCTTGCCACAACAACCAAAATGCATCCTTTGTATTTATTCTTTATGTGAGTGCCATCTAAGAAAACCAAGGGTCTACTTCCGTTGATAAAACAAATTGCACATGCATTGAAGCAGATGAATAACCGTTTAAATTTATTACCACAATGATCAATTTCACACTCGACAAAACTTCCAGGATTAGTTTCTTTGATAGCACTACAATACCATCGTAATCTATCATAAGACCCCTCCTCTGCACCATGAATGTCATGCATTGCCAATTCCTTCCCTTTCCAAACTCTGTTGTAATTAAGCTCGACCCCATAATCTCTATGAATATCTTTCAACATTGTGCATGGTCGATACGAGGGCTATCCCCTCAATCTATCCATCACAACATTGGAAACCCAGACAGCATCAGCTTTAGGATGTCCTCTACTACGAAGATTGTCATCTCCACAAGTATGTATTAGATTACATTTTCTAATGCCAAAAAGTTTGTCAGCTTTATGTCTTGAAGCATATATTCTCCAAGAACAGTTGTTTTCGCTACAGACAAGAATAACCTTCTTATTATCATTCTTTTTATACAAAAACAATCGTCTCATAGCAACTGCATAATTTTTAACATATTTTCGAAATTCTGTAGCATCCTTGAATATCTGGCCCTCTCCACGGATGCAATGACTCCAAGCATCTATGGAATTTCTTACCAAACCCACTTCAAGATATCCATCATTATTAGTCTGTGTCTCTTCTTCAGTTTCAAACCTTATCAATTTAACAATGAGTATAATATCATTATAAGCATAAAATATTATAATTAACATACTATCCATACACCAAAATTAAAGACTTAACCTTTGGGAGAGTACTTTATGTAATATATTAACAAACCTAACCTAAAATTAAAGACTTAACCTTTGGGATGCAATGACTTTACATAATCTCCACGAGGGCAATGACTTTACATATGTTCAAGATTCACAAGAAAAAACCACACCCACAATATATTTCCATGATAAATAACTAAACAATCATCAATAATTGTACTTTACAACGACATATCAAGCAAATCAAAAAAATAAATTTTATCATCATTAATATCTACATGCAGAAAAAAATCAAGGTAGAAATTTTTTACCTCTCGAGACTGTGGGCACTCATGTGATCTTTTTCCACCGCTCTCATATTAATTATTGTCAATCTCATAGACGTGTAAAGATGTGTCATAATCCGGACATCATCATCTTCATGCAATGTCACATACATATTTTGATGTGGTGCAAGATATTGCAAAAGCACATTTCGTGGAACAATCTCCTCACATTTTCTTCCAAGATTAACAAACAGCTCCATTAAACTGAAGCCATTAAAAATTGAAATCATATAGAGGTCTTCTTTATACTTGCAACTACCCAGAAATGAAAAATTTGAAGATCCAGCTCCAGATTCCATTTCTCTAAGAAACTAATCAAAATCTGTCACCTGAGTGATTGAGAAATTGCATTGGAAAAGTCTATACAATTTCATAATCAATCATAACACGATATCAATTTAAATAAATTTGACAAATTATATTTAATTTCATAACACAGCATAAATGAGGAATAATATACTCATTCAAATATTATTTGCCTTTATTTATATTCAAATATTATAAAATTATCTTTAGGGAGTGAAACACAATATAATTATCCAAAAGAGGAAGATATGATTCATAAAATGAATTTTTGAGATGGAGGTGGATTCTTTCCTGTAGTAGTTGGAGTTGGAGGAGCAAGCGTAAGCGAACAAGCCTACACGCGCTATCTCAAGATTTCACCTCCATCTCAAAAAATCCGACCAAAAACCAATAAAATATAAATAATGAGATATGTGAAAATTTAATCAAACAAAATACGACTAATAGATTAAAAAAGACTATAAAAATTAAAAAAATTTACTATTTTTTAAGGTGATTGTGTGTCTTCGACTCTGTCTTCGACGTCGACGCTTACTTCACTTTCCTCGTCGGTCGTTTGCTCTCGGTTGATATCTCGCTACTCCCGATCGATGGATCTCGATGGGTATGATCTTGCTTCAGTCTCCTCCTCGGCGTGGATAGGTAGAGCGATGGATTTCACTCGTTAGGGTTTGTTTAGGATGGACATTGTAACGGGAAGAAATAGAGAAGAGGGAAATGGAGCCATCGATTTCCTTGGTTTGGGTTTCTTTAGGATGGAGAATCTGTAGGGAAGAAATGGAGAAGAGGGAGGCGCTGGTTAGGGTTTTTTGCTTTGGAGAAGAGGGAGGCGCTCGTCAACAAATGGGGGAGAAGGTATTGGAGAGAGGGATAACATTTAATAAGGGTAGATTGGTAAATTTATGTATTAGGGAGTTAAAAAAAAGTTTAGGGAGTCAAAACTATTGTTCCCTTGCCAAGGGAGCTGACACAACTCTACTTTTCTGATTAGGGAGTTTTTAATAAGTCTCCCTTAATATAATATATTTAATATTGTGTAGTACTCAAAAGATCTACTCTATTTATTTTTAGTGTCTTTTGAATAGGGTAGAGCGGAAAGATAATTAATTATTATTTTTACTTTTAGAGATTCGATTTTTAATTGTGACTTATTTATAAGATTTTTTTTTAACATAAGGAACAAATTCTGAAATATTAAAATTTTAAATTGTGCATCTTGAATACTTCTCAATTTATTGTGACAATCGGTGAGAAACTTCCGATTAATTCTTTTTTACTCTATTTGCTTTTGTGAGTTTAACAAATTACCCTATCAATGATAATATTTTTTGAATAATAAATAGACGACATTTCCATAAGAAAGCAGATTGATAACGCTATATTATTTGAAAATATATATAATAAAATTAAATGGTCGTTGTCATTTACAAATTTGACAACGAACAATTAACTAAGAAAAATGATAAATAACCTGAAAAATATAATATGAAATTTATCGTGAAATCCAATTGTATCAATCATCGACGGGTTCACCGTGTCCTCCGGATTATAATTTGGTTCGGGACGGCGGCCGGAGGCCGCCGCCACTATCGAAGCGGCAATCGGACGTGTATACAAAAAATATCACGTCATTCACGTTGAGTTTCACGTTTTCTATCATAGCTCATTAACTCAAGTGGTTGATATTTGAATCGTATTTACAATTATAATGTTTTTACCGTTTAAAATATCCCCGTTAAATTTTCTATTCAACGTTTTAAATTTTTAAATAAAAAATTACTTTATTAAATTTAAATATCTATTTTTCACTACATATAATTTATCATTTTTTACTATAAATGGTAAATATAAAAGTGTAACGTGAAAATTATAAGAAATAATATTTTAATATTTAAAGAATAAATTTTATTTTTAAAATTTTAAAAAATATTTATAAAATTTAAATTTAGATAATATATAAGGCAGATGATGTACAGTAAAAATAAATATCTTAATAAAAAATTTTGATTATTAATCGACGACACGTCTAACGTCCGATCTGATCGGACACTATAGCGGGTCTTCAGCCGTCATCCCGAACCAAACTATATCCTGGGAGGCACAGTGAATCTGTCAGGGATCGTCGCAATTACGATCTCGTATAATTCACCGTCGATTTCAACGGGTTCACCGTTGTCGGCGATCCTGACGAGTTTACCGTCCTCCCAAGATATTCTTTGATTCGGCGTGGCGATCAGAGATCGCCGATAGTGTCCGATCGACGATCAGATGTCGGACGTATCGCTAAATAATAATCAAAATTTTCACTGAAACATTAATTTCACTCTACGTATTATTTATCTAAAAAAATTTTTTATATGAAATATAATATTTTAGGGTAAAATATTTTTCTGAGGAGGGATGTTCTGAGTTTTGTGCTGGATACATAGAAGGGCCACCATCGGCATCAATGGTAAATCAGAGCAGCCATCCGCATAAACGGTCAATTGGATGTGTCGTGCGTTTGGATTTGGACGGCAGATTCTGATGTGATCTTATCCAAAAGTCGGCGCTAAACGATTGGTCAAATTTTTTAATTATCAATATATATATATATATATATATATTGTTGCTTCTTCTTCATTTCTAACCTTTTATTTTATTTTATTTTATTTTGAGGAAGAAAATTGCTTAGATCATGGAATTAAGAATATTATTTTCGTAATAATTTTATTCCATATAGAATATTAATTAACTTATTTATATATTTAATTAAAGAGGTAAAATTATTATGAATATCAATATTAAATTGATGATTATAATATTAAATTTTTAAAAAATATTTTTTTAAATTTTTAAAATTAATATTTTATTTTTATTTTAGTATAAAGTTCATTTTTTAATTAGATTATTATAATCAAGATAAAAAAATTAAAAATTAAAAACTCATAAAGTTTACCTTCTCAATTGTGTTATGAAAAATACTATGCTCGAAAAAAAAATTTAAGAAAAACATTAAAAAATAATGTGACATTTTATATGCAATGATCCCTCGATGGGTTCGTCATGCCCGCTAGAGTATAGTTTGATTTGAGGTGACGGTCGGAGGCCGTCGATGATGTTCGGATAATAATCGGACGTATGTATGTAAAATATCATGTCATTTTTTGAAGTTTTCATTAAGATTTTTTTCTTGAACGTATGCTCAAGTTATAGTGTTCAATTTAAAAAAAAATAAAAAATCTCTTTGATTCATCTTCCCAATTAAATTATATTTTTTAAGTTAAAAAAAATTAATATCAAAAATATCAAGTTAATATTAACTTTGGACCTACAAAGTACATGCACCTTAAATTAAATTTATACCCATTTAACTAAGAGATGAATTAGAGTACTAAAAAGCCATAATCAATATGATATAGTTAGTTTCGATGTCTTATTTGCATAAATATTTCACGATAAAGAAAAAATAAATTAATTATTTAATTATATATAAAATATACAGTGCACTACTCCATTTTGACAAGAGTATAGTATGCATTATTTTAATCAATAATTTCACGTTTTTTTCTACGTTGAATATAAAAATTAGTTTGACTTTTGAAAGTTGTGGGCATCAGACATTTTTAATTGCTTATGGATATCCATCCTTGTAAGCGGCATGAATTTGAACTGCGAAATAAAATTATAATTATATCTTGCAATATAAAATTTGGGCACGAGTATTGATTATAAATAATAAATTAATTATATTTTTTATAATATATATATTTTATAATGGTTGGAATGCTTACATTGATTGCCTTCCTTATTTTGAATTCCAACCAAAATAAGACATTACAAATAAATCATTTAATGCCAAAAAATATATAAAATGTCGTACCTGAGATTTTGAGATTTTGATGATATGAATCAACTTCAAAACAAAAAACTCCATTACAAGTTTTTACTATTATTTTAATTAAAAAATCATCTACATTTCAAAATATGATCCTCCTTTCGACGTTTGATCAAAATTTTTTAACAAAACTTCAAAATGTTTTTAGCCTGCTTATAACTAAATTTGTCGTGTTGTTTTGGCTTAAAAAATATCAACTAAGCTTGTATTTTTAAGATGTTCAACTATTATTTTTCAATAGATAACGTCTCCAATTCTTTTAATTTTTCTTGTGACGTGGTTGATTGTATACACTTTAATCTTCAACTTAGAAAAACTCCTTTCTATAAATGCCACCGTAACAGGTATAGTCAACAAACTTCTATAGACAGCGTGAGTATTTAAATAATAGTCATCTATATTTTTCAAATAATTCTAATATCTAAGACTCTTTTTTGCTTCTACTAGTAAAAATTGTTTCAATATTGATAACTTTATGTATAAATTATCTTTATCCATTTATGACTTATCATTATATTTCGAAGCTTCTTTGAAATTTTTATAAGATTTCATTATATTATCATCAATAGTAAACTTTAATCTCTCTCAATTAAACAAAAAGAAGAAGAAGAATAGAGCGAAGGGAAGAAGGAAGTAAATAAAGGGAGCAGGCGATGTTGTAAGGTGGTGGGTTGCTGTGTGAGGAGAGAAAAAGAGAAAAGATAATTTTTTCAAAGATACCTTAATTCATTTTAAATCGGCTGATCTAATTTAACTCATGAACTTAATTCGGGGATACTTTAGCCAAATTAAGTTCAAATCAATCATAGTTTAAACTAATGTAATCTTTATTCCATACTTATTCGATGGATTTAGATCGGACAATCAAATTTCAATTCTATATTTGTATTTTAGGTATGTTGATTTAATTCGTTTATTTAATTTATAATCTAATATTTAACAAAGTATATGAGAAATTGAGAATTCTAAACCTGTGTAATTTTCGGGTCTTTCTAAAAAGTGAGTATGAGATAAGCGCCTCCTAAGTCTCATCTCAGGTTTGGGGCTGAATATATAAATAAAAAAAATGATGATACACAGAGGTAATAACTTGAGCTTAAGATACATAATTGATTACAAGTAGAAGCTCACATAAATTTGATAATATTTTTAATGTACTTAATTTTCTAATATATAAATATATT
This sequence comes from Boesenbergia rotunda, assembly GCA_024364735.1. Taxonomy (NCBI): domain Eukaryota; kingdom Viridiplantae; phylum Streptophyta; class Magnoliopsida; order Zingiberales; family Zingiberaceae; genus Boesenbergia; species Boesenbergia rotunda. The sequence continues at coordinate 1,030,768 of JAGFNQ010002423.1, forward strand.
TATACCAACCAAAATAAAATATATAATATTCATCTTAAATATCTTATGCAAGTTAGGTTTGAATAAATATTCAAGACTATGCATATATAATATTTTTTATATTGTTTTTTAAGGCTAGATCCGTAGGGGCAGGATAGAATTAATTAAATAATTTTCGCTGTATAATAAAAAAATTTATATTATAAGTACAAGAAAACAATAATCAGATACTAGAAATAATTCATATATGATAAATTATTAGAACTTGATAGACTTCTATTTTTAATATATATACTAACGGTTGCGTGTTTAATATAGTATATAAATATATATAAATTTCATCTCATTTTATATAAGAATTTATTTAGTTAAAATTTAAAATTTTAATTTTGTAATTTAAAATTTTTAAATTTAAATTTAAAATTAAAATTATCTTCTTTGAATATGATAATTTTTTTTTAAAATTTTTATTTTGGATTAAGATTTAAATTTTTTTTTTAAGATTTATAATTATAGATTTATCTTTTGAATTTGTACTCTTAAGATTTGTGATTTTTTTTTTAAAATTTTTAATATTTAAATTGTAAGAAGTTCAAATTAATAATAAGTCTTGAATTTTTTTAGTATGAAAAGCAAAAAAAAAATATTAACATAACTTAATTTTTGATTAATAAAAAATTCAGTTTTTTAATTTAATAATAAGATAATTAAATTAGTTAACTTAAAATTAATTTTTATTTTTAAAAAAAATAATAGCTTGATAAAACAGAAGGAAAGAATATTATTTTTATTTTTCATGATGCAACGAATGAAATATATGATGTCAACTTTTTATTTTATTTTTATTATTATGGAAAGAATAAACATATTTTTGGAATATTAATTATTGCCATAATTCTTCATTTATTCTAGAGGCCCACGACGCCACTTCTTCCAATTCCTTCCGCCAACTAATAATGAGTCAGGTACATTTGGGTAATTACAAATGAGTGGACTAGTGGCGAGCCGAAAGCGAGATGTCCGCTTCATCGCTCGTTGCGATTCGAGCGGGCGAAACGAACCGCGATGATCCGCGAACCGAATCCGGTTTAGGAAGCAGCGCGAAGCGCATGACTCGCCACGTGTCCACGGGTTAATAAGGATAATTATTTCGCACGGTCTACGCGTCGACATGCTGTTGGACACAGTTGAATCCGGGACCCACAGCTATCGCGACGCTGACGCGATGTCCACTTCGCCGCTGCCGGGTGGGCCCGCTTGTCGTTTCGTTTGGCTTCGTTTCATTTTTGTTGGGATTTCGTTTCGTTTCGTTTCATTTTGGCTTCCTTTAGGGAGTAGGCAGCAGGCCGCTGCCTTCCGTTAGTCGAATCGTTGACCGGAAGACTGCTATTAAATTATTGCGGTCTCTTTTATTTTACTCCGCTTTGTAAAGATATTGTTTATTGCATCCTTTGTCAGTGCCTTTTCGTTCCCGCCTTGGTTGTATCTAGCGAATTCGTGGTTGTTCGAGGGTCGAAGAGTAAATTTGGCAGGACCTTTTGCCTTCCTTGTATAAACTATTCGCCCCATCCTCACCTACAAAAAGGACCGAGCACCGAAACATCTTCACCTCTTCGCACACATAGATCTGTTGATTTCTTTGGTTTCTTCGATCTCTTGTAAGAATCCTTTCTCTGCCTCGTCTTATTTTGATTTGTTGATTTTTTTTTCTGTTTTTTTTGATGATTTGATCGTCCTTTTATGGAGGTTTTCGTTGGTTTGTGGATAAGGTCAAGGGAGGATATGTGTGGCGGCCTCCGGAAAGTTTCTCCGCCGGCTGGCGAAGATCCGAAGCATCCGCCGGTGGAGGAGGATGCTGCGCTGCTCCTAGAGCTTGCTGCTTCAGATGACGTCGCTGCCTTCAAGCTGGCAGTGGAGGAGGGACGGCCGCTCGATGCCTCCGCTCCCTGGTACGTTCGTTCTCCCGGCCGAGGTATGGGATACCAGCAGCGTACGCCGCTCATGATTGCGGCCCTCTATGGTAGCACCGCCGTCATCGACTACATCCTCGCTGCACGGTCCGCTGAGGCTGCCCGGAGCGCAGCCTCCGACGGCACCACCGCTCTCCACTGCGCCGCTGCCGGCGGCTCCGCGGCTTCTCTCGAGGCCGTCAAGCTCCTGATCGGCGCCTCCGGGGACGCCGTCGATGCCCTCGATGCGAGCGGCAACCGCCCGGGTGACGTCATCGCCCGGCAGTTTTCGAACAGCGTGGCTAAATCGCTCGAAGTTATCCTAAAGGCCCCGTGTTGCCCTAGGGTCGCATCGCCAAATAAGGAAGAGACGGCTAAACAAGGAGAGAAGAAGGAATATCCGCTGGATTTGACGCTTCCCGACATCAAGACCGGGATTTACGGCACCGACGAGTTCCGGATGTATACTTTCAAGATCAAGCCGTGCTCTCGGGCTTACTCCCACGATTGGACGGAGTGCCCCTTCGTACATCCTGGCGAGAACGCTCGGCGCCGAGATCCGCGAAAGTTATCGTATAGCTGCGTGCCGTGCCCTGAGTTCCGCAAAGGATCTTGCCGGAACGGCGATTCCTGCGAGTACGCCCACGGCGTGTTCGAGAGTTGGCTCCACCCTGCTCAGTATCGGACTCGGCTGTGCAAGGATGAGACCGGCTGCAATCGTCGGGTTTGCTTCTTCGCCCACAAACCAGAAGAACTTCGATCCGTGAATCCCTCGGCGGCATCGGTCGCCGGAATGGTGTTGCCCTCGTCACGGTCGTCGTCGCCAGGCCTTTCTTCCTTGGACATGGCCACTGCGTTCATGCTGATGCAGCAGCCGGGTTCTCCCATGTCCCCCTCGGCTTCGTCGGCGTCATCGCTGTGGATGAACCCGAACGGCGGTACCATGACGCCTCCGGCCTTGCAGTTGCCTAGCAGTAGGCTGAAGGCTTCGCTGAGTGCCAGAGACATGGATTTCGACCTCGATTTACTCGGGTTGGAAGGATATCAGCAGAAGCTCATCGACGAAATCACCAGAACTTCGTCGCCCCGTGCGAATTGGGGCTCGAACAACCTAACAGAAGCATCTCGCTCTTCCGATCTCAGCGATATGTTGAGGCATGTAGACCCATCGCTGCTAACTCAGTTGCAGGGTCTCTCCATGAGGCAGTCAGCTCCTCAATACCAATCCGCACCTGTTCTCCAAAATCACCAGACGCAGTTGCTCTCTGGAATCGCAGGCGGCCTTTCTTCACCACCGGTGAACGGGACGCCATCGTTTGGCCTCGACCCCTCCATGGCGAAAACCATGCTGAACTCGAGGGCTTCTGCTTTCGCCAAGCGAAGCCAGAGTTTCATCGATCGTGGGGCATCTACCGGCCGCTCGTCTACCCTCTCCCCAATCACGGCTCCACCTGCGGCCGACCTCACGGACTGGGCCTCACCGGGCGGTAAGCTTGATTGGGGCATCCAAGAAGAGGAGTTGTCGAAGCTGAGGAAATCTGCCACCTTTGCCTTCCGCGGCAACCAAGCCTCCACCTTTGGAGGCGTCTCCGCCACAGCCCCTCCCACCCTGCCGTCCACGATGAACGAACCGGACTTATCCTGGGTGCAATCTCTAGTAAAGGATGCTCCTATGGCACCAATTGGACAGAGACTCTCCGCTACCGGCGGCGAGCAGCAAAATGGCTACCAGCTCAGCAACGGTGGCGACGCCTTCTCTCCATGGGCGGAGGAGAAGATCATGGCGTAAAGGAATTCGTTGCCATCAATTCAACGACGATGAAGAATTACAAAAATATTTCAATCTGACTAGTTCTTTTCTTCATTATATATTTTGGATCCAGATTATAATTTTTAGCAGGAACGCCTGGAAGATGCCCGAAGGGAGTCTGAGCTTGTTAATGGCGGCCTTGCGAGTTCTTTCATTCGTATATTATATAGCTTAATTGGATCGATTATAAAAGTCTGAATAGGATATATATGAACAGGAAGAGAATAACAGAGATCTAATCTCTCTTGTTTTAGATCTTCGTATCATCTTTAACTTCATATCGTGCTTATTTGTAAATCTATCATTTGCTTCTAATCTTACTATTTGTGTAGTATTATTCCCTGTTATTTCCCGACTATTATCTTCAATCGTGCATTAATGAGATTAATTCTTTATAGTGATATACCTAGTTTAAGATTCTGAAATCGTCGATAGATGCATGTTTTTTAATGAAGATTTGGTCAATCGTGTGGGAGCGTGTCAAAGAAAATTATTGGTTTCACAAGCTAAAAGTCAAATAATAATTTTGTCTGTTTTTCTTTGTCTTGTAAGAATTATTGGCTTGATGCTAGTATTCAAAGAAAAACAACTTGTTGAGATTGTAACTGAAAGCAATGTTCTCATTATAAACAAAAGCATAATTGAATTAATAGAACATCGTATGCCGATGTTCTATATCACTCTGGTCATCTAAAGATAAGATCATATTGATTAAGCATATTTGCTGTATGAAAACAATATGTTTCCTCATCGTTGACTTTTATGCAATCGGTACAATTCATGATTAAATCCTAGCTCTTCGGCACCTTTATTTTCTTTTTTTGTTTGTTATGAAAATATTTATTTTTTCCCACCCTTCCAATCAATCCTCCTCCTCTTTTCCCACCACCACCAGAATCTTGGCAAAGCTACTCCATTATTGTCTGCTTGGAAACAAATTCTTAACTCCTTGAAAAAAAAGGTTGGATTTTAGAAAGCGATTCCCTTCCTTTTAATTTCAGATTTTTTTTTTGGGTATGGTATCATAACTCTAAGAACACGAACGGTTACGATAGATTTTGGTAAGTGTTTTCTAATTTATCTTAATGCGATGAATTTTTTTTTTTTTAAATCCAATCCATCACTTTTAAAATTTGTCGGTTCTAAAAAGTTAAATAAGAGAAATGTCATTTATTCCTTTTTTCAGAAAATATAGAGTCCTGAAACAGATAAGGATTTCATTGTTTTTTCTAAATTTCAGAATATAATGGTAATAAACACATAAATATTAAATTGGAGTAAAATATTATATCGTTCACTCTAAACGGTCTAGTATCATGTCTAAGAGTAAAATATAGCAGTCCTTTGTAAGTGAGAGGTGAAATATTTAACAAGACATTATACATCCATTAAACATTAATTTCAAATTTATTAGAATAAATATCTACACAGATCATCTAGAACATCTACTCCTCTATTTTCTAGTGACCATAAATTTATTCATGTATTATTTGTTTGTTTTGATTGGGACATGAAACAACACTCGATCCAAAGCTTCTGCAAAAACATACATCTGTATGATGCCAATCTAGCTCGTTGTCTACTTGCCTTGACAAGGATTGCCAGGTATGAATTAAGCTCAAATATCTCAAACTTTGTCCGATGACTTTGAACCATTCAACTCTTCTTCATTATTAAACATGATGAAAATACATATTGGATGCTGTTTCTACTTTCACTAATAAAGGTGGATGATGAGTATCTCCTTGTAATGATGAGGATCTACCACTTTGGAGATCTACTCATGCTCAAATAATTCAGTTCTAGTGTTCCAAAGAAAAGTTTTAAGGTTTAGCCAAGTTTCAATTTTTGCTCTTAATATATATGTTTTACTAGTATTATTCTATCACAATTCTTTTAATTTACAAGAATGAGAGAACATGATGAGATCATTCATTCCCCTGTCCTATAAATATAATTATCAGCACCCAAAGGGCTTCTCCATGTATACGCATCTCCTTCAATCCCCTCGAGCTCGAGGTGATCAGGTTTTGCAAGGTGGAGAAGCAGGGCACATGCAACCCTTACACCATCACCATCTTTATCGATCGATCAATCGATTATTAGTTAGGCTTCTTCGACGTCTTTCCTTTCGCTTTTTAAGCAAAGAACAGCTAGCACTGTGCTTGCTGGTTCAAGTCAGGCATGCGCCATGCTTCTCCACCATGCACAACCAATCTTGTTCTTCTCATCAAACTGTAATGCTCACTATGTGAGTGTCTGAATGTTCATCATGGTTAATCTTATCTTCATATCACTGCAATATAGTTGATTAAATCTTTTTATATTTTGATGTTTCATTGTTTTTTGTGGATTTACATGCCACTTGTTTCATTGTTTTATGGAATTGCTTGTAGTGGTGTTTAACATGGCGAGGATGAGGACAATTATATACCTAACATTTGCTCATATATAAATATCTGGTGATTAAGAAAAAGTAATCACCTAAACCACTTTGTTTGACTATGATTGTCATCATTATTATTGAATTATCTCAAGTGTGGACATTAATCGTCCATAGTTATCCTAGTTAACTATGCAGATTGCAAGTTTTGAGCTCTTTCCAATAGCAGTGTAACTATTGCAAAGAAATTAGATGTAGAAGAGAGTCAAATATTTGACTTTTGTTGAAAAAAACATTTTGTGAATTAATTTGTAATTTGCTTTGTTATAATTTCTTAAATTAATCGCCTGACGGAGAAATTCTTTCATAATACATCGCAGTTGAATTTCAAATTCTAGATACCTAGTTTGACAGTCTAACCACGACATCTTACCCCATGCTATATGTTAATTCTCGAGATAATGATATTTAGATTAATCAAGTAAATTCTGTGATTCTAGTTTGCGGATCTGATTTTCGAAGCCCATGAGTTAATTGGGCTTTGACCTGTTAGATTTCTAATGGGCCTTTAGAGAACGTTTTTTTAATTTGTAACGGAGCCGTTACATGGCACAATGTGCAATCTTAACACCGTTAGAGAATTAGACGGGGCCGATTACCTTAAAGTTAAACCCTAATTCTTCCCTCGACGGGAGTGCCCGTGTAAGTGTCTGGTCGTTGCAGTTTCCATTTAGCAGCAATCACTTCGTCTTTCTTCGATCGAAGGATCTTGGGAGTTTATCTGGATTATCGATCAAACCTTCCTTATCGGGTAATTAATTATAAAAAGATTGTTTTTTTAGTCTTTCCTTTTGGGGTTCTATCTAATATTTGGCCCGGGTTGGTTTCCTCTTCGTGACACTCAATTTTCAGGGCGTTGGAAGATCAAAGAAGAGTTTTTTTCCCTGTCCTCCCTGAGAAGCATGATGAATTCTGTACAGAAGCCGCACATGTCCCGTGGTTGTTCGTCAATCGATCCGCTTTACGGGTTTAAGTTAGACAAAAGAAGGAGATTCACATTCCGAGCTGAAGTTCTAAAAATTTCCTCATGTCTTGTTTCGGACAAACAACAGAAAGTGAAGGCGGGATCTGCAAAGTCGTTGTCGAGAGCGAGCGAGAATGTAATAGAGATGGAGAGGAATGTGTTTGTTGGGACCTATGCTCGAGCTCCGGTGGTGTTGAAGAGTGGAAAAGGATGCAAAGTTTATGATGTGGATGGGAAGGAGTACTTGGACATGACGGCTGGTATTGCAGTGAACTCACTCGGGCACAGTGACCCAGATTGGATCAACGCAGTGATCGAGCAGGCTAATACTCTTACACATGTCGGCAATGTATACTATTCATTGCCTCAGGTAAAGTTAATCATTCTAGGTTTATCGTGGATCTTTTCCTTTCTTAAAATTGTAGCACAATGACTACCAATAGAAGCTGAAGTGGTATTGTTTTTTTCCCTTAGGTTCTAAATTGGGTACGTTATATATAATTCGAGGAAAGGAGGGAAATTTTCCCAACCTTTTAAGTGTTTGATTTTAACTGTTGCTTTTTGTTATGTCCTTTTTGTGATTAGTAAACTCCATGATGATTTTGTTCTTTCTAAGTTAATGCGGATTGATTAATGTGTTTTTATATGATCTCTGCATCCACATAACTACTATACTTTTATTTCAATTTAAATATCTAGTTTCTATATAGTTATTTTTGCCATTTATTCATTGCTAAATCAAGATTTGTCTCAATTGCTTCTTATTACTTTGTTTAACCCAACCACTAAACAAAATGCTTAAACCTAAGTTTATACTAGTTCGCTCGTCCATGCCTATAAACTGTCTTGATTAGCCTACAGCTCTCCATGAGGAACTAAGGGTGGCACAAACGTTCCTGTGAAGCGTTGATGCCCCCTTCAAGGTTTAGCATCCAACTCAGCCAACTATCTCTGCCATTACATTAACAACCTTTCCCAATTCGGTCATCATGCCACAATCCATTCAGATGGAAGAATTGACTCATTGTCTGTCAGGTCCAACTACTATTGTCAGCCCAAGTCAATAGTAATATAAAAGTTTACAAACACGCTTGATTAACCCACAATTCTATTGTGGAGCGTAATTAGAGTGCCACAGTATTATAAAAATCCGTCTGCTAGGTGATTAATTTTTTCAAAAAAATATCAATGAAATATTTGTTCCTTAAGTTAATTGTTTAATTGAGTTGCAGAAAACTCCCTAAAGCTGCACCCATCTGAAAAAAAATAAAACCCAATATCCTCTTTTTTTCCAATTACTTTGTTTCTGAACATGAAACTGAGGTCCCAAGTTTATGCATTCTTGTTTGTGATTTCTTTTTATTGCCTTTATATATTTTTGTATGTTGTAAATTTGACTTTTTCTTGAGCATCAGCACTCTTTCCCTTTTACTATCTCAATTATGAAGATGCAAAATGATGCAGGTAACTCTTGGAAAGCGCCTAGTAGAGTGTTCTTTTGCTGACCGCATTTTTTTCACAAACTCTGGAACAGAAGCAAACGAAGCTGCTATAAAATTCTCTAGGAAGTTCCAGAGACATTCACATCCAGAGGAAAAATTTCCTGCTACTGAGTTCGTTGCTTTCAGTAATAGTTTCCATGGAAGGACACTGGGTGCTCTGGCGCTGACAAGTAAAGAGCAGTACAGGCTACCCTTTGAACCTGTCATGCCTGGGGTCACATTTATAGAATATGGGAATATTAAAGAGGCTCTAAAAGCCATTCAATCTGGCAAAACTGCAGCAGTCTTTGTGGAACCAATTCAAGGTGAAGGTGGGATATTCAGTGCTACAAAGGACTTCCTACAACTACTTCGAACTGCATGTGATGATTCTGGAGCTCTCTTGGTATTTGATGAGGTAAGCCTCTTAGATCATGCGTGTATATATAAACACATATTAAGATGTCCCCATACATCATTTCCTTTTAGAAGGAAAAAAAACACACATACTGGCAATGCCTTAGTCTTGAAAGATCATTATCCTTCAATCAACCACTGAAATTGTTTTGTATCTTCGTACGCAAGCAATATTTCTGTCACAAAAGTTGTACAGAATAGAGAATGTTGCACTACTAGATAACAATGTTTATTTAGTGAAACATGTTTGTTCAAGATACAAATATCACGAATATCTGTTATATGACATAGTTAAGTTGTGTAGTTGCTGATTATGTATTTGTAGGTCCGCTCTCTACCTTTTGCCCGCATTATTTTTCAAGCTTTTCACTATCTATTGTTTATGTGCTCAGGTCCAATGTGGGTTGGGCCGAACTGGTCATCTCTGGGCCCATGAAGCTCTCGGCGTGACACCTGACATAATGACCCTTGCGAAACCCCTCGCCGGAGGTCTGCCAATTGGTGTTGTCCTCACCACTGAAAGGGTTGCAGCAACCATAAGTTCCGGAGACCATGGGAGCACTTTTGCCGGCGGTCCGCTCGTCTGTCATGCTGCCCTTGCAGTATTGGATAAAATCCAGAATCCCGATTTCTTGGCTAGTGTAAGCCGAAAGGGACTCTACCTTAAAGAATTACTACTCAAGAAGCTGGGAGAGAACCCTCATGTGAAAGAAGTACGTGGGTTTGGGCTTATTGTCGGAATTGAGCTGGATGTCCAAGCTTCACTGCTTGTTGATGCTTGTCGAGATGCCGGCCTGTTGGTGCTGACTGCTGGAAAAGGGAATGTGGTTAGGCTTGTCCCTCCGTTGATCATATCGGAGGAGGAGTTGGAATACGCAGTCGAAGTTCTAAGCGCATGCTTGCCTTCTCTCGATGGTAATAGTAATACTTCTAGTTAAATCTATATATAGAGACAAGTACCTGCCAATAAGAGCGGTGTTAATATTGGTTGGCAATTGTTTGTGTGGAATAATCTTAATTTCAGCTATTTTAGTGATGCCTAAATTAATGGCCAATCTGTTCATGAAGTCATGTAGTGACATTCTGTATTTGAACGAACAAACTGTTGAGAAGATTTGTGATTTATTTATTTGTGATATTTTATTTTATTTTTATTATAAAAAAAATGCATCTATCTTTTTTTCACCTCGTCGTTTTTCTTTATAAAAGATATGTCAAATACGAGAGAGACAATCCATCTTCACTACATGGTACGCATTAGATCGACACGATTGATCTACAATAGAAAGTTCAAAGTTCGATAGCAACGAGGAATAAATATTTACCACTATGGCATGCACTAGATCGACACAGTTGATTTGATATAGAAGTTCCAAATTTTGATAATTCTGTGAGTGGAACGAAGTAGGTCTTTTGTGGAAGAAGAAACATAGCAAGCGATGAAGGAACCATCTTCATTAGTAATATCAAACAAAAGTGGATAACCACTGTCGATCTGAAAACAAAAGTTTAGAGACGCAGGGCTGAGTTGATCACCTTGAGAAAAGATAACGTACGGATTGATTACATAATTAGAACATGACATTCTCGTTCCAAGATCAGCTTATAATTCTCTTAATATAATTGATTAACACCTGATCGATCAGCCATTCACCAACTCAAGGTGAAGGGTATTATTTTTTTCTCCTATCTAATGAACATAGCTCAGAATGCTTTCGCATCTACAACTAAAACAAATAGAAGAGTTTTAGTTTACTTATTATCAATTTGAATAACCTGAAACACAGAGCAACGCCTCAGGCCTTATATGGCTGGTCTCGTTCCCTCGAGGGTAGATGACGCTTAACTGCTGAAGGCATCAGCTAATCACTTTCTTTTTTCTGATTTCCAGCTAACGCATAATGCAAACGTTTAATTGGTCTTGGATGGATATTGGTTGAACCTTAGCACAAGGTTTGATAGTTAAACCTTGAACCCGATGATGATCGGCACGAGAATAGGCTATGGTCAACTGAAGAACAATGTAAAGAGTAGTCAGACAGAATATAAAATAGGACCTGTCTCAAACTATTTCAAATATTGTTCTCCAGATTAAGTAAAACAACTCACCCTATAACAAAAAAGCATGAAGCGAGAGCCTCACTTCTCCATTTCTTTTGGTATAATAGGCTTTCCTAAATAAACAAGTCGCATCTCTTCTCTCCATATCTGCAACAAAATTGTTTGACCATATTATTCAATGAAGTAGGGTGGGAAATTCAAGTAAAGCAATATACCGTGTCACGAAATTCAAGTCGGATATGAGGCACATTGGTTCTATGGATGTCATTGCAATCAGGTCCTCGCTTGTAATAATGTTTCCCAATCCAATGCGACTATGGAAGATTAGTCAAAGGATTAACAAATGGAATCACCCAACCATAATCATATTGGTGCATTGAGCATCAAAAGCTTACCTTAAGAGCATGTGAAAAACCAGACTGGCAAACTGAATTCCTGGCAATTTCACATAAATCACACGAGCTAAGTTTCCACACCTGTGAAAGGGAGTAACTAATTAGGGGGCGCTAAGGGTTTATAGTTTTTTTACTCCAGCACAGTGAAGAAATCATTTAGATAGATTACCGAGGCTGCAATACTGTACTCTTCCACCAGAGGTTCTTTTGTTAGATGAATTTGCAAAGGATCATCTGTTGAAAGAGAAACATTTAGACCTCTGCGAAAGAACATTGGGAAAGGGTTCCGATGATAATCCAGAAATAGTGAGTTGTTGCTTAGAGGAGACATCGCCAAACCTATCTGGTAGCAAAGAAGCAAAACTCAGCGCATGTAATATGGTACAGAATGAGAGAAAATAGATCATAGCAATACTTCTAATTAAAAAAATGGAGCTGCCACTACCTGAGCCAGATAATACAAATACTGCAGGACGGGGGACTTTCTTAGCTTGATTCCATGAGCAATATTATTAGCACAAAGAAATGTCGCAGCAAGGTGATCAATGTCACCAGCCTGCAGATAACAGACATCAGATATCACATGATTAATAAATAAATGAATGTCAATTCAGATTAAGTGATACCTCTCCTGAATGAGGGCGAAATTTGATTGTTGTCAGGCCCTTGGACTCACGAAGCTGGAATTATGGAATTAGAATGGCATTCAAAAAAGCATTAAACAAAGTTAAAAATGGCAGAATATAGACCTGAATAATAGACACAGCCAGAAATGGACTATCATCTGGGCATAAAAGAGTATTGAGTATAGAACAAGCACCTTGTTCAGTGTATACAAATTAGCATAGCAATAATACGCATAATATGAGAATGCAGGGTTAAAAACATTTGTCCATTGTTCTGGAGTTGGCATATGCTTTGTTGGGCGTCTTTCTGGTTTGCTTTCATCATCCACCAAATCTAGACCCACAACCTGATAAACAAAGTATGGTTGGTTCATAAATGTGCAGAACCTTTCATCAAAAAAATAATAGAGTAATGATACGCTTAAGGAAAAAACTCAAGGAATGCCTCAAGAAATGGCATGGCAGCCAACATGTACAAGTCCGATTGTCTATGCCGGTTCAAGTGATGGATGGTAAATAAATATACTGGCTTACATAATAAGGTTGGTCTGAGCTGCACCAAAACGAATCAGGTTCAGTCAATGTACCAACACTTGCATTCAAACCATGATTCTTACACTTTCAAGAGATCTCGATGGCCAACACATTATGGGTAGATTTAACTGGGTAGTTAACATCTCATACTAGTTAAGGTTATGGAGGATGAGCCCCCGGGGGTAGTGTCATGGCTCAGCCCTCCAGTGATAGATCAGGGATCTAGAGTTTGAGACTCAGCTGCGGTCTAATATTGAGAATTTTTCTCTTTAATGGGTAGCGAACCTAAGAATGCTGGCTATCATGATGAACCACCATATGCACTTCCCCGATTTATCCCAGCGGCCGGTGGAAAACTTCCATGGGGCAAAGCCGGTTGCCCAGATTCGACTGTTAACAAATTAATCATTTTTTTAAGGTTATGGAGGACGAACTTCGTAACAAACTAGAAGTTGAATGATCCTGATGGTGAGGTTCTACTAAACTTTATCCTCTTGAGTTTTTCTTCTCTTCCTTACCTGGTGAGATCCTTATCTCCCACTGTAGGCTCACTTCTGTGATTATGATGAACTAGCATTGTGGGCTGCGTGGTAGAGTTGGTAATAGGAGACAAAAGGAATTTGAGGCAAAAAAATGTCTGATCAATTGTTAGTGTTTGAGGGAGCTTTTGGGAAATTGTGCAAGCCAGAGCTTCTTCATTGTTTAGGTCAGGAGGTTCTACTGTCCATCTTTTAATTATAACGGCGTCGAGTCGTGTCTGAATGAGAGAATATCAAACCCAGGTATGGCTTATCAACCCACCTGCTGAAACTGAGTTTGAAATTAAGCTAAAGTTAACGAGACATGTTATTATCTAGACCATCATAGTCTTCCCCATCTAAGCTGAATGCAAGGGTGTAAAGATTGGTTTAGGCTGCTGAAGTCAGAAAACAGACTGAGGAGGTAATCCTGTATTATCTTTTACTCTCTTCCTCCTTTTTGTTGCTTCTAAAACTTATTGACTTCCCACACTTATCCACCTTTGTGGATATTTGTTGTCTATTACTGATAATTGTAACAAAAATATGACAGTATTGCTTACTAGTTAATATAGCATATATTAAGTGCTTAACTGTGTTACTGCTTCCTATGATAATGAAGTTTGAACATGTTAACATTCTGAGTTAAACTTTTGGAGGTAGCATGATGCTAAAATTGAGCTGAACCATAATGCACATAACATGAACTGTTAAAAAAAAAAAAAAATGAACTGTTGTTATATACACCTATAGTTGGCTCACTAGCAGATAAGTTAATATTATTTTGGCAGCACATACAGTAAATGTGTATTTTTGAGCAGTTAGTGCTACAACAATCATACTATGTTTAAGCATGCACGGTGTACCTCTCCATAGTATTGAAGAGTAAGTTAAAACCCATAGGTTCCACACTGGACATATAAACAAGTGAAATACCTAAAAGGTGTCAATCATGCGCAAAGATAAATGAAAAATAATTATAAACATATGGTGATACAATTGTGATTATGTTGCATGTAATAATACCCTACTTTGTCATTCTTTTATTACATATTATAGTATTCTCATTCAACTTTTTCAATTCGATGCTCTCTGGTCGTTACCTCTACATCTTTTTGAGGTGCATGCTAGTATGAATCAGGGGATAATAAGATATATTTGTTATTTGATTTTGGAGCTTCTCTTCCTAGGACTTACGAAGTTTGGCTTCTTGAATTCTATCTTGTTTTACTAGTATGTCTTAGTATTCTGTAGATATGTTTAGTTATCAATCTTCTTATAGTCTTGACTAAGCATGCAACCGATGATGGATGTTTTTTACCTTTTATTGAATTAACTCATATTAGCTGTCTCAACTTCCCTGCTAAGGAAAAGGGTGGACTTGAGGCGTGACACTATAGGAATGTATGTATTTTATAGAGTGACACGTAGCAAAAATAAAATTGATAATATTTCCAATTACAATACTTTCTGACAGTACAAGGGCAATGCCAAACTTAAAACACAAAGCCAAATGCAAAGTTAGCAAGAAGCATGCAACAAACAAGCAAATACCTGTTTCAAAAAAACATGCAACTGTGGGTGTGAATCTGGGTCTACTGTGACCTCAAAAAGGGGAAGGAAGATATTGTCAAGAAGCGTTTGAAATGAGTTAACTATACCCATTTCCTTGTAAATATTGTATAACCTTGGAATCTGCAAAGGATAAAATATAGTTGTCAAACATCCTTCAAGTAAAATCAATTACATTATATATGAATTTAAATATCATAATAATTTAAACATCACAAGCATGAGAACAAAAAACCAGTAAAGACTGATCACGTCAATATAAATGTCACGGATCATTTAATGTTCTGAACAGTAAGTATACCAATTACTAAGTAAAAAAATGGATCCCAACTGATATTTTAGAATCAAGGGAGACTAGACCTTGCAAATAATTATTAATCCAACAGCAGTGCTCAAAAATATAGATGAAATTTATAAGAATAGGTCAAAATCATATGCATGAAAGTTGAAGTTAAATGTGGGAGCACAAATCAAGCCACATCTAAACTTATGATCATATTATTTCGTAAGCTACAAAACTGGATAACGTATTAAAAGAAAATAAGTTTATTTATATGATCCTCAGATGCAATTTAAAGATCAGAGATGATCTAACATAAATAGTGAGAAGCAACTAAATAGTTAAATGTAGTTAATTTGTACATGGCCAAGATAGAGGTAAGCGTCAAATTATGTAGGAATTCAGAATCAGATTCACATATGGCATTATACCGGTTAATCACACAATGGTTCAAGGAAAACTGCAAACAAAACAGAAAATAAATTCAATACCACCTGATTGATCGAAGGGTAAAATATCACAGTTGAATAGATAACCAAGAAATTAAAGCTCCGGGGTCACATTGCTGAAGAATATACCTGAATCAACCAAACAACGTTTTTACTGTATAGTTCATTATTAACTATCCAACTTGCAAGCTGGTCCCACTCACTTTGCTTCCTTCCATATATGGATATTCTATATTCTGCCATCTGATAAAACAATGTGGATAAATTATAGGAAACAATGCAATATCAATTACCAAAAAAAAAAACAATAGCTAATATACGTCCTCCAAATAAATATAATCCAGGCAAGCCTCCAATCTTATATTCTGAAATTTACTTAAGATTTAAATAGATGTAATTTAGGGATAATTAGAATTTATGGGAATTAAATTAGAGATCTTACAATTGAACCAGGTAAATTAAAAGCCAATCAAGAGATTTTACTGAGGTTATTTTGAGGTTAGATGGGATGTTCTAGGAAACAATGCAATATCAATACCAATTATAGGAAACAATGCAATATCAATTACCAATAAAAAACAATAGCTAATATAAGTCCTCCAAATAAATATAATCCTAGCAAACCCTTGAATGTTATATTCTGAAATTTACTTAAGATTTAAATAGATGTAATTTAGGGATAATTAGAATTTATGGGAATTAAATTAGAGATCTTACAATTGAACCAGGTAAATTAAAAGCCGATCAAGAGATTTTAATGAGGTTATTTTGAGGTTAGACGGGATGTTCTAGAGTATTATCAGGTGTGATTTGATTTAATTTCACTTTCGGCTAAAACCGAGCTTGAACCAGAATTAAATTAAATGCTTTATGGTTGAACCAGTCATGAACCAGTTCAGTTGACCAAGTTTAATAGGTTATGTTTTGGGTAGATCACCACTCTTGCCACATTCAATGACGTGATCAAATTGCCTGACTGCTGCCGCTCACGACCAACCTGCAAGCATGGTAGTTAAAATCCCGATTAAAATCTTAAAATCCTAAGATTTTACGATTTTTGACCTCCGAACGATTTAAATCGGAGTTAAAATCCTAATTTGTTAAAATCCCTTTGAAATCCCGATTTTAATCCTTAAAATCCCGATTTTACGATTTAAATACGATTTTAACGATTTAAAAAAAAATCTTTTTTTCCATTGAACCCGGTTCATTTTAAAAAAAAACGGTTCAATCTGAAAAAAACCTGCTTTCCAAGTCGCGTGCATGCCCCAATCGGCTAATCCCGTCGCATCTCTTCTCATTTTTCCACTTGCTCGCGTCTTCCCTGCTCGGTTGGTGGAAGTTATTTGACTATTTTGTGGCTTATGGATGACATTTTTAATATAATATTGATTATGAATGCAAGTTTATCTAAGTTTGTTTAGCGATTTAAAAGTCTTTTTTATTATTTATGCTATTTGACATCCATATATATGACTTTATAATTTTATATGCATATATATAGGAATTTTATAAAATCTTACGATACGATTTACGATTTTAAGATTTACGATTTTAAGTACCCCTTCCGATTCAAGTTAAAATCCCGATTTTAACTACCTTGCCTGCAAGCCCCTGCTGGCCTTCTCCTACCTTGTCCTGCAATGCTTTGGTAGCAACTCCTATAATGCATGGCTCCTTTTCAATGATCATGGCGTGACCACTATTGAGGCTAGCGACACGAACTGCTACGTGGGTACGACCAAAGCATCGCACGACATCGGAAGGAGATGCGGTCATCCAAGTTGGTCACACATGTGACCGTGACAGTAGAATATGAGATGCTGTCATTTTTTTTATGGTACTTGGTTGGGGAGATGCTGCCAAAAGAAAAAGGAAGCTAAATTGATATTATTATTATGTCTTATTGTCCACTTGAATTTTTGTCTCTTGTACTCTAGGCTTAAATTTGTGAACATTGATGTGATCTTAGTTTGACATTGAGGGTTCTTACTTTGGACTTTAACCTCGGATCGGAAAAGTAAGTTTTGTGTTTTATCTTTTTTCACTGTGTTTTAACCACTCCTTTTTCTTCTTCTGCTCACTTCAAGTGAAACACAACAATTCCATATATCCTTTTGATTATTGCTAGCAGTGAAACTTTTTTAGTTAAATATGCAAGTTGTTCTACTTTTTTTTTAAAAAATGATTAATAAAAAAAAAAAATTGTTGTTCAACTCAAAATGGATGTTTGACCAAACAAGCACCATAGAAAATTGTTGTGTGGCCATCGTGGGTGTCATGTCATGCCTACGACCGTGGCAACTCCCTTGGGGCTTAACATTGAATTACCCAAATCCATACAGACTAATGAATGTATGACTACAATAATGACACTACAAAATAATGTATCTTACTTCACATACATTGAACTTCCTGTATATTCACACGGAGTGCTTACATAATAACTCTATCAAATGAGAAATGACAATTCCACTGTGCAAAATATTATATTACCATGTATATTAAATCTAGTAAATGAGACTAGAAAATAAATCAAAACATGAAAGAGTGATGAAAGAAAAAGGAAATTACCTGGTATTTACTAACAGCGAGATCAGAAAACACTTCCTTTGTAAGCTCAGCCATAAAACGACCTATAGAAGAATTAAGAATACAAGCTCAAGTCCCGTAAATATTGCATTGCTCTCAAAGTGAGAAGCACCACATGCTACTTCATAAAACATCATATATAATGTAACAATTTGTTTATATATATACACAATTAAGGTTGAATGGCTGATGGTGATGGTCTAACAGGACAAAAAACAAAAACACTATGCAGAAGAGAGGAAGAAACTTATTCCATGAAATACCACCAACATTAACAAAACAAAGCACACAAGCATGTACAAAAGAACTGCACTGTGGAACTACTCTATGAACTGTGAACTCAATCATACACAATCACAGAAAAAGTATTGCACTAGCTTTATCAGAAACGGTTTGTTAGAAGATTGTTACTTTCCTGCAATACATTTAATGTTCAGCAATTTCAAATTTCAATCAAAAGCCAGCAATGAAATGGAGATAATAAAGAATCCCCACAACTAGGAATAACCACTGTGGCATAAAAAAGTATGCTGTCAAACAATGGAATGGAAATATACAATAGGATGAATACCATAATTCAAATTTTCTACATTGGAATGTCAAAGGGCTAGATTAAATACCTTGTATGAGATTATCTTGCTTCAGAAAAATTTCCCGTAGCCTACTCTGGCCACAAGGATTGTATTTAAGGTTGAACTTATCAAACCGATGAAAGGTGCTCTTGTCTGCATGGACATCTAAGAGATCAACATTAAGATCAGACCTGTCTCAAAAAGAAAAAAATCAATAAATTTTCCTACAGAATAAATCCAGGAAACTGAAGAACATTGTGGTCAGAGTACCCAGTCAAGTCCAAACTTTCGAAAACCTCTTTCAGTGTCATATAGGTCCCGTCTCTGAATATCACAACCTGCAACAAGCCAAGGGATGAGGAATTGCGTCTAATATAAAATGCAAAGTTTACAATTACAACTAGTTCCCTTGTCTCAAAGTCAAGTCCCAGAATACAAATGACAACCTACAAACCTCGTCAGGTTCCTTCCTCAGCTTTGATTTAATGAATCTCAACAGATGCTTCTGGTTCATACATGCTGAGTGATGAACATGAGTGTCAACCTTCCTGACATTGTAAAAATCACGATGAGGAGCACTTTTCTGAGCAAGAAATTCTCTATCCGCGTTGAGCATCAAATGAAGATTGAATTTCTGGAAGAAGTCATTCCATTAAAATAGACAGCAAGAAAGTACATTTGATATCTGGCAATTAAAAAAAATCTTTTCAGGTAGATCTCAAAAGGCTGTGGTACCTGCTCAAGAAGGTCTAGACGCTGATGGCATAATGTTCTGATATTTCCAACTGCAAGAACTCGGAGGATATAGTGCAAGTCCGTAAAAAAGGTTGTAGCATCAGCAACTGGGAAAAGCCTTTCTTTTACTGAGTAAAAAATTCAAGTAAATCATCAGCCAAACTAAAACTAAAGGCATTGGGTCGCAATATATCATAGAGTTAAGCTTCAGTGAGAATTCTTACAATCTTTATTAGCATAAACATGAGCAACTCCGTCCACCATTTGGAACACATGCTAAGACAAAACAATATTATTATAAACAACATTTGCTGAAGAGAGATAGATGCTCACTTAGAAAAAATGAGAAGCATATTTTGACTGACAGACAAAACATACATCTGTCTTCTGTTCGAGCACATACGCAAAGGGGTTAAGGTTAGGCTTTGGTGTACTAGGGTCCGTTATGACCTCTTTCTCCCAAGGAGCAACTTCCTCTCTGAAGACATAACTCTCTCGCAGTGCAAGACATTTCTGGAGAATTATATAGACATCTTCATCAGGAGATGATCTCTCTACAATCAGAAAAAACACAGATTAGAAGGTTCTGTGGGTGTTTGAGACAATGAAAAATGCTTCATATTCTAGAGAAATTTAATATATTTATGTACCCCACAAGGGGCAGATAATTTGAGTTATGATTGACAGTACTTAAATCATTGTTAGGTTCCACAACCATGATAATTTTTCAAATAGAAAGAGTCAAATTAATATAAATTAGAGTCATGGGGAATTCAATAATAATTTTTATGACAGCAATGCAGACTATTTTTTTTAAGAACACAATGCTTCCACTATTGTGAAACAGAAATAGAAAGAACTAAAAAAGGTTGACAATATATCAAATCTAGAAGTGTAAAAAAGTGTAACATGGTTGATTAAGAAGAATATACTGTTGAGAGCCTAAAACAAAAGAAAACATGCACAATATTTCACAATCTACTGGAATATAACATACCCGTTGGAGTAATTTTTAGTCTCACAAAAGTTTCTTGTTCAGGCTCTTTTCTAAGAATATCTGCTGCTACAGGGTCAGGTTGTACACCATGCAGATTACCAGACACACTATGAGATCGAATCATGCTAGATGCAGTTATTGATTTTGGATCACCATTTCCAACAATATGATTAGGCAAAGCTTGAAATAAGCCTTTGCTGTTATCACCCTTCACACAAAAAATCAAGACAATGAGAAGTCACTCCATAGGTCTAGCATTATAATAAATCCAAAAAAAAAAGGTCAATAGCATGCTGCTTGTGAGGCAATTGATTGTCTGGAATTACTACTTATGCCTGCCATTGGTAATTGTAGGCAAGCACAAATGTATAAAGGACTAAAACATGGACAAGAACATTACATTCATTTACTTGTGCAAAATTTGATTGTCAACTACATATGCCTGCAATAAGTGATTGTAAGCAAATGCAACGACTGCAAAAGAAATGTGCAGTAAGGATGCCAGGTTACATGAAAATATAACATTTGACACTTTTAATTATTTTATAGCACTTATAACATAATGAATCTATGATAGAATACCTATTTTAGAAAAATAAAGCATAAAATATTTTAATAATTTATATTAACAAGGAAAAAAATTACAGAATTTATTATTTTTATTATTTTTTATTTAATAGTGGCAAAGACAAATTGATGTTACAATTCTAAAACAAACTAAAATGAAAATTTTAATAATTGTTTCTGAATTCAACATTTTTTGGAAGAAAACATGAAATCATGCAAACAACAATTTTTTACAAATTCATCTCAGATATACGATTAATTTTATATTATCCAAAGGTCAAAGAAAAAATATTGATATAGATAAAAGTATCTCATACTGTTCTATATCAACTTTCTATATTTAGGATAGCCTTTCTCAATTTGTTATATTTTAGTGTAATATTCATGTTAGTTGAATGCAGGAAATGGCAGTTGTAAATTAGTTTTAAGCCACAGATGCATTTGAAGCTTTTAAGGCCTAAATGCAATGAACCTGTAGCTCACAGGTCATTTGCAAGCAACCAAATGCCTGCAAATAGATGAGTTATCTGCAAACAACTACCCAGTCCTTTAATATTCCAAGAAACAATTTCAAAATTGCTTTTGTATCTAAAGATTACAGTGCCACAATGATATGCAGTTAAGCAAGACAAGCAATATGTAACTGTAGGAGACTCTGCAAGCAGATTTAAAGTACAAGAAAAAACTGAAATTTCCCTATAGTTGTGCTACTTATATATCAACTAAGCATAAGAAGTACCTACAAGTACCAAAGACTGCAAAGTATGATGCACCATCAGCGACCATGGAATTCTTGCATAGCACACTGAAAATGTATGCACTATGGTGAACTTTTGGAAGTAAGATAATTGATTTTTACTTCTAGGTTTTATGAAGATTAGATGATTTTGTGTCGGAGGAACAGAAGAAATTGCTTAGATCAAGTGAGTTTACTGTTACAGCAGAACTCCAGAAGGTACAACAAGCATACCTACAGATACCTGCCGGCACTAAGAACATAAGGTTAGGTCCCTTGGAGTATTCATATTCTTACCCCCATAAAACTAGACACTGCATCGAATGCCAAAATTGTTGCTGATGAGAATAAGGTGGTGCAATCAAGTGGATAAAACAATGCAATGGTTCATGTTACCTGTACAAACCTAGAGGCACACTAACACTAGTCTAGATAACAAGCATAACATTGCATAGCATCGGGAAGTATATGCTTTACTAATCCTAGAGTGGTAGGCAAACATATAGCTTGGCAACCCTTAGCCATCCTTAAGGTAAAGAAGTATTATATTTATATCTATATTCATAAACATTTTGCTTAATAGAAGATCTCTTCCACTCTGAATATCAAAGTATCAAATTGATTAGCATGACGTTGACTAAGCTTATAAGAGGAAGAATAAAAACAAACAAAAAGACAATGAAGGTACAAGGTGCACTTACTACGAAATGTCCATTTGTGTGTAAATAGGCATCATCAAGTTTTGCATCATTTTCCATATTATCGTCTTCCTCTGAACCATCTTGGCTACCAAAAGCACTATGAACGGAAGATTTAGGAGAAGCAGGTCTGATGACATGTCCCCCTCTTTTATTTGGGATCGCATGAGTAGATTGCTTATTACCTAACACATCAAAGCTGATTAAATCAATAAATCCTTTTGCTTACAACACCAAAAGTATAGGTCATAGGAAAAAATATTTCCGTGAAGGAAACCAAAGAGAGATCTTTTACTAATATAATCATTGCTGTCTGAATAAAGAAAAAAAAAACATTTGAGGGCAAAACAAAAGGTTTCCATCAATAAATTATCCATGATTATTAAGGCAAAAAAGAGGGATCTTGCATTGTTGTCAAAATATCCTTATTCAAGTTGGCAATTGTAGAATCTTCAGTTATCAAAGATAACTTCAAGTCTTCTGGATCAGTACAAACCATAACTAATTTCACAATCACTGCCATGGTGTGTGCCCTAATATAAGCAGTATAAGTTTCTCAATTTGTCAGCCAAAATATGGAGGGATTAAAGCCTCAACAGATCATGGTAGAGCACCTAACTTACAACAGTTAGCCCTTCATGGATAAAGAGTTGGAATACACAAGCTCCAATGGTTGTAGTGTTGTACCATATATTATCTTAATGACAATCTTAATAACAATAATCTTAGATCCAGTAAACTTGTCCATTTTTCCAGTCTACTCAACTTGACAGTTAGCTAGCTTAAGGGACATGCTCAATTTGTACTACTAGTACTTGAATTACCACTGAAAGAACAGAGTATCAATCTGTAAAGATATACCTAGAGTGCCAAAGAATTGAAGAATCGTTCAATGACTAGAAATTATATCAACATAAACAGCATTACACTGTGAGAAAGGAAAAGTGATTGACAAGCTCCTATTAATATGGGGTCCTAGAAAAAGTTGGACCACATTGGGTCTATTGTACGCAGTCTTACCTTGCATTGCAAGAGGTTGTTTCCGCGATTCGAATCCGTGACTATAAAGTCACATGGCAGCAACTTTAGCGTTGAGCCAAAGCTCCCCTTCATTGATAACAATATAAATAAATGATTGTTTGGTTGAAAGTGGCAAAGTTTGATCCAAAATGAGCCTTTAGAGAAAACTTCATAAGAGGTTCACATGAGATTTTTCAAATGGGTCAATAGTATAGCAAAAAAATCACAGTACACTATTTTTCCATCATAAACATACTGTAATATAATAGGAAAAAAGAATAGAGAAAACAATAGCCTAATAAGAACCTAAAATATTCATATGACATAGCTAGTTGATCCGACATATTCCATATGCTGATAATCTTTCTTTTAAAACAAAAAATTATCGAATACATTTTTTCTATATCTCAACCAAGTACCAAAACAACAAGGTTCCATTCCCATACCTCATTCTTAACAAAGTCACCCTTAAAACAGCATATGGATGCAATAAAAAAACATTTAACATGCAAATTAGCCCTTCAGATGATCGTTCAATTGCAATAGAAGTCTAATGGGAAAATGATACATGCGTGACGATCATACTAGAAGCTCCAAGCGGGTATTACTTACAGGACGGCCAAAAAGGGTTAGAGGGTTGTGTATAAAACACCAAACACATCGCAAGAAAAATATTGGATGTAAGAAATGGAGCCATGTGAAAGTTGTCTCTAGTGGATGTAAAAGAAAACCCATCAACATTGGCTAATAACAGTAGAATGATGCACGTAATAAACTGCAAGCAGGAACATTTCAAACGACTGCACGTAATTTGCTCGCAAATGTAAGTCCCAAAAAAAAAAACAATAAACAAAACAAGTTATTGGATAATCTATGTTTTATAATCTATGTTTTAACTTCTCTCCGTCAATACGGAGAGAAGTTAGAAAATGGTGATCCATAAGTACCTTCCGGAACGGTTTGCAGTCGAGGCAACCCTTCGGGAATCGGATATCCCTTTTGATCCTCCTCCACCAAGAACGGCCCATTCGTCACCGGCACCTGCCCCTCCAGAGCCTCCTCCTCCTCCTCCCCGTCCGTCTCCGCCGCCGCCGTTACGTCCGGCAACGACACCGACCCTCCGACGCGACGGTAGTACCCGGGGCTTTTGCGTCGGGGGCCGTACTGGCCCCGCCTCCACCGCCTGGGATCGTCGCCCTCGTCTTCGAGGGCGGCATCGCGGCGACGGTCGCGCTCCCTCTCGACGGCGCGGGCGAAGTCGAGGACCTGACTTAGGGTTTTGCGGTGCATGTAGTAGGCGGAGACGGCGACGACGGAGGCGCCGACGAGCGCCGCCACAGCGAGGTGGAGAGCGTAGGCGTCCATCCGGCGCGCCTCCGATTGATTTTCCTCGCCTAGGATTAGGGTTCCTGTCCGAATCCTTCCAAGATGCGAAATGGAGAATGAGGCGAGGGAGAACTGAGAAGGGGCCTGTCGGCTCTCGGCTCGGCGGCGGTGTTGGGAGAAGAGAAGGGGAATACACGAAGAGGTGATGTATAAATAGTGGTAGAACGTTCGGGTGAATAGTTGGGTCGCCCGGTGCTGGATAAGAAAAGTAGGAAGTAAAGGATGCCCACTTCCATGATAAATTATTGTCATTCTACTTTATTAAATATTATCCCAAGAATAATAAGTTTATTATTAAATTTTATGAAAGTCGTAAATATCAAAATACTTTTAAAAATATATTTATAGCTATTTTTTAAAGGAAAAAAAATCCAAAAGTTATATTTTTTCTAAATTTCCACTTGAGTTTTTTTTATTAAACAGTCACTTCGCCAGTAATGACTCATATATACTAACTTAACTATCCTTTAATTTATTATTTTTATTATTATATTTTATCTAAGTCTAAAACAAAACATATGTTACGTGAATATAATTTAGTAATTACTGTAATAGATGTAAATGTTAAGCGATGAAATTGAATCTGTATTATAATGATTATGAAATTGTAATTGCAAGTAGTATTTGTTATAATACGAATAGTCGTTGTAATTTCTTAGTTAATATTTTTAAACAGGTAAAATATATATTGTAGTAATTATGAAATTTTGTTTTTATAGTATGTGTAACTGTTATAATTTTATAATAATTACAACGTGCTCGTGCTCAACCGATTTAAATTTATGTGAAAGATAAAAATAGAAATAATAATTAAAGGATTGTTGAATAATAATATATGGATGACTAATGGGATGGGATGTTTTTGATAAAATAAAATGAGGTGTATTGAATGATTATTATTTTTAAATAAGGATGGTCTTTTCACTTTTGTCTTTTTCTTTTTAAATAAATAAATGCAATTTAGCGAGATTAAAAAAAAAATCAACGCTAGTAGAAGCCACAGAGCTGCCAAATTAATTAGTGGGGAGATCAATTACATGCGGGCGTGGCGTATAGTCCCGTGAAAGAGCCACGTCAATGGGATTGCGACGCGTAAGTCTGTCGTTGGTCCTTTTCGTCAGGAGATATCATACATAATTCTCATGGACAACAGTATCAATGAGAATCGACTCATACAACACTAAGGATGTGGCTCCTTTAGCTTCTAAAGTGTCCATGATACTGATTCGGTGAAAAGATGATAAATTATTATTTTAAATATTCATATTTGACCCTTAATTATAATATATTTTATAAATTTTTTTTTAATGAGACATAAATTTGAGACATTAGACTTCTAGACCGTCCACTACGAGCACTTCCTGATTTATCCCAGTGATAGATCGAAATTTTCCATAGGATCGAATCGATCATCCTAGATTTACCTGTTACCTGATCCAACATCTTCCTTTAACTTCTAAAGCATGTTGATTATGTCCTTATAGTGGACTGATGGTTAGTGCGTGAGCGTTGTCATCAAGAGATCTGGAGGTCAAATATTGGCAAAGCCAGTATACCCATCCTTCCCATCACGTTAGCCCATAGTATAGCTCGTATTTATCTCCCGGTTTTAGATCAGTACTTCCGATTCATTTTTTCTCATGCTGTTAATTATAATTTTTTAAAAATATATATATAACAAAAATATTTATATAATTAAGTTTTTAATTTTTCTTTCGCTCGACGAGGACACGTTCGCTGGCTAGGAAAGCAAAGTGAGTGCGGGACTCTTAAAGCGGACGGAAGCGATCGGAAGCAGGCCACGCGTCGAGCATTTCAAAGCGGCCGGAAGCAGGCCCCCGTCGAGCATCCTAGTCATCCTCGCTCGCTGCTCTGCCGTCGCGGCCGCATGACTGCCGCTAGCGAGGAATACGCCGACTCGGCGGAGAAGCCATCTTCGATTCCCTCGCACGTGAAGCCGGCGGCGGGTTTTCGTTGGGCGGGATCGCGGAGGAGTGCTGCCTGCAGCCGATCGATGGTCATCAAGACGCGACTGCAGCTCGACCGGGTCGGGGCGTACCGCGGCATAGTCCGATGCGACGCGACGGTGGCGAGGGCGGAGGGCGCTGTGGAAGGAACTCATCCCCCTTCGTCACTAACCTAACCCTCAAATACGCTCTCCGCATCGGCTCCAATGCCCTCCTCCAGTCCGTCTTCAAGGATCCCGCCATGGGAGACCTATCACGTATCCAACCGCGGCAGTCTTGCTGCAGGCATCGGCGCGAGAGTACTCGAGGCCTTCCTCATCATCACCCCCTTCGAGGTTTGCATTCGTCCCCATTTAGTCGTTTTCACCTTCCAGGCAATTGATATGGACCACCATAATGTCCACCGCTGTAATTGTTTATTCCCAATTCATTGGGACATGAAAATTCCGCTTGTTTTTAATAGAATCTATGTTAAACGACGTCAAATTCATCTGGAGTTCAAAAAGCTCCAAGAATTGCCAGAAATTTCTTTTATAAATCGTCAAACTGATCAACTATGGGAAATTGCCACACTGCCATCGGTGGGAGGAATTTTACCACTCCTATGTTGTCCTCGTTCCAGATCAACCAGTTATGCGATACACAATATTTTTCCTCCATATACCCAAAACCTTTCTCGATTCTCATAAGCGATAGTTGTGCTTATCGAATGAAGGATTATGCTTATCTAACAATTACACTGCTCAGATAAACACAAAAGTGATTGTGTTTTCATGAACGATGATGTTGTATGTGCACAAGGGCCGCCTCACAAAAGGTTGGGCACATAGCAAAGGCAGACAAAGAGGCAACAGTTTAGGGCTTTAAACTAAAAAAAAAAAATGAAAGTTTCTGCGCTTCGCGCAAAAGTGAAGCCTTCGCTTTTGCGCGAAGCCTAGTGAAGCCTTCGCTTTTGCGCGAAGCGCAGTGAAGCAACCACTTCCTGGACTTCTCGCGCTTATGGGTTCGCAGAAGCAAGAAGCTTACGCTTCGCTGCGCTTGGCGCTTAAGCGCGCGCTTTTGGGACTTGTTAAAATTCATCAAGCTATATAATACGGCGAATAATGGAGAGCTTCCATGAAAAGGTCGATGGTCAACAAGACGGAATATGTGGCGGTCAAAGTCCAGAGAAGGGTCAATCCAATTGGATAGCTCAGGGGCCAGCTCCACGCTTAGTTACTTCTCGGGCTCTACTTTCCCACTCATCCGATTGGATAACGCCGATCGGGCTGGGGGTCTAGCTTCTCGCTCGGCTGCTATAGGGGCTTTTCTCCCCCACTACCCCATTGGATAATGCCAATTAGACAGTCCAAGGGGCTAGCTCTGCACTAGACTATTTATAGGGCTCTACACCCCTACACATCCGATTAGATAATACCGATTGGACAACCCAAGGGCCTAGCTTCCTGCTCGGCTGCTATAAGGGCTTTGCTTCCCCACGCACATGATCATATAACGTAGATCGGACAGTCCAGGGCCCAGCTCCCCGCTCAACTTCTTCTAGGGCTCTACTCCCCCACACATCCGATCAGATAATGCCGATCGGATAACCCAAGGGTCTAGCTCCCCACTCGGCTGCTCTAGGGGCTTTGTTCCCCCACGCACTGACATGGGCCTAAAAGCCTAGCTCCCCCTTTTTTCAGTTATTTTTGGGGCCTTGCCCCTATGTGGAGTCAAACTCCCAAATGCCCATTGGGTCTCCCGACCCTAAACTCATTCCGTCATTAATGTCTCACATGAGTTTGTCAGGAGGTCAGTGAAACCGTATCTTTTCAGATGATAAAGGATACGCCCCCCACACCTACAACGAGATTGTATGATTCAGGGATAGCATGGTAATAAGACACAATAAGTAAACAACGATGTGATGCCTCAATAACGCGGCGATTACAGAGGCATTATAAAAGAGGCCCTCCATTGGCGCAGGTATATGAGTCCGAAATCTCAGACACCTTCCACTTAATTCTTTTCATCTTCCCCTCCGTTGAGTTTACTTGATCATTAGAGTAGCCGTGCTAGGAACCTCCCGACCAGCTTACTGACCGTTATTTCCCCTCCTCTTGTGGTCATGCAGGGTTTCTCTCCGTTTCCAAATCGAGGTCTTCTTCCAGTTAGCACCAACGACACCTCACCGACATTCCACCTCCAACGATTTCAAACATGATCAAATTTGGCGTCATCTGCAAGAACATTGTGCCTGATTTGAAATGTGAAGATGGATGACGCTAGAAAGTTCACCACTGTCACTTTGTCACAAGAAGACTTCGACTTATTGGTGTAGGCGAAGGCGCAAGCGCTTGCACAAAAGCAACAATCAATAAATCCTCCCCCCTCGAAAGCACTTGCAGCAGCGTTCGAAGGACCACAAGCTACCGATAAAAGATCCAAGTCAAGGCAACTGATGGAATTCCCCAAAGCCTTGATTTGAACGTCTGCAAACGATTCTGCCAAAGCCAAGCAGTCCCACGGATCCTCTGCTGGGGGATCACCTCTTTCGAGATTCGAGGCGGGGCAAAGCCCTGCCATCAGGAATTTACCCGAGCATCCAAATCTTCCCTTCGCCGGGAGATTCTGGAAGATAAGCTGCCTATGCGCTTCCGACCCTTATTGATCGGAGAGTATGGAGGCGACCCTGACCCTGAGGATCATATCTATAAATTTGAAAATGTCACCTTGCTGCATCAATATACGGATGATGTTAAGTGCTGGGTGTTTTTAACAACCCTCTCGGGTTCAACACAAAGATGGTTTAACCGGCTTTCCCTAGGCTCCATCTAATGTTTTCAAGATTTCAAGATAGTCTTCCTCCACCACTTTGCTAGTAGTTGAAGATATCATAAGACCACCTTGAATTTGTTTGCTCTCAAGCAGGGGGCAAAGGAGATGTTGAAAGCTTACATTAGACGATTCAACCAGGTCGCTATGGATGTTTCTTCCACCAGTACCAAGATACTAGTGAGTGCCTTTTCACAAGGACTCATTGACAGGGATTTTTTCCGTTCGCTAGTGAGGAAATCCCCCAAAGACTTTGACAACCAGCTCGATTCGGCAGTCAAATATGTCAATGTAGAAGAAGCACAAGGAGATCGGAAAAAGGAAGTAATTGGTCCAGCCCCCTCCTTTCCAGACGAACAGAAGGCCCCTTCACCTCCCACGCGTCACAAAGGGAGCAGACCGACTCTTCCCCTTTCGGCTCAAGAAGGAAAAATGGTACAACCCATCGAAATGGCACGGACTTCGTTTGCTGAGCCTCGTCGTTGGGTGACCACTTTTTTTACTTACCACAGGTCCAACTCTCATAGCACCCAAGGTTGTTATCAGTTTGCCCGTGAAAAGCGTCGCGCGGTAGTGCAAGGTCAGTAGCCCCGCCGACCGACCCCTCAACCGATTGGAAGGCTGGCACCCGACACTAATACAACCGATAGCCAACACACAATCATTGCAAAGTGAGCAAGCTCCTTCGAATGAGGGCGCGAGGCTCTCTCTATCAAGGCAAGAAGAGAATTAGAGTAATGCCGTCGTGATAAGGGTCGACATGATCTCTGGAGGCCCCACTGATGGCGACTCCAATCGAGATCGAAAAGTTCACACTCGTTGGCCAGAGGTCCACGTGCTTGGCTCAAAGAAGCTCAATGACGGGTGGGCCAGTTCACCACACTTTCCAGGTTCATTTCCAGGTCAGCCGACCATACCTTGCCCTTTTTCAAACTGCTGTGCCGGGATACCAAATTCCAGTGGAATGAAAGTTGGGATAAGGCCTAACCGAGCTCAAGGATTACTTACAACTCTATCGTCCCTTGCTAAACCCGTACCAGGGGAACAACTGTGGTTGTATGTCTGCTACCGAAGAGGTTGTGGGATCCGTACTACCCAAACAAGATAACAATGTATAACAACCTGTGTATTTTCTGAGCCATTTATTAAAAGGTGTTGAGTGTCAGTACACTGCTATTGAACTACCTTATGGGCTAGTTCTGTCTCTTCATCGTCTATGACTTTATTTTCTTTCTCATCTATCAATGACAGAGGTTGTCTGTTGTCAATTAATAAGATCATGACATAAATTATGATTGAGATTTCAAGATTTGATTTACCTGTCAATTTATAAGATCATGGCAGAAATTATGGCTGAGATTTCAAGATCTAATTTATCATAATCTGTGTATTAGTTGTATATATTCTTACCTAAAGTAGATTAATAGTAATTCGAGTAATATTAGTTGTATATTACCTAAAGTAGACTAACAGTAATTAGTGTCGTTAACGATTGGGCCATCCAAATAATGTGATCTTGTTTCATTTGATGAAGCATGGTTTTCTTAGCAATAAAAATCAGTGTTCTTCGAATAGTTTATCTCTTGATTGCTCTGTGTGTAAACTAGGAAAGAGTAAAGTGTTACCTTTTCCTACCTATGGTACTCGTGCTAATTCATGTTTTGAGATTATGCATAGTGATGTTTGGGGTGTTACTCCTATCATTTCACACGCGCAGTACAAATATTTTGTGACATTCATTGATGACTATAGTCGTTTCACATGGATATTTTTTCTGTGTACCAAATCTGAAGTGTTAACTATTTTCAAAATTTTTGTGGCTTATATTGAGACTCAATTTTCTACCTCCATTAAGGTTTTATGGTCTAATAATGGCGGTGAGTATATCTCACATGATTTTCAAGCTTTCTTACAACAAAAAGACATTATATCTCAACGATCATGCCCTTATGCTCCTCA
Source organism: Boesenbergia rotunda (assembly GCA_024364735.1). Taxonomy (NCBI): domain Eukaryota; kingdom Viridiplantae; phylum Streptophyta; class Magnoliopsida; order Zingiberales; family Zingiberaceae; genus Boesenbergia; species Boesenbergia rotunda. The sequence continues at coordinate 1,062,289 of JAGFNQ010002423.1, forward strand.
ACAGAATGGGGTGATTGAACGGAAGAACCGTTACTTGCTGGATATAGTTCGCACTTTACTATTAGAGGCATCAGTTCCGCCTAGATTTTGGGTGGAAGGTCTATCGACTGTACTTTATCTGATTAATCGGCTACCTTCTCAACAATTGAAGTTTGATTCTCCTTACGTCTCTTTGGTAAGCAACTTTGGTTGTGTTTGCTTTGTTCACTTACCTTCGCATGAACGCCACAAGCTTACAACTCAATCAGTAAGATCTGCATTTATGGGATATAGAACTACTCACAAAGGATTTCTGTGTTATGATGCTGATACTAATCGATTGCGTGTTTCTAGAAATGTGATTTTCTTTGAACATGAGTATTATTTTCAGCAGCAGGATTCCCCTTCAAATGTTGCTCTTCTTCCTAGTTTTGATGATATATCTTCCTCCATTTAGCATTTTAAACCTGGTTTTGTCTATCAGCGACGATAACCTTCATCATCGCAAATCCTTCCTGACCCTGATCCAGTGCCCACTTCAGTGGTTCCTCGAAGATCTAATCGCATCAATCATCCTCTTGATAGGTATGGTCTTTCTGCTATTTTAGCCAACATTACAATTCCTACCTCTTATTCTCAGGCCACTAAATATGTATGTTGGGAGAAAGCTGTGCAAGAGGAACTTCAAGCTCTTCTAGAAAATCATACTTGGGATATTGTTCCCTGGCATCGAACTCATTGGTTGTAAATGTGTATATACTATTAAGCTAAAATTTGATGGTTCACTCGACTGATACAAAGCAAGGTTGGTGACACTCGGAAATCGACAAGAGTATCAAATTAATTATGAGGAGACTTTTCCATCAGTAGCTAAAATGACTACAGGATGACTTGTTCTAGCTATTGATGCTTCTAAGAGCTGGTCATTACGACAGATCGATGTTAAGAATGCATTTTTGCATAGGGGTCTTAGGGAAGAAATTTATATGACTTCACCACTAGGATTATTTTGTACACCCTCTTCTGATGTTTGTAAATTAAAAAGGTCACTCTATGGTTTAAAACAGGCTCCGCGTAATTGGTTTGATAAGTTTCGATCCGCACTTATTCGCTTCTCTTTTGTCCAAAGTCAATATGATTCTTCTCTGTTTCTTTGCATGACTGCTAAAGGAATTGTTCTGCTCCTAGTATATATTGATGATATCATCATCATAGGGACTAACCTTGAACTGATTTCTCAGCTTCAACAACACCTTCAAGACTCTTTTCATATGAAGGACATGGGTCCATTACGTTAACTTTTAGCCCTTGAAGTGAACTCTACAGTGGCTGGTATTTTCTTAAATCAACATCAATACATTTAGGAGATAATTAAACTTGCCGGTCTTCAAGATGGTCGATCTGTTGATACTCCCTTAGAAGTGAATGTTAAATATCGTCGTGATGAGGGTGATTTTCTCCCTAATCCCTCCTTATATAGACGTTTAGTAGGGAGCTTGAATTATCTGACTATTACTCAACCTGACATTTCTTTTGTTGTCCAACAAGTTAGTCAATTTATGCAGGCCGCACGACACCTTCACTTGGCTGCTGCTCGTCACATTGTTCGCTATTTGCAAAACACTTGTACTAGAGGTCTTTTCTTTCATATGGATTCTCCTATTCACTTGGTTCCATATAGTAATGCTGACTGGGCTGGTTGTCTTGATACTCGACGTTCCATTACTGGTTAGTGTATGTTCATTGGCAACTCTCTTATCTCTTGGAAAAGCAAGAAGCAAGATCGGGTGTCAAAATCCTCCACTGAGTCTGAATATCATGCTATGTCCTTTGCATATTCTGAGATTGTTTGGCTTCGAGGATTGTTAGGCGAGCTTGGGTTTCCTCAAATGGAACCCACTCCTATTCATGTGGACAATAGCAGTCCTATCCAAATTACAGCTAATCCAGTGTTTCACGAGCGCGACAAGCACATAGAAGTGGATTGTCACTCTATTCGTGAAGCATATGATACCCATGTCATTTCTCTGCCTCACATCACCACCGATCAACAAACTGCTGATGCCTGATATATTTACTAAGCCTTTCTCACGACAACGACATCATTTTCTGGTTACCAAATTGATACTTTTTGATCATTGAGCATCAATTTGACGGGGGATATCAATAGCAGAGGTTGTGGGTGTCAATTAATAAGATCATGATAGAAATTATGATTGAGATTTCAAGATCTGATTTACCTGTCAATTAATAAGATCAGGGTAGAAATTATGGCTGAGACTTCAAGATCTGATTTACCATAATTTAAGTATTAGCTGTATATATTCTTACCTGTTATTAGAAATAACCAAAAGAATTTAAGATACACATTACAAGATGTAAGACTTATTTATATACAAAGTTAGGGGCTTATTATAGGAAATAATTAAGATTCTATTCTAGGAAATAAATCAAGATTCTATTCTAGGGAGTAATTTATATTTTAGGAAAAATACAAATTAGGATATATATATATATATATAAACACAACCGATACGCCCCCCTCAAGTTAGAGCATAGATATTAATCATGCCCAACTTATAACAAAGATAATCAGCCCAGACCCCATTAAAAGCTTTTGTGAAGATGTCCCCTAGTTGTTCTTCAGTTTTTACATATCTTGTAGTGATCAGGCCTTGTTGAATTTTTTCACGAACAAAATGACAATCAATTTCAATATGCTTAGTTCGCTCATGAAATATGGGATTTGATGCAATGTGAATAGCAGTTTGATTATCACATCACAGTTTTGCTGGTACGGAAATTTTAAGTCCTACTTCAGTCAACAGTTGATGTATCCACATTATTTCACACATAGACTATGTCATAGCCTTATATTCTGACTCTGCACTGGACCATGACATAACGTTTTGTTTTTTACTCTTCCACGAGACTAAATTTCCTCCAACAAAAATACAACAACATGAAGTAGACCTTCTATCCATTTTAGAACCTGCCGAATCTGCATCTGAAAAACATTGAATATAAGTGTGTCCATGATTTTTACATACGATACCCCGTCCGAGTGCTCCCTTCAAGTAACACAAAATTTGTTCTAGCGCTGCCCAATCATGAACTGTTGGAGATGACATAAACTGACTAATAACATTAACCGAATATGCAATATCTGGACGAATCACAGTAAGATAATTTAACTTCCCAACCAACCTTCGATATCTCTCTGGATGTTCAAATAGTTCTCCATTTACTGTGAGGTCCACGTTCTAAGTTATTGGAGTACTACAAGGCTTTGCTCCTAATTTTTCTGTCTCAGTCAATAAGTCGAGAACATATTTCCTCTGAGATAGAAATATACCTTTTTTACTCCTCATAATTTCAACACATAAGAAATACTTTAGCGCCTCTGAGTTTTTTTTGTATGAAACTGAGTAAGAATGAAAGATTTGAGAGATGAAATTTCCGTATTATCACTTCCAGTGATAACAATATCATCTATATACACAACTAACAGAATAATACTAGCTCCTGATTGTTTGTAGAACGCAGAATGATCAGACTTGCTTTTCGTCATACCAAATTTTGTAACAACCTGACTAAATTTTCCAAATCAAGCACGAGGACTCTGTTTCAAACCATACAAAGATTTCCGAAGACAACAAACTCGCCCCATCTCCCCCTGAGCAACAAAACTGGGAGGTTGCTCCATATACACCTCCTCATGAAGATCACCATGAAGAAAAACATTCTTAATATCAAGTTGATGTAAAGGCCAATGATGAGTAGCAGCCAGTGAAATAAATAATCAAACAGATGTCAACTTAGCAACAGGAGAAAAGTATCAAAATAATCCATACCATAGGTTTGAGCATAACCCTTAGCAACTAGACGAGCTTTAAGTTTGGCAACTGACCCATCTGGATTGACTTTAACTGTGAATACTCATTTGCATCCAATAGCTCGTTTTCCTAAAGGTAGATCAACCAAGTCCCAAGTATCATTTTCATCCAAGGCTTTCATTTCCTCTATTATTGCATTTCTTCAACCAGGATGAGATAGGGCCTTAAGACATTTTTAGGAACAGAAACAGAGTCAAGTGAATCAATAAAAGAGCAAGAAGTAGACGACAAGCCGTTATTAGAAATAAAAGAAGAGATAGGATAAGTACACTGGCGCTTACCTTTACGTAATGTAATAGGAAGATCATCATTCGGAAGTAGTAGGTGTAGAACATAAATCAAGAAGTTGACGTCTGGAGTACACTTGAACAATAGGAGGTTTGTCAAGAGTCGATTCCGAGACAGGCGTGGAGGATGTGATAGAATATACTAATAAATCATCTTCTTCCCTTTGAGGAGTCGGGATAAGTGGGGATGAGAAATAAGGTGTATCTTCCACGAAGGTGACATCAATTGAAATAAGATATTTGTTAATACCGGGATAATAACACCTATAAGCTTTCTAAAAACGAGAATATCCAAGAAAGATACACTTCAAAGACTTGAGATCTAATTTAGTGACATGTGAACGAACATTCCGAACAAAACAAGTGCTACCAAATATCTTAGGATTAATAGGATACAACGATTTATTAGGAAATAAAATTTTATAAGGGATCTCACCATGAAGAACAGAAGATGACATGCGGTTAATGAGAAAATATGTTATAGAAATCGCGTTGCCAAAAAAGACTTGGGAACATTCATTTGAAATAAAAGAGCTCGTGCAGTTTCAAGTAGATGTTTATTCTTATGTTCAGCTACACCATTTTGGGATGGAGTATCAACACAAGTGGTTTCATGAAGCATACCATTCTGACCCATATACGATTGAAATAGACTAGACATATATTCCTTAGCATTATCACTTCGCAGAGTACGAATGGACATATTGAACTGAGTTTTAATCTCGGCACAAAATATGCAAAATAGAGAAAATAATTCAAAACGATTTTTCATTAAATATAACCAAGTTACACAAGAATAATCAACTATAAAAGTAACAAAATATCTAAAACCAAGTTTAGACAAAATAGGACAAGGTCCCCAAACATCAGAGTGAACTAACTTGAAAGGAATTATAGCATGTTTATTTACCCTTGGACTCGACCTTAGACGGTGATGCTTTGCAAGCTGACAGGACGGACAATCCAATGAAGACACCTTACTATATCGTGGACAAAGCTTCTTGAGCAAAGGGAGAGATGGATGACCTAACCTATAATGAGCCTTGAAAGGAGAAATTACACTCGAACAAGCAAAGGATCTCGAGACAAGTGGATCAAGAATATAGAGGCCTCCAGACTTATGTCGTTTACTAATAATCTTCTTCGTTGAGAGATCCTGAAATAAACAATGGTTGGGAAAAAATGAGATACAACGGTTTAGATTACAAGTTAATTGACTAACAGAGAGCAAATTAAAGGATAAATTAGGTAAATGTAAGACAGAAGATAGAGAAAGCAAAGGAGTAAGATTAATAGTGCCAGAACCACGAACACAAGAAGAAGATCCATCAGCTAATGTAACAATAGAAGTGTTAGATTCTTGCGAAAAAGTAGAAAAGATATTTGAATTTCCTGTCATATGATTTATAGCCCCAGAATCGATGACCTAATTAGAGGATGAGGAAACAAGACATGTGTTGTGGTTACCTGAATCAACAATAGCAGTGACAGAGGAAGATGAAGTCTCGAATGATTTCTGATATTGAGAGCTTGGCAAATTCATCTGCAGAGATAAGAACTGATTTATCGGGGGCTTCTTCAGTGGATGCAATATGAGCTAAGTGTTTTTGTTGATTTTTGTACTGAAGTTTTCTGTACTCAAACTTTGTATGACCTGATTTACGATAATAGTTGCACATAATACCACTAGAATTCGACGTTTGAGTTTCAGAGTCTTGTGAGCCTCCTCCTTTGTGAACAGTTGATTTCTTAGGCACATAATTAGTATTGCGACTCACTAAAGCACCACTAAGTGGAACGGGTGTAGTATTTTTTGTACGAAGAATGCAACTAAATACATCTTGTAAGGAGGAGACCTCAGAACTAGAGAGAATTTGTGATTTAGCAGATTCAAAGTCAGGAGATAGGCCAGCGAGAAAGCTCATGATAATCATCTGCTCTCTTTGGCGTTGTTGAACCTTCACATTAGGGCTAAAGGGCAGCAACATATTAAGCTCCTCATGCATCTTCTTGAATGCCATAAAATAATTAATCAGTGGCTGATCTTGTTTTTCTACACGGTAAAAAGTTTTGCAAACCTCATACATACGGGAGATAATTCCTTTTCCGGAATACAAAAATTCTACATAATCCATCAATTCTTTAACAAATTCACAATGATTGATCAAACCAATTACTCACTATCAATACAATTCCGGATCTGAAGGAATAAGCGAGCATTCTCTCTTAGCCATGTCTGTCTTAAAGCTTCTGGAGGAGGGTCATCAGTTAAATGCCCATCTTTGTCAATACTTCGTAGATAAAGACGAATAGTTTTATTTCAATTCAAATAATTTAAACCATTTAACTTGTAATCTGTGATTTTAGACATCACAGGAAGAACATCCGTCACAGTAGAAGACTTATTTTCAGCCATAAAATTTTATGTAAAATAAGAGATGGCTGAAAGAAAACCAACTTCGCTTTAGGAAGGAAATATCTAACTGTGATCAAATTCGTGGAGAAATTATTCTAAATATTGAAGCCCAGGAGAAATTGTTGCTATAAATTCAGGCACAAAAACGAAGAGCTATAAATAAATTGTTATTGACATGGAGTAATCAAGGAAAAATAGAGTTGCTGCGGCTTTATTTGAAGAAGAGGAAAGCAGGGTTGAAAGCTCCTGCTATCGCTTAGTAAAGAGGAAGAAGGGCTTAAGACAAACGAACCAAATCGTGGGTCACGGAGGTGCTGCTGAAGCAATCGCCAAGGCAAACAGGGCCGGAGCAATCACCTTCTAAAATCTCGTCGACGTAATCGCAGCTGGCGTGGCAGGCGGAGTGACGGCGATGGGAGAACACCGCCTAGATGAAGAATGGCGTGAGAGGGAGAACCCATCTAAGGCGATCATGTGCGAAGGTGAAGGACGAGGGAGACGAGAGCAGAGAAGCGCGAACCTAGCCAAGGTGATCTTTTGTGCGAAGGATCCTTCCTCTCGCAGCGCTGAAGCCAGCCAAGGTGAATCTTCGCCGACAGAAAATTTGGGCTTCTCGAAGCCAACCAAGGTGAAGCTTCGATGGCAGACAAAGCTTGTTGCTTCTCCCTTGCGTCACCGACAGAAAGGAGGAGATGGCGCCTGTGTTGGCGAAGGCAATCGTGTACGAAGGTGAAGGACGAGAGCGACAAGAGCAGAGAAGCGCGCTATTGAAGGAGGAAAAGATCGAAAAGAAAAAGAAAAGGAAAAGCAGAGAGAGAGAGAGAGAAGAAAGAAGCGTGTAAACCTATATTGGCTCTGATCCCATGTTATTAGAAATAACCAAAAGAATTCAAGATACATATTACAAGATGTAAGACCTATTTATATACAAAGTTAGGGGCTTATTCTAGGAAATAATTAGGATTCTATTCTAGAAAATAAATTAAGATTCTATTCTAGGGAGTAATTTGTATTTTAGGAAAAATATAAATTAGGAAATATATATATATATATATATATACAGCTAATATTACCTAAAGTAGATTAGCAGTAATTCGAGTAATATTAGTTGTATATTACCTAAAGTAGATTAGCAGTAATTAGTGTTGTTGTAAATATTTTCTGGTCTAAAATAGGTTGTACAAGACTTCTTATTTAAAGGAAGATTATCAAAGAAAGAGGTATTCAACCATTTCATCAATTGTGTTATCATCCAGTGGTAGTTCTTACCAATAGTGCCCTGGGGCGAGTGCTGCTTAATCCGGATACCTTGGGAATGTTGATTAAATGGACTGCAGAATTAAACTAATATACATACCAGCCCCGAACGGCTATCGAGGCCCAAGCCCTTGTCAATTTTCTAACTGAAGTTCATAACCTGGACCCAGAAGGCGTGTGGAAAATCTATATCGACAGGTCCTCCACTCGATAGGGTAGTGGGTGGGGATTTTACTGATATCACCCCAAGGGGAGATCATGTAGCTGACTGTGCGGGCTAAACTTTTGGGCTTCCAACAATGAAATTGAGTATGAAGCATTGTTAGCAGGATTTCAAGCAACCAAGCATATAAGGGCATCTCGAGTTACAATCCACTCGGACTCTCAACTTGTAGCTCAACAGTAGCTAGAAATTCGAAGTCAATAGCGAGAGGCTCAAGATGTATATGGAGGCTTATGAGAGACTAAAAGTTGGTTTTTAAGAAGTTACATTCTACTGAATCTCCTGGTCGGATAATCAGAAGGCATATGAATTAGCAAAAAATAGTCGGCTCATTGTCCACCTGTGTTTTAGATCAACCATTGGGTCAGACCCTACTGGTAGCTTACATTGATTTACAAACAAATATAGAGGAGCAACTCGATTGGTGGGCCCCGTTGGTTCTGTACCTTCAGTAGGGAAATTCTGTCGACCGACACAGACAGGCTTAAGACATCCAAAGATGAGTCGACCAATTCACTCTAATTAGGGATCAGTTATGTAAGCGGGTGTTCTCTTGCCCATTGCTTATGTGTATTGGACCAGAAGGCATCAACTACATTCTAAAGGAAGTTCATCAAGGCTGTTGTGGTAATCATGCATGAGGGCGAACTCTCGCTCGAAAAATACTATTGGCAGGATATTTTTGGCCACTCTGCACGTCGATGCCGCTCGGATGGAAGCCACTTATTCCTCAAACATCAGAATATCCCCCACCTACCAGCCGAGCCTTTGAAGACATCTAAGGTCTCTTGCCCTTTCGACTAGTGGGAGATGGATATTATAGGCCCCTTTCCAACAACCCTTGCCCAGAAAAATTTTATACTTGTAGTTGTGGATTCTTTTTTCAAATGGGTAGAGGCTGAAGCCCTGGCCCGAATTATAGAGCAGGCGGTCATTAAGTTCTTGTGGATCAACATCCTTTGTCAAGATTCGAGAGTCCCCCATAAGCTCATCTCCGATAATGGGCGACAATTCCAAGTGCGCAGGATTCGAGAGTGGTGTGACGGTTTTGGTATTCTTTAAGCCTTCACTTCCATAGCATATCCCCAAAACAACGGACAAGCAGAGGTTACAAATCGAGTGATTATTCGAGAAGTCAAATTCAAGCTCGATCATGTGGGAGGTAGCTAGGTAGAAGAGCTACCAAACATTTTATGGGCATACAGAACCACTCACAGAGAAAGCATGGGGACGACGCTGTTTCACTTGGTCTACAGAGGAGAGACGGTGGTCTGTCAAAGTTAGGGAAGAATCCGCTCGACAACTGTTGTACGACCAAGATAATGTCGATCGGCGTCTCCTCAAACTAGACCTACTTAGTGAAATCAGAGAAAGGACAGTCACACGGTTGACAGGCTAGGGACAAAGGATGCTACAAAATTACGATCGCTAGGTTGTCCCACGATCCTTTCAGGTCAGCGATCTTGTTTGGAAAAGAATTAAGCCGATTGGAGGCATTAGCAAACTAGAGCCTCAATGGGTTGGGCCTTACAAAGTAATTTGGAAGCTTGTTTCGGGTGCTTTCTACCTCCAGGATTCTAGCAGAAAAGAGCTAAACCAGCCATGGAGTGCCAACTACCTGCAACCCTATCGAACTTGAGTGTACTCTCACATTTCAAAAAGTATTTACTATGATGTACCTCTACCTTAATAACAATGCAGGCAACTTCTTCCTCCCAATCCGCCACATGCCCAAAGATTCTTGTGTTTTTCAACCGAGTTATAAGCATGACCCCCAATCGCCAAACGATTTTTCGGTCAGTAAAAATCCCGGACTCTCGTGTATCTTGACTGAGTTATAAGTGTGGTCCCCACACACTCAAAGACTCGTGTTTTTCAACTGAGTTATAAGTATAGTCCTCATGCGCCCAACGACGTCAACACCAACGACACCTCACTGGAAGTTCACCTCCAGCAATTTCAAACAAGATCACTATGTTCACTCTGAATCTGATATGAACAATTATTGTATGTGAATTCATCAAATGGACAAAAAGATTATTGTGTTTATAACACATGGGGTATGCATGTGGCACAAGGGCTACCGCAAAAACACACTACGATTTTGAGGGACTTGTTATGATCTGTGAACCTTTGCTTCTCTTTGGTGTTGTTTTCACAAAAAATGGATATGGAGAAATAACAGATAATAATTTATCATGACCTTGCTTTGGTGGCATAAGGCGAATCGCTTGCCCTCAGCGCCCCCTCCAACCCGTCCTAGGGCCAACACAGAGGAAGTAAATCACGGGAGCTACTAGCCCGGATGCTGTGGCTAGCGCGTGGGGAGGATGGGCATACTGGCTTTGTCAAGATTTGACCCCCATACCTCTTGGTGGCAACACCCACGCACTAACCATCAGTCCATCCCGTGGGGACTTATCATGACCTTGCTTTAGTCCTATGATATGATGCTTCATTTCGTTGAAATGAAGATGACACTTTTCACTTTTACGATTCTTGTTAAGAAAGTTTAGAATATGAACAGTCGCCATTCCTGCTTAGCAATAACCAAGCTCAGAGATTGCTCTAGCTCATAAGCTTTTGGTTCTTGGTATAGCACAATAACCTTTTTATGAACACCAAAATCATAAGGTAGACATGAATGTGTATCTTGGCCTGTCGAATATAGTACAATGATGAGAATGCCAGAGTACTTGTTTGCAGATATATCTGTTTTGTGGCGCATGCGAAGTTTGTTAATTATCTTTCTACGTGTCTTAGAGGAAGGGTCACTACTATTAGGAAGAAAGTAAACTTGCTTCCCTTGGTCCAAAAACTTAGAAGATGTAGTAAATATTATCAAGGATTTAATAACATTTTCCCTTGTTTCAAACTGAGAAGCACAATTTGTGATAGTGTGATAGTTGTTATCCAGTGAGTATGAGTATCATTCTTAGAAACACTCTACTTAATTAGTCTCAACACTAATATGGTTTAATAATGCAGATTATTAGAACTGCAAAGAAATGTATAGGCATATTAGGCTTATTATGGTTCTTATTTTTATAGTTGATGCATGGAGGTTTTGCAAACTTCATCACAGAGCTAGACATAGGATCCTCAGAATCTGTTCATTGTTTATGAACCGGTTTTGCTTTTCTTCTCAACCTCGGTGACTATTTATTTCGTTTCTGCACTTCATCATGGAGATGAGTGAGAATAATAAGGCTCTTACTAGTGCCTACTCTAGGTTGGATTATTTGGTGGGATTTATCTGCAAAAAACAAGCAATCAATCTACTAGCCTTTGGATATTATGCAGTTTTCCATGCTGAGAGACTGTTCTTGTCAGAAAATTGTTGCTTCCAGGAGTGCCGGAGCAATTTTCCGTGACACAGCTCGTCCTCAGTTAAATAATACATCTCTTGTATGGAAATGAATATCTTAGTCAGTTGGCAATGACAAACACTATCAGATTAATAAAATGAAGCATATCCCAGTTTAGCTTCCCACAATGGCTATAATACGTTGTCGAATTGTTGATTGAATAAAAAGTGTGGAAAGTAGATTTAGCAAAGAAGAAACATGTTGCAAACTGTTGGGAGTTGTATGAAATCTGAAGACGTACTTTTACAATTGTATCTTCTCAAAGAGAGTTTATGAAATCACTTTCAACACGTTGTAACTCGTCCAGAATAACATGATTGTATGCTGTGTAGTTTCGTTTTGTTTATGTTTTTCAATTTAATCAACATCATCGAATCGATAAACTGCTTGAAACTCTATGCAGGGCAGGGTTACTAGTTTCTGTTATTTTCTCATAAAGACAATGCCTTGTCTTATGGATTTAGGTGGTGAAAATCAGATTGCAACAACAGAAAGGATCGAGTCCTGACCTCCTGAAGTATGAGGGTGCTATACACTGCACGAGGACAATAGTTCGCGAAGAAGGAATTTTAGGACTATGGGCTGGAGCAGCACCAACTGTCATGCGAAATGGAACAAACCAAGCTGCCATGTTCACAGCTAAGAATGCATGTGATATCATTCTCTGGAATAAGCATGAAAGAGATGGAAAAGTTCTTCATCCCTGTCAGTCAATGATTTCAGGATTCTTGGCTGGGACTGCTGGCTCTGTCTGCACTGGTCCGTTTGATGTTGTCAAGACAAGGTTGATGGCACAAAGTAGATCAGGCAATGCAAAATACAAGGGCTGTATATGCCGAAGAAGGATTGCTTGCACTTTGGAAAGGGTTGTTTCCTAGGCTGAGCAGGATTCCACCAGGACAGGCTGTTATGTGGACTGTTGCTGACCAAATTACAAGATTCTACGAAATTTGTTCTTCTCCGTTTTAAAGCCAGTCGGATAACATACATTACGGATGCTTATCATGAAAGTTTAGCAAGAAGAGATGCACCCACAACATGTTTAAGTTTTTGCAGAAGATCTTCAATCCAGAAAATAGTATGACCTTGTGAATTTGGACACATCTCTCAGTTTCATGCATCCCAACACATTTATCCTGACTCATGAACTAATAATTAGATGAAAAATCACGAGTGGATTCAGACCAACTTGTCATCGTCTTCGTGGCAGGAAAACATGTTGCAGCTGCAGGCTGAAATGCAACAGTTATCTTCACAGCATGGGATCCATAAGTGGTCACCATCTTCAACCTTGGAACACCAAGGAGGTTATGTACTTCCCATTGTTTCTCATGTCCAACACTGAAAGTCACATGTTGGGTACTGCTGGTGATGGTGCTTACTGGAAGCAAGATGAGATTCCATTCCCTTCGTCCACTTGCCATGCCTTTTTTTGTTTTTTGTTTTTTGTTTTTTGCAGGATAGTTCTATTTAGGGTTTGTATTTTTGGTTTCATGAATAGATTTGCATTGAGGCTGTCATTTTGAATCACCAAAGACAATTTGAGGGAGGGAGCAGAAGTGCTTGAAATCTGGAATGTTGTCATAGATGTGGACTGGACCAAATGCCACCCTGGTTCCCTTTTTTGTCTACAAGGTGGCTCCATGTTCTTTAATCATACTGCTGCCGAGTGCGTGCTGTCCAAATGACCAACAGAAACATTGAAAGGGGTCTTATCTCCTCATAGCCCCCATCTTCCACAATTCGATGAAATCAATCTAAAACCTAATCGTTCAAAGTTATCCATGGCGTGGAGTCGACCGCAGTGACAATGACCGGCACGCGCATCGACCCGTGCGGTGTTCGGCAAATTGCTCGCCCCAACTCGTTCCAGCATGTGAAGTGTTTGCGGAAATGCACGAAGTTTAGCTGTTCTACTTGTTCAATATCCAGTTTACTTCCCTCCTCATCTCATGGAGTTTGTCTCCTGGATTGAATTGGCATATCCAACACTGGCCACAGAAAGGATGTGCACAGATTTTTGCCATGCATCTTTAGTCAAATCAAATCGAGGCAGCCACTACGTTCTGCTTCGCCCACTGCTTTGTCTGGCTTTGCTCAGAATATAGATGTGCATTGCAAACGTATTTGAGCACATTTAAGACAAGATATCTTGATGCACTGGAAAGCTAATCCTTTCTTGCGTGTAGTCCTCTGGGGCTGGTGGACCTGTGTGTTTGCAAAGTGTAGGGCTTCGCCTGCCAGAAGAGGAAATCTATGGAGCCCTGATTTGGTGGCCATTGGCCAACTTGTTTGCATGAAGACAAGGTGTAGTGCTTTCAGGCTCGGCATGAATTGACTCTTCAGCTTTACATGTTGCCAAGCTGCTGCTTGATTACCAAGTTGCAATGGTGGAGCAATCAATCTAATTCGATGATGTCGGATTGAGCCATGGCTTGACCCGTTTAACTAGTCGCTCGCGAGTCAAATTCCGTCACCGTTGTTCGGCCAAAATTGAAGAGAGCCGCTGTTCGGAAAGCACCCATTTGGTCGCGATGTGAGGCACCTTCTTGAGATGGCATAATCAAGTTATTGACTAATTGCACATGTTTAAGTTAGTTTGACACACTTAAGAGATGAGATGAATTATTTTATAAATAGCTCATCCTACGTGAGATCGCCGATAAACGAACCACTGTTGAGTTGGTTATTGAGGTTGACTGAATCGTCAATCTCTCAAGAATAACATGGACTTGCGGAGAGTTCTATCGGAGTTTGGAAAGAAGAAACAATGAAAGAGAGGATTAGAATGACAGACAAGAGTATCCCAATTTAGCCATTCTGACGCTCAAGTAAATTCTCGACGGTAAAAAGATTAACAGTAGATGTTCTTGTCAAGCAAGATGCATATGCCTCTGCTTGTCCGTTGCAACTATATCATACTGAATTTAGAAAAATATTATTTCATTTTAAATTTTTTATATTTAAAAATAATGAGAATAATTAGATAAATCAATATGTATGTATTAGAGAATTGAAATAAATAAAACTTAGTGTACAGAGAACACGGAAATAAATTTTTTCATATAATTCAGAATTTAAAGACAATCTACAGCCAAACTAACTATAAATAGTTCGTCATCGGTTCAATTGGAGGAAGACCGCAGCAACGCGCTTTCAATTCTCAAATGGAAAGCGCCGCCACGAGGTGGGTTAGAGGTCGCCGACTTGGGATCGGCGCCCACGCCGTCGTACACCTCGCCGTCAACAACTCCACTGGCCATGTCTTCGCTGTCAAGTCCGTCGGCTTAACCTCCTCCCCCCTTCCCTCCCTCCTCTCTCTCGAGAACGAGATTCGAATCCTCAAGTCCCTCCGCTCTCCCTACGTCGTCTCCTACCTCGGCGACGACACCGTCGGGGACCGCCGCAACCTCCACCTCGAGTTCATGCCTAGCGGCACGGCGGCGGACGCGGCCATGGCCGACGAGCTCCGCGTGCGCGCGTACGCCCGGTGCGTGGCGCACGCGCTGCGCTACCTCCACGACGTCGCCGGCGTGGTGCACTGCGACGTCAAGGGAAGGAATGTGCTGCTGCACGAAGGCGGGTTCGGCCCGGCGGCCAAGCTCGCGGACTTCGGCGTGGCGGTGAGACTCGCCTCCGCTTCCGGCAGTTGGGCGCGCGGCGGGACGCCGTTGTGGATGGCGCCGGAGGTGGCGAGGGGGGAGCGCCCGACGCCGGCGGCCGACGTATGGTCGCTCGGGTGCACAGTCATAGAGATGGCTACGGGGGGAGCATCCCCGTGGCCAGATTTAGCCGGCAAAGACGCCGTCGGAGCTATGCTCCGGATCGGCTACGGCGAGGGAACGCCGGAGTCGCCGGCGCAGCTGTCGGAAGATGGCCGTGATTTCATAGCCAAATGCTTAAGAAGAGACGCCACAGAGCGGTGGACGGCGGAGCAGTTACTAACTCATCCTTTCTTAGCGAAACAGAGCACGGAAACAGAGCCATCGCCGAGAGGCGTTCTCGAGTGGACCAACGACGACGACGACGACGACACAATCAAAGAATTTGAAAGCAACACGCACAATTATGAAGAGGACGGCGATGAGATAATCGCCGGAGCAAGGGAAAGATTGAGAGAATTGGCATGGAATGGGGAAGATTTGGGCTGGTGGCCTGAAGGATGGGAGCTGGTAAGGGGTGCAGAAGCAGAGGAGAACAGACAACAGAGATGCTCTGTTTCTTGCCGTCGCTGCAATGGCTGTAATTTTTTTCAGAGTTGTTGCCGGTGGTGTTGTTGGCACAGCTGTTTGATCTTCATCTTTGGCGTGTTCCATTTGTTGTCACATCTACTCATGATTATTATTAATATAATTCTCCATTCTCTTGATTTTCCTCTTGTTGTTATCTCATCTCCCTCTTGTTTGAATTGCAAGTTTTATGGAAGAATTTTGATCTTTTCCTCAATTTATTTTTCTTTTTTAAGAAAAAGAACAAACTGAGTTCGATTGGGTTGGCCACACTGAACTTAATCAAGCTCCGCAAAGCTGTTTGTTCAACAGATTTGCCATGAGACAGTCATACTTTTTCTCTTTTTTATTAAAAAAGGAACAGGTTAGTAAGTAGAGAGCACTGATCTAGTATCCTTGTTAGTTTTGTTGCAGTACAGTAGACTCAATTATTAGTTTTTTTTTAAATTTATTTTACATCTCTAATGATTAAACTTTTAAATAATATTTTTTTATAATTTTTAATGTCTCCCATAGATGACATATTAAAAATATAAAAGTTAATTATTTCCTCTATAATAAACAAATCTCTACAACTTTTTTTCTTACCTACATTATCAATCATTTACATCATTATATTACAAATTACAAATCAAAATACAACACTACTTTATCATTAATTACAAACTCTATTTTCAAAAGAAAAAAAAATAAATTTGAACTTTCGCTATCGCTTTTTAACTATAAATGTCAAATCTCATAAAGCATTTCCAATGATTAAACTTCTCGATAAGCTTTTGCATAGTTTCCAATATGCTATATCAAAAATGTTAAAACCCATTAGGCATCTCTAATAGTTAAACCTCTTAATAAGTGAAAATCATTTAGTGAAAAAACTCAATGAAACGGTCAGTGAATGACATGACATTTTACATGCACATGTTCGATTATCGCTCGGATACCATCGGCGACTTTCGGTCGCCGTCCCGAATTAAACTATACTCTGAGAGGGACGGTGAACCCGTCAGGAATCACTACATGCAAAATATCACATCATTCACTGAGCTTTTTCTTTGAGATTTTTCACTGAGCATATCATTTTTCTTTTTTTTTATAATTTCCAATATGTCCTATCAATATCACATTAAAAATATAAACTCTATTATTCTCTCCACAATAAAAAAAAACATTCATGTAACTTTATTTTATAGGTCATATATTACAAATCACATATTTTTATTTATTAGTATTTTTATTTAATATCTCTATATAATTTTTAATTTATTAATTAAATTAATTTTATAATTTTCATTTAATATTTAATTAATTTATGAATTTTAATTTAATTATAGTAATTTATATATTTTAAAAGGATTAAACAAGCCAGAGAAATAATTTATTTATTTTTTATTATTTTAAAAGGGTCAAATATGACAGAGAAATAGTATAATTAATCATTGGCTCTACCTCCAAAAGAAAACAATAAATTTGCAAAATTAAACCTACTCTTAAACTAAATACTTCAAATCTTACCTCCATACTCATTTAAACTTTTTTTTGTTAAACTTTTTTGATTTTTCATAGCTTTGAAAAAATTACATTAGAGTTGGAGATGCTCTAATAGTTCGAGTTTTTTTATTGAGCTTTTTCTAATTTTATAAATTTTTCATAAACCATCTATTGGAGATGTCTCAACACTCTATAGAGAAATCCAATATTTCATGCCCCGAACTGAATGTTTAATATCAAACAAAAGTTAGTGACTTCAAAGGCACTTATTGCACAAGTGGTCGTTGACCAATGGCCATCATGTCTAAAGATCCACTCAAGCTATTCTTTTTCTAATAAAGGCGAGCTGCATGAATCATCTTCTTTCCTTTCAAAGACTATGGGCGAAACGGGTCAAGAAACAAAAAAATTTTCTTCTTCAATCCAAGATTAATAATGATAATGCGATTCTTCATCCAGTATTTTCTTACTGTAAAGAAAAGCAATTGTAGTAATTTGTTGGTTTATTTGATACCTCATTGTTAGCAAGCATTGCACTTGTAAACCACAACCATGCAGAATTGACCTTACAGAATAGGCAGTTTTTTTGAGGATACACATTGATCGAGGAGAACATGCACACTAACTCAGTGATCGAGGAGAACAAAAGGCACAAGAATGTGTCTGTATCAAAGCATATAAAATGATCACAAGAACCATGAAAAGGCAATCAATTAATCATAGCACCATTCAAAACCTTCCCCCGCTATTTTTACAACACCGGCAGGTCGCCTCCTGTGAGCCCATATACATCATCCAGCACCAAGCTCATGTACTTTGACAAAAGGCAGTCAATTTTGCAGATAGATAGGCCTATATACAACGGCCTCGGACCAAAACATGTCAACTCGAAAGTTGGAATCGGCCGCTTGGTTTCCTCTTTTTCCACCCCTGACAGAAACCAAAACAAAGCAATCAGACCTATGGGATTTAGGATTCAAGATCTTTCTATATGTAGTGTAACAGGCGAACTTACGAACACGGCATAGGCGAAGAGTGTGATGATTGCCAGGATCACAAAACCATATTGGAACACGTTGTACCTGCATCACACGAGATTAAGTTCTATAATGTCCAAGAGGAGCGTGTAGTTCTACAGATTCATGTCTGGTCAGTATCCTTTATGAAATCAAATGTTAGACTCACTTGTATAGGTACTTGATTCCCCGTAAAGATTGCAATGTGTGTCCAAAAATTTCTTGAGCAGCAGTTGCTTGCGAATAGTAAGCGAACGCTGTGGCACAGAACTGAATCACACTGCAAAAGTAATCATCCAAAGTTAAAAACCAAAACGTATGTTTACCGTAGGAGCTCAAGCAATTCACAAATTCCCTATTAATAAAGGTGGAAAAAGAAGGGCATTAAAAAATTCCTTGAATGTCAGCAATCAAGATGTATCTGAATTATGATCAGCTTCACCAAATCCTAAGATACAAACCTGATGGAGCAAAGTAGAATGAGGCCAACATTAAAGAGAAAGGAGTTCATCAAAGTCGCTCCCCACCTGAACAAACAATTTCAGGAATCCGAACAAACAATGCAAAAGTCTGAAGATGGGACAAACTGGGAAATTGGGAATATAGTTAATTACTTCATTGGATGGATAGTGATAAAAACCAATTTTAGTCCAAGTATCGTCTCCCCAGCAATGACCGCAAGGAGTAGGTAGAAGCAGAAAAAAGCAAATGCTGCAGTACCTAGCAGGCCTGGTATAAAAGAAAATTGTTTCACAATGCAGGAGTAAAATAGTGAAACAAAGTGTTACTACTAATTGACACCACCTACCCCACACACTGTCCAACTTGATAAAAACTTCGTTCAAAAACGGAGAAAGAGGTGGGTTGATCAGCAAATATAGTACAATATGTGCAATCCAGGCCACTGAAACAATTAACCTGAAAACAATTGCAAAGGTAGACAATATAGCAACCAATAGACTAAGGTGACATATATGAAATTCTCATAGCTACCCGAACATAAAACTTGCAATTCAGTAAATGGATGCAGCAAGAGAGAGAGAAAAGGAATAAATATCTTGAGCTATTGCCATAAGTTTAAACCGTGACAAAGGACAAGAAGATACCAAAAAATAATTTTCCTCTCTTTATTTCCCCTTATATAAAGAGTTACACCATCACAGTTTAAGCTCCCAACCATGCCACCACTCCTAATTTTGATTATTCCTCATACAACTAAATGCCAAATTTCTACTTTGAGTGCATTACTCAGTTGCAGACAATAAATACTTAGGATCTCATTGTTTCTGTTCTGCACTGCTCAGGTATTAGGCCTAAGGGACCTCATCACATCTTGCACTTGAAGAGTTAAGCAAAACATCTCAAGTACTAACCATGAATACAACTTTGCTCCAATTTGAGGGCAAATCTAGTTGTTTGACTAATAGTTTGGATTCTCAACTATCCAATATGTACCTCTCAGTTTCCACAACTTATTCAACCACGTACTTCATAGAATCTTAGCACGCTACTTCAATCATGTTTTTCAGCATAAATTCACTAATGGTTCAAGGTAAAACCACCTATTCTGCTATTCATCAAAGGAAAAGATATAAACTGTTTAGTAAAGCTGTTACAACTATCTATTCATTATGTTCATGAGTACTTAAACCAATAATTTAAGGAGAATGAAAATCACATAATAATTCATCTAGGATTGATAGACAGGGACAATCAAGCTACCGCTCACTAGTGACTTTCATAAATAATTGATTACTGCAACAACAAAAAAACATATTACAGAGCAGAACTACAGCAAAGTACAAGCATAAACGAACATGGTCTATCAAAGAGCTAAGCTAGTTTGCTTGCCATACATCAAACAGACAAAACGGCTGATATTTGAAAGCTAGCAAATCATGATGAAAATCAAAAGGATGCAATTGTCTAATGCATTCCTACTTATTCCCTACAGCAATTTCCAACAATTAATTAGTCCAATTAAGATAACTAAAACGAAGAATCCTCAAGTCATCTGGAGTATCCAAAAGTACAAGATATTAGAATTACAATACTTACCCTATGATACCTAATACAAGTTTTCCAATGTAACCAAGAACTGTAAGAGCCCAAAGGGTCTCTGCCTGTAAATGAACAAAATGGAAATAATTACCAAGGAGAATTGGCATTATCAAACATAACTTCTTTTCAAGTATCCTCACCTGCTCTCCTTGAGGATACATTTCTTCCAAAGCTTGCATATCATCTTCCAAAAGAAACAATTCCTGAAAATTAAATAAACATCAGAGGAGAAGCCTTTACCAAAGATACCGACCAAAAATCTGCAAAGAAGAGAACTATCTTAGCCAAACTGCAATATGAAATATCCAAATGACAATCCCCTGTACAAAATGACTCTAACGTGGACATATTGTTGTGAAATCATCTTATGTAAAGTACCCAATTATAAGAAAAAATGTATTGGCAGTAGTTACCTACCTCATTACAGAGGAATGGTGTATTAGAAATTGTCTCTTAGTCAAATTGTCCCAATACAAATTCTCATGGAATTAGGCAATAGAATTTGAAATGGTCAATACAAACATCAAGAGTACGGAAAAAAAAAGGAGGGGAGGGGGTTCATGATGCCCAATCAATTTTACGCAAATGGCAACAGAACCATACGCATGTAGAAATGCTTTTAACTGGTTAAAAAGGAATAAAAGGTTTAAAAGGAGACTTAGTTAAAACTTTACCTCTACATCTTCCACAGTTCACACTGATCATGAGATATATGTGTGCCATGTTTGAAATTGAATGCCATATTATTGTGACAATGAAAAATAGTAGTGTCGCAAACTGTAAGTAAAATCCATTCGAAACCTAAGTCAGACAACTGATTGGTTTTGATACACTAAAGCAAGTGCACCTTCTCAACAGCCTTCACATTTTTGCGCCACTTCCTCCCCTTAGCACCACTTCTCTCTTCCTGATGAAGAGCTTGAATAGCTTTCTTTAGTTCTTTAGCCTTTTTTGCCAGTTCAGTTGCCTCCTACCAAATTTCAAGCAAATTGCCCATCAAGATATATGCAAAGCAACAAGGCAGTAAATGTTCAAACACCAATGTACGGATTAGATGAACTTGCACAATATATAATTAGAATAGAATAAAACCTTTATATACTGAGAACGAGTTATCACAGCCTTCGGGCGCCTTATGAATGAAAATATGAGGCTCAGTGGAAGGCATGCAATCCCCACACCACCAAATATCTACCACAAAATGCAAAATATAAGAGATTCACTGAGAGGGATAAATTATATATAAAAAATTCCTATTGTGACTTCAACCATACAGTAAATTATATTAGCAGTGAATAAGTGAGGATTGTATCATACACACTACTACATCTTTTTGTATACTAGAATGACTTGAATCAAACAACAGAAGCCAATTTAAAGAATTTGGAGGATTGACCATGAACATACAGTGAAAAGCACTGATCCAACAATTGTTGCAAGAGCAACCACATATTCTGGAAAGCTGGCTCGCATTGTCCAAGTTGTTTCTGATGAAGCAGGTGCTCCATATGCATCACACTGGAGAAAATAATGGATGAGAATACAACAAACAAAAACCATCAATGCTAATCTAAAAACACAATGCAAACGCAATCTGCTGAATAATTGGATAATATCATATAATGCAAAAGCTATCCATAAAAGACAATTCATCATCGTCAATGCACCCACGTGTAGATGTGAAAAGGACGTCATTTGTACACTGCATACAGGATTTCCTTAGCCTATTTGCACATTGCTATTTAATTGACAGATTCCATGGCCTAGCACAAAATCTAAATATTTCCATAACAGATGACTCATCTTCACTCGAAATGAAAATATAGTTTTGTTTCATTTTGTTAAGTTGTTTCAGAAAAGCAGGTTTATGAGAATTTGGTTTCCATAAGATGAATATCAACCAAAATGTAGATCGCCATTTTTGTTGGTTGGATAGATAATCACTAGATATACCAAGGGGAGGTATCTATCCATATATATCGAGATTCATTATGAGATGCACCCATTTTCCCCAGTGATAACCAGAATAATACTGCATTTTACTGGTTAAAGATAACTAAATCAAGATAGCTTTCAATTTTTTTTCTCACCCATTTGACATAGTTAATAAACCTGCACGAAGATTCTAACTTTAGACTTGAATGTGGATTGAGAAAACCTTTAGAAGCATTTGTTAGTTAAACGAGGTTCTTGAATGTGGGGGTGGAAATGTGCAAGAGGGCATGGCAGGGCAATGATTTAATGTCCCATACCAACCCTATCTTGGAAGTAGTGTGGAATGGATATGGAGATGCTATCCTATTCTCCATTCTCATGGTAAAAACAATAAATGTAGCAAGATAAAGACCTCAGAATATCATTCTTAGGCCAAGATACATGCAGTGGCAGGAGAAGGCAAAAGATCCTATAATTTTCTCCGTTGCCATTTCTGTGGAACTTCCATGCTTAAACTTTTCAACTCATCCGCATCCTATAGCATGAACAATGAAATGATATGTTGGCTGGGTGATGGAGCACGAGCAACATTTGTGTCTCACAACTAGTAATCACGGCACTGCATTCCTCAGTCCCAAACGTCAAAGAAGAAATGAGAGTATTAGAGACTTGAATATTAATTAGATAATCAAAACAATAATAGGGGCTTCTATTTGATAGGAACTATAAATAATAAACTTCAACGTGGTCAAACTAGATTTGATAGGAAGTAGAAATAATAAAACATATGAAATATGCACAAAGAAACTTCAACGTCTTTTCTTATCTTGGGACATGTGAACATAACCACTTTGATTTGCTATTTGATTTGCTATGAAATACAACTAACACATATATCATGTATATTCCTACAAAGATAATCCAGAGGTTGAAATAGTTAAAAGACACATGAATTATAGGATATAGGTAAAGATAGAAAAGAATACAAATCTCACCAGATGATTTGTTGTGCCTATGCAAGGTTGAGAACTTGAGAAAGTTGACCAAGAACTAGGGAAGGTTGTTGCGGAGGAAGAGAGGTGCCTGACTGTGAAGTCTACTTTCCCAACCAGAGCTAGACACCAAGAGAGATAAAACATAGAAGCTTAGATATAGCAATCCAAAAGTAAATATAAATGTAATAGAGGAATGAATAATAGAAAGCCTCATCCATCTAAAAAAAACTTCTTTTAATATACTACAAGCTACTTTAACTGCTTAATCTTCTATTCACAAATGTCTCAATCTTGTTTATTTTGTGAATCTTCAAATCAAGGAAACCCCATATTTACAACGTTTAGTCCTATTATAGAAATTTTTTACTTTGAAACAAAACCACAAACCTTTAAATTGTATTAACAACACCATAAGAAACCATAAAACTTGCAAGGCTAACCGTAAAGAATTCCGAGTAAAAGCCCACAGACAACTGCTGATGTCACAACCCACAGGAGAGCACTCCTCAACCTCTTCCCGACAGTCCTGCAACAAGAATCGTCACATCCTAGCTTCAGAACTGACAAATACAAAAACGAAAATATCAAAAAAAAATAAAATAAAATGAAAGTAGGGTTCCCCTTTGAGAAAGACATAATATGTACTTCTCTTGATCGCCCTCGTAGTAGAACATAGCGAACGGTATGACCAAGAAGACAAGAACAGCATCCACAATGTAGACGGTCAGCCAAAGACTCTTCATTGGGAGGGTGAGACTACAAGCGCCATTATATATAGCATGCTGACAGGCATGGCGATTGGCGACGTCCGCCGGGAGCATGAGAATGGAGATGGCGGCGACGGAGAGACCCAAAACCACCACCATCTTCGGAAAGTAAGCCTGGTTGGCATCGTCGGGGTGCTGATAATTGACGAGGAGGTAGAGATTGACAAGAAGAACCAGCACGCACACCACCACCGCCACGATCACGAGAGCCAGGTTGAAATCCCCCATCTTTCCCACTCTCTCAATCAACCTACCTCCAGATCCGATGCCCTCGTGGATCCAACAGAAAAATTAAGCTTGCCCTATCAAATCTGCGTCAAATTGCCACCTTTTCCATGGACGATAACAACAAAAACCCAATGGACAAATTGATTGCAGAAATCGGGAACATCGAGAGAATTTGGAGCTCGCTTCTGTCTCCTCGTCCCCGGCGAAGGAGAGGGGCCTCTACGAGATGGGAAGAGGAGGCGCAAGCGAGGAACGGAGGCAAGCAAGCGAGGTAGTGGACGAATCGAGAGATGGAAATGAAAGAGAAAGTTTTCGTTGGAGGCCAGGCTGGACAACAGCCCAATTAGGTGTCACTGTGGGCCCATATAATATTTTAAATATAAATTTTGAACAAAAAAAATCAATCCGAAATATTTTATGACGCGCCGCTAAATTTTTGAAATTCGAAATTGATCAAATATCATGATTATTTTTTTACCTTTTTTAATAAACCAGAAATTTAATTATGTTAAATTATTTATATAGCTAAAATAATATTAATAATTAATAATAAGCGATGCAGTGAAATGAAGATCGATTAAACTAAACAATCAAGAACACGCCGGCGACGAACTCGTACTGTCGCCTGCCGCCGTGCTACTACTAATGCCGCCGCCGCGTTTATCAGCGCCGGCCAAGCTTAAGGCCGCCTTCGACGCGACGCGTTTGCGCTTCCACCTCTTCCTGTACGCGACGCCGCGCGCCTTGCCCTGCCGCTCCTTCACTTCCCGGAGGTAGACGGCGACGGCGCGGTCAGCGAAGGGGTTCTCGACCTGTCCGGCGGCGCGACGCTCGTCGTGGGCAGCGCGGAGGCGGCCGACCAGAGCGTCGAGGGAGCCCCAGGCCTGGTTGAGCGGGCAGCGGCAGGGATGATCCGGCGGCTCGGGCCGGCCGAAGTGGGCGCAGCCCGGTTCGTGCACCTTCGTCTTCCCGAACCGGTCGAGGTACTTCAGGAACTCGATCACGTGGGCGCCGCCGCATTGAGGCAGGCTCACCGGCGGCTGGTGGGTCCGCAGGTACTGCAGGAACGTGTTCCAGTCGCGCCGCTTCTGGGACTCGTACCGCGACGGCGCCGGAGGGGCGGAGGTGGCGGCCGTCGGGTCGGCTCGGCCGGTCGGTTCGGATGGGCCGGCAGCGTCCATGTGCATGCTCAGTGAGCGGCTGTGCTGGGCACAGCCTCGACTCTCAATATATCTTCTTCAAATAATTTATTGGAGATGGTAGAAGGTAATTCATGGGAAAGATAAATTAAGAGGTTATTAGTTTGGATGTTGTGACTAATATGTGGGAGGATGGACATATTAATTTTTTAAGATTTGGACTACCAGATCTTGTGATAGTTACGTTCATGTATTAATCATTAGTTTATACGGTAGAGATCTTAAATAATTTATTAGAGAAAAAAATGTTGGATCTGGGATGAGCAATTCCACTTCACAGAAGTTTGCCACCGATTATTAGAATAAATCGGAAAGTACTCATGGTGGGCGGTCTAAAAGTTTGCCCAGGATTCGCGTCCCATTTGAAAGAAAAATTTCTATAAAATATGTCGTATCTAAGGATCAACCCACGGATGTCTGGGTACTAATCGTCCTACCGCTATACCATAGCCCGAGGGCTAAATAATTTATTAGAGAGATTGATAAGTTAATGTTAGAGTTTGCAAGGTGCAAACTTAGTACCACATCCGAAAACACATGGTTAGATCATTGGCTTATATAGGAATATGACATCTCCATTAGCATGAAACCTTTTGGGATAAGCCCAAGAGCAAAAACATGAGGACTTAGGTTCAAAGTGAACAATATCATGTCATTGTGGAGATATCCTAATTCCTTTTGGTCTTAAATTGTTGAGATCGTGATGATGATTGCTGAGCTATTAGAGCAGTGAGCAGTTCAATTTAAAATTTTCAATTAGATCAAAATACGAGAGGGCAAAGAAACAACTAAAATGAAGTGACTTAATTTTCCATAAAAATAAGATAAATTTTCTCTCTTTCCCCCTTCGTTTGCATGTTGATGTCTCGCTGAAAATAGCCAATCATTTTTTTTTAACACGCAGAAATAAAAATGTAGACGTTTTGGAATGAGTAAAAGGCACGTCCCTTCTATTTGTGAGCCCTCCACGCTTTTTGCCCTTCATTGCGAGCTCTTCCTAATTCATCCACCGTTCAAAGCCGCTATTATTATCTAAATGCCTAGTAATATTAAGTGTGTTTAGATTCCAAATTGGTCTTAATCTTCGATTAAATCTATCGTAAACTGCTCAGGTGATCGAGGCTTTAGATACGCACACCGTTGGAGTCGGTGTGGGTCAATTTTGATGACCCGTGCTGGAGAATTATTGAAGTAGGGGCCCGCCCCTTTCTTTCCCCCGATAAACAAGGGCACTAGGTGCTTGGTAGGGCGTAGGAATAGAGTGGTTATTAGAAGGATGATAGGTGGAAGAATGTGGAAAGTGAAGGGAAAGGACAACATTTTAACGTCGCAGCATTCACTGCCCTTCCTATTCAAGCACTGTAGTCCAATCTAACCCACACGCATTTGGTCTCGCAAGTTTCCTTCTGTATTAAAATTATTATTCAATTGAGAAATTAAATAAAATTGGTAGTAATTGAGAAAGAGATTCAACGTCCCTGCTAATCCGTCCCATTTCATGATTTTACAAAAGATGGACCTCATTTGATTTATGCTGAAATAAAACTGAACTCCTCCTTTAATTTGTTTTTTTTATTTCACTGTTTAATAAATCCTTATGAATGAGGCTAGTAAAAATCAAAAGGAAGTTATCTATTTTTTTTATTTTTAAAAAAAATTAAAATAATCCTATAGTATATTTTCCATCTTAAATATATTTTTATTAATTTCAACATTACTATACTAGTTATTGTAATGGTAGTCACTACAATATATTATAGTAGTTGAATTAATACTTTTTAAATTTAATTTAGACAAATTTATTGCACACAAAAATATTTTTATTAAAATATTATTTATCAATTTTATTGAAATTATTTAAATTTAATCAAAATCATTTAAATTGATTCGAATCATTTTAAAATTATTAGTAATTACAATATCATAACCGAATTGAATATCACGTGACAATTTTAAAAATATATATCCTCCCATACGAACATTTTTTGATTTCTTAATTTACTCTTTTTTAATAATATGGGACAATTATCAGATTGACAGTTTCATTTTTATTGAATGTAATAATATAGCAGTTATATAGTTATATAATAACTATTATATTATACCGAGAAAGAGCTATTCTAACATGTTAGAAATATTTATTCACTCATAATTAATATTTATATATATAATTTATGTTTTTATACAATGACTTATTTATATTGGTCAAAGATAATTTTCTACGTATTTTTATAATTATATTAGTCAATAAAAAAATAATTCTTTTTATATTCATTAAGAGACAATTAAATATACATATTAATGGAATGTGCAAATGAAAGAAATTTCAAATGGTCCTCCTCTAGTCCTCTACCTATATGTAAATCTTTGCTCTATCAAAGAAGCTAAGCGAAGTCAAGAGAGAAACACAATTATTTAAAAGGTTTTAGTTTTTTCATACTTGAGATCAACATGTGCCAAAGCATATTTTACTTTTAAGTATCATATTATGAAACTCATTTAGTTCAAAATCTTATCCATTAAGAAACATATAAAGCGAGAGACTTAATTTGTATATTAATGTTGATAAAGATATATTTAGATATGAAAAATGATAGGGAGAGTGAAAATGATAGAGTGAAAAGTATAGTGAATGACGTGGCACCTTGCATGCAGCGATTTCTGACGGGTTCACCGTGCCCCTAGGGTATAGATTGATTCGGGGCAACGGTCGAAGGCCGTCGATGGTGTCCAAGTGATAATCGGACGTGTGCATGTAAAGTGTCATATCATACCACATCATTCACTATACTTTTCACTTTCTCATTTTCACTCTCCTTATCATTGCTCTTTAGATATATCTTACCCAACATCACTAAAATTAAATTAGTATAATAATTTTAAAATAAATTTGATAAAATTATTTTTTTATATTATATTTAAATATAATTTTAATAAAGTTGGTTTTTTATATAATAGTGCTCTATCTACTATATAATTTTAATAAAATTTAAAGAAATAAAGATATTTTAAAAATAAAAAATATTAAAATAATTTTTTTAAAGGAATAACCTTACCATTAACTAAAATAATAATTAGGGTAATCTTTTAATTTTGCCAATATAATTTTCTTTCAAAAAATAATAAGTTACAAAGCATAATTGCATCATTTTTTTAAGCATCTCTATATCTTTTTTAATTTTAATTTTGACAACTATAAAATATATATGATAAAAATAATTAATAATCTTAAAGAATTTAAAATCCACAAAAGAGTTATTTCAAATGATAATTTTTAAAAATATATGTCACTTTTCATAAATATTATTAACATTAAAGATGATAACACTCACTAGAGGATTTAATATCATCGATCCCCAATTAAATATTAACAAATAAATAAATAATACATTTTGCTTAGTACACCAACCTTCCAAGCACCCAACCAAACATCTTATATTTGTTAAATATTGATTATAAAATATATTATAGCAATCATCCATATAATTATGGACCAACTTTGCCTGTGACGGCCCAGTCATGGTTGATCCCAAGCTAGCTTGGATAAAAGAGGAGGGTTGCATTAGGTTATTAGTGAATATTAAACTATAACAAATGTCTAATGAACGGATCCATTAATAAACTATTATGTTAATGCTAGATTTATCCTTGAAAAGAACGTATTGTAAGATTCGACTGTAATGTCTCGACAAGGATCATTACATCTCCAAATATCGGGTGTAGTATTAAATATGCAAGTGTTCACATTGTAAAATTCAACTGTAATGTATCGATAAGAACTATTACATCTCCATGAAAACTTAGATATAGTGTTAAATAGGTAAGTGTTCTCGCACCATAGGCAGGATAAGAACAAACATTATAGGAAGACTAATAGTCTAAGATTTAGAATATAGAACATAGGAACCCTTACTGATAAAGCTGATAGTAAATATGATAATTAGGAAAAAAATTAGTATTTTCATTTGTGTGTATAAAAGACAAAATGAGTAGATCAGAAGGTAAAAGTGATAGAAAACTCGAGTTTTAAGTTATAATACACAGCAAAGAGTAAAACAAAAAATAGAGTGAGTATATATTTTTTAGATAGTTTGTAAAAAATAAAGTTACTGGAGTAGTTAGAAAGGGAATAGAATTATAGCTCTTAAGATAATAGTGACGAAAGATGCTGTGAACATAATTAACATATATGCAACTCGAGTAGGATTAGATCAAAAAATCAAATTAAGATAGATGAGGTATTACAAAATATTCTGCTAAATGAAATGATTTTAATAGGAGACTGTCTAAATGAATATGTTGGAGTGAAGAATAAAGAATATGAGATAGTACATAGGAGTTATGGGATTGTCATAAGACATGAAGGAGGAAAAATTATATTGGATTTTGTAATAATATATGAACTTATACTAGCTAATCTATTTTTTAAGAAAAAAAAGAATGCTTGGTCATATTCAAATGTGAGAATAATAAATAGCACATTGACTTTTTGTGGTTAGGAAGAGATAAAAAAAATTTGTAAAATTTATAAGGTCATCCTTTGTCTTTTTCAAAAATTCTATATCTATATTATATAAATTCCATATATGCAATCGAGATAGTTACCTTTCAGAGAATTCTAACACTATATTTTAACACTATTATATATAGGATATAGGGTCGATCCATACTTCATTCCTCTGAAGGTGGGAGAAAAGATAAAGTTTTTTATTGATCAAAAAATTAGAGTTTTAAACTTATGTAATTAACTTCTTCTGGCTAAGAATGTTTAACTACTCAATATAAGTTAGCAGTATTGGATATCCACCTTAATTATATTATCAATAGGAGCAAAATATACACAACTCCTAAAATTAAGTGGTTGAAGTTAAAGAATGGGAAGTAAAACATATTTTAGGAGAAGATAAGAATACAAGTATTAGGTGAAATATACAGTGACCCTAACATGACATGAGATAAGATGATATAAAAGTTGAAAATAGTAGTCAAGAGTGTACTCGGTAAGTCAAATGGACATATACCACCAAGTAAGAAATTTCGATGAAGGAATGAGAAAGTATAGGAGAAAGTGAAGGAAAAATGAATAACATATAATAATTATATATTTGTAAGAACGAAAAAAATTAAAAAATATATACAATAGTAAAAAAAGAGGCTAAGAAAGCAGTGAAAGAAATAAAAAAAACTTTTGAAAGATTAT
Source organism: Boesenbergia rotunda (assembly GCA_024364735.1). Taxonomy (NCBI): domain Eukaryota; kingdom Viridiplantae; phylum Streptophyta; class Magnoliopsida; order Zingiberales; family Zingiberaceae; genus Boesenbergia; species Boesenbergia rotunda. The sequence continues at coordinate 1,092,833 of JAGFNQ010002423.1, forward strand.
ATCAATACTTGATATAAAAAAATAGGAAAGAGACGTTTATAGAATAGCTAAAGTAAGAGAGAAGAAAACAAGAGATTTTAGTCAAATAAAATGTATTAAAGATGAATGTAATAGATTACTAATAAATGATGAAGAAATAAAAGAGTGATAGAAGATATATTTTCATTAACTTTTTAATGAAGGTTTAGGTAACCAACTTAACCTAGACAATTTAAGTAGGTCAGATAAGTATAAAATTTTATTATAAAATTCAAACTTCAGAAATAGAACAAATTCTGAAAGGGATACAAAATCGAAAAGCCATGGGACCAGATGATATCCCCATAGAGATATGGAAGTGCTTTGAGAAATAAGATGCTTGTGAATGATCAGATATCTTGTATACTAATAATTTTTCTTCTTCAATCCAACTATATCATTCAACAAAAGTAGGGTTGTAAATGAATCAAGCCGCTCGTGAACTATTCGGAGCTCGATTCGATCGAAGCTCGTTTAATAAAACTTGTTAATATTAACGAACCAAACTCAAACTCAGCAGTGTTTGGCTCGTTAGCTCGTGAACAGGCTCGTTAATAAGCTCGTGAGTTAGTTCGTAAAATATAAAATTAATATTTAACGTTAAATATATAATTTTGATACTTTTATATTTAATAAATATAAAATATTCAATAAAGCTTATTTGTATGAATAAAATCATAGATTTGAATAAATATTTTATATTTTTTAGAATATATAATTTATTTTTTCAATAAATTGATGAATAATTTAATTAATAATTTATATTTGGTAAGTTCGTTTAGGGCTCAATTATGCTCGAATATGTTCGCGAGCCATCACTATATTAGATAAATTAAGCTTGAGCTCGGCTCGATAATAATTAAACGAACCAAACTCAAACTCTCAAGTATTCGGCTCGACTCGGTTCGATTACAGCCCTAAACAAAAGTATATTAGAAATAATATTATATTTAAATATATATATATATAATTTTAAAAATAAATTAAATATTTATATAACATATTTTTAACATCAATATAAATGACCAGTGGGAATTTAAAAAAAATTAATATATATATATATATATATATATTTAATCGGATATTCAAATATATGAATAGTCTCCCAAACTGTAAGTATTCACTAAGTCCTTTGACTTCGAAACCGTTGCCGTGGGCGGCGAACACTGCGACCATCTCCGTGGCATCCCCGAAACTCGTAACCAAATAACCGATCCTCCCCCAAATGGATAACTTGCGAGAGATATGCAGGTGCCTCAAAACCCTAGTCGACTTCCTACTCTGCCGTCGCTACCGCCCCCCAAAGTCCGATCCCAAGCCATGGGATCCTCCCTTCGACCCGTCGCAGCCCTCACCCCCGATCTCCTATCCCATCACCAGCCTCGAAGCCCTCGCCTCCCGCTCTTACCTCCGCTCTTTTCATTTCCCCTTCAACCGCGCCTCCGTCCCGCTCCCGTCTTCCGCCGCCTTTCTTCCCCCACGCCGTAGGATCCTCGTTTGCCACGACATGAAGGGCGGGTACGTCGACGACCTGCGGGTGCAGGGGGGCGGCGACCCCGGAGCATACACGATTTGGCATTGGTACCTGATGGATGTCTTCGTCTACTTCTCGCATGACCTGGTCACGCTGCCGCCGCCGTGCTGGACCAACGCCGCTCACACCCATGGCGTCAAGGTATTGTTCACTCCTGATGGTCCTCATCCCTTTTATGTTGTTTGCTAATTTATATTTTATCTTTAAAAATTCCAATGAGTCAAAGAAGACTGTCATATTATCTTAATTTAAACTGTTCTGCGATAACACAAGTGATCATCTATAGGATTTTCCCAAATATAAAAATGAACTAATCCTGTTTCCACATACTGCAAAACCAGCTTTGTGTTTTACCTATCGTGTTCTGTCGGCAGTAGTTCTCTTTGGTCTAAAATGCTCCAGCTCCACTATTCTTGATAATTACGGCGATGATTTTCTTTATGAACTATACCTCAGTATTTTATTCATGTTTTTGCTGCGGATAGATCAGTGGCTGACTGATCAGTGACATTCTAATTAGTTTTGCTCAAAACACATATGATTCTATGTTTCCTAGATTCATTTTTTCCTTCATCCAGTCTTTGTTTTTTTTTGAACTTTCCTATCCCCTGTTTGCTTATTAACCTTTCATTTATCAAACTGTGAAAGTTTCTGTTACCTAAGTTCATTCAGTTCAGATTGATTCACATGATGTTGCTTTCTATTCTGTTAAAACTTAACTTAGTCTTTTTGATTTGTTGCATGATTTAATGGATACGAAGGTCTTAGGAACTTTCTTGGTTGAATGGGATGAAGGTAGAGTAACTTGTGATACCTTGCTTTCATCAAAGGAGTCTTCCCAAATGTATGCTGAACGACTTACAGAACTAGCTAATGCTTTGGGATTTGATGGTTGGCTGGTTAGTCTCATCTTCTCTTCTCTTCCCTTTCCTTTTTTTTTGGTGTGCGTGTGTCTGCAGAATCTTTGTTTTCAAATTAGTTTTTCCTTTAGTTTAGAGTTCTTGATTTTTTGGCTTTGTATCTTCGCCAAGAATTGCTTTTCTAGGAGTTGAATTCGATGTTGATTTGTAAGTTTGTTTTTATGTATTGGCCCATATAAAAATGATACATGATAGTAAGACTTTTCAGGTCAATATAGAAGTCAAACTGGACAAGAATCAAGTTGATAACTTGAAGGAGTTTGTCCATCATCTATCTCGTACTATGCATTCTTCAGTTCCTGGGTCTTTAGTCATATGGTCATTTCACTCACTAAATTTTAAATTCTCTGATAATGTAACTCCTCATTACACTTTCTTGGTGAGCTGTATTAGCGGTCAGAATGATTTGTTAAATGCAGGTATGACGCTGTAACTGTTGATGGTAAACTTGCCTGGCAAAACAAACTAAATGATGCCAACAAGCCATTTTTTGATTTATGCGATGGTATTTTTGTCAACTATACTTGGCAGGTAGAATTTTATTCAATGTTAAACAAGTGAACTTCTTCTTTCTCTTTTACCTTGAACTTAGATCCCCCAATCCTGCAGGAAGGTTACCCCAAAGTTTCAGCCATCAATGCAGGCAATAGAAGGTTGGATGTTTACATGGGCATTGATGTTTTTGGTAGAAACACCTTTGGTGGTGGAGAGTGGAATGTATGTAACAACACCTTGCCAAAATTCATTTTCTTTAAAATTTTCCATTATTGCAGATAAAAGAAACTCCTTAACACAATTTGTAGGTGCAATATTAATTTGAACATATTTAACTTATGCCAGCCAGTTTGACAATTTGTTTTCAGTATCGGCTCTTTTTTCTTAGGTTAATCAGTTTTTATTGTCATGGTTCTAGGTAGTTTCTTTCTACAACATGTATAGGTTCACTTTACTAAGTTATGAAGCTGTACTTATTGTTACAGAACCTAGTACCAATTTTTAACAGTTCACTGGGATTTAGTTATGGTGATCATTACCAGTAGTATCACTACATCAATAACAACCAAAGACAAAGTGCATAAACAATTTAGTGGAAAAATCCTTTGAAAAGTGCAAGAGTGAAAAACCACGGGTGAAACAAATTCCACTTATAATGGGAGAGTTCAAATTTTTTTCCTCATATATATGAACTTGACTACTAGTGTAGAACTATAAAAATACCTAATCTAAAACCACATCATTGTCTTCAATCTTGAAGATGGAATCCCTATGAGGATTTTGCTATCATTCCTTAGCATGCCTCCAAAATTTTGGCCTACTGAAATTCTCAAACAATTTCTCTTGATTGTTGGTGTATGAAGCCTCCAATTGCCCTGGATTCTTCTTTCTGATGGCCTTGCAAAGTCCTTATATAAATCTTCTGGAAGACAAAAATCAAGTTTTTTCTCATGAGGCATGCTAAACGTGCTGCTTTGGACAGTGAACTGGCTTTTACACTTGCATGATTAGAGTTAGAGGAATAAAAGGAAATGAATGCATGCTGCTGATTATATTTCTCATATTTTTGTAACTAAACATTGTATCACCTTGTTTGGCTGAGTTAAGTGTCTTGCTTCACTATGCGTATTTATTGACAAGTTGCGGCATGCCATATGTTCCTTAGGCATGATGAACAGAGCAGAAATATAGAGGAATGCATAGCTGCATGGTTGTAACAATTCATTTTCAGTTCTAAGGGCTGCCAGAGAGTAAGATTGTACTTCATGTGAGATGCATTAGCCAGTTTTAGTTGCTTTAGAGGACTCTGTATTCACTGCACTTTGAGAATTAGATAATAGACTTGGATTTGAGAATCATTTAGAAAGTTCACATATACTCCCAGCCGAGCTTTGGAATTGCTTGATAAAGCCTTCACACATCGTGTTAGGCTTATTGGATCGGGAAAGGTCATTGCTTTCTATATCGACATATTTCTTAATTTTGCACATCATTTATATGCACATAAATGTGTTCCTACTTTATTTATAGTAGTACATTTATCAAGATCAAATCTGATTTTTTTTCCTCTTACCACAACAGTCAAACATAGCCCTTGATGCTCTAAAGAAGGATGATGTTTCAGCTGCAATATTTGCTCCCGCATGGGTATATGAAACTAATCAAAAACCTGACTTTCAAACTGCACAAAATCGGTATCGACTTCCCACTTTAATTGTATAGTTCATGGCATTGTAAATATACATTTTCATGTGAATTGTTTTAGAATTTTAATTTTACCGGTAAGGAAGATGGTATATCTGTTCCCCATGGGTTTCCCCTTTCAATTCCATTGCTGTTAACATATGGAACAATGGTGATTCAAGAAGGCTTCTCGCATTGTTGCATATGAATTACTGACTTACCTTGAATAAGTGAAAGTAGTCACAACCCTGAAGTTGTAAGAAACGTCTTGATAAACTAAAACCTTTAAAAATTTGAAATGTCTTAGTGTGCATGCAGTAAGCTTTATTGAGTTATTTTCAATTTATGCTTCATATTATTTTCAATTATTTAGGTAGAGTAGAGGGAAGTGTGAAGATAAATGGGAAGAATACAAAAGACCATTATGACAAGGATCTACATCTAATAGGTATGAAATCTTCCAAAAGATCAATGATTTTTAGGTACTCATTATGTTGTTTCAATCAGATTGTTAAGTGATCTTGATAAAACATGAAATAAGGTATCAGGCAAAAGATGAAATTTTGAACTTAAGGAAGAAATTGACGAGTGGTGGGTTGATGATCGATGATGCGATGATCATGGAGGGGTTTTGACATGAGTCTGTGCCTTATTTTATGAGCAACATTTCCTGAAGCTAAGAGCAATTAGTAGGCTACCAATAGTAGAAAACAATGAGATGGAAGAGCATCCTCATATAGTTGAGGCAGGCAGGGGGAGAAACAAAAGTAGATTAGAGATTGAAATAATGTTGCCGCTGCTACTTGATTTGTTGAGTCAGAGACGGATAAAATTTCTGGGAATCACCATTGGAGGAGGAATAAGGTGCAAGTGACAGGGATATTGATGGTATGGATGAGGAAGTCTTTAGGAGAGAGGAGGCAACATAGATGAACATTGCAATTTGTTGCAGATGATTGTACCACCTGGTTGGATGATTGAAAGTAGACTAGTGTCACCTTGAGTAGGTTTAACCGAGGGACACATTGAAGTCGAGGGAGTTGCTGTTGAACTTGTTGAAGATGATAAGGCCATAGGCTCTAGACATGTTGCTTGGAGTGGATGTTGGAGACAGGAGGCCAAGCTTTGTGTAACATGAGGTTGTCAGAAAGAGATTGATTGATGCTGCTAAAGGCAGACAAAAGAAGCCATTTCATAGTCATATAGGATTTTTTATATCGTTGCATAAGGATTTGCCTCTATGCGAGGTTGATAAGGGATTCTCTTGTTGAAGAAAGAGGAAGGGAGAGTGAGGTGGGGTAGAGTAGGAGAGCAGGGAAGGAAGGCTATACAGCTATGCTAACCCTATGGCCTCCCTCTCAAAGGAAAACTGCAAGGTTATGTTTCATAGAACAAGTTGAAAGATGGATTTGGAGCAATAGATAAGTCGACAGATGAATCATCTTTTTCTTGTTTCCTTTGAATACATACATAAAAGATTCTAGTATAACAGTTAATGACCAATAACTGACATGGGATTAAACAATTAACCTAAATACAAGTATATAAGTATAACTACTAGCTCTAGCACATCAGTTATCACTGTGCTCCATACTTCTTAGGAGAGGTCAGATATGACATTAACAAAATGAACACTGTTAAAATTTTCACATTCAATTTATTATTTTTCCTTAAGTTGTAGTTTACCTTGGTCCTTGAATTGTGAAGCTGGTGGGGCCTTGTTCAGCAGTCATGGGGGATCCTTCAACACTACCCAAAAGAGTTGCCCTTCTTTTCGGATTTTGATCAGGTGGGCATCAATTTATTTGTTTTTTAACATAGTAAAAAGCTCTCAAATTGAATAGCATATTTAGTTTTATACTTGAAGAGGTTGAAGTTACTTATTACATGTTTGCCATCCTTTGTTACTAGCAGAACATGAAAATTTAGAAGAAGCTCTAAATAACTTCTGCAACAGAACACTATATATATACTTTTTTTTGCTGGAATCTGATTTATCAAGGAACATGATTTTGAGCTTGGGAAGCTATGGTGGTTGGTTATTTTGTAGCAATCTGAAATGACTTTTGCAAATTTACCATTAGAGAGGATATGAGTTGTACTGATATTTTTGTCTTGTTATGACATGCTATTTTTGTGTTGGACATGTAATTTAGACATCAGCCACATTACGAGCAGTAACACCTGCAAAAAGAAGACAATGTCTAAAAAAAAATAAGGAGGTAGTGGTGGAAGTTTTCAAACAAAAATGTCGAGTGATTACTTCACAACAAGGCTCTTAATGCACTTTATAGTCATATTTTTTTTACTAGCTTATCATGTAAAGGGGTAAGGCAAGTACAAGGATAAAGCATCACAATGTGCAATGCCCCACAAAAGTCCAAATGATAGAGGAAAAAAAACCCCGGAAAGTGTCTTATATCATCTACTAGGTGGCAATTTTAAGTGTGAGAAAGCACTACAGAGAAGGAAGAGTGTGCCAAAGATAGACACGGAATATGATTGACCGTGAGAGAGAGAAATCACGGGCGACAAATACAACCCTCTATTTGTCTACCTGTAAAATGACTCGGGGCGCTAGAGAAAATACCAGTTTTAAGTTTTCTTAACCAGAATTATTATTGATTTGGGCTTAGGAATCTTACAGCAACGTGTATTCTTGTTAAAACTAAACCTTTTTGAACGTCAATGTTCAAGTATTTTGTTTTCATAGAATAGATTCAGTAAGTTGGATATTTAAGAAGCTGGAGGTTTCATATACAAAAATATGGGCATGGATCTTTATTTCATGATATACGCATATTCCTATACTCATCCAACTCCATCTTTATATGACAAAGATTTAGGGGGCGTTTGGTTTAGGCATTTTCTATTTTCATTTTCTTATTTTTTAGAAAATGTTGTTTGGTTTGTATTTTTTAATCTCATTTTCTGGAAAAGGAGATGTCATTTTCTAAGAAAATAGAAAATGTCAAAATGTTGTTTTCTGAGAAAAGGAGAATGCGGTAGAAAATGGAAAAATGCGGTAGTCGCCAAGTGCGCTTCGCCCTCCCCCTCTCTCTCTTCTCCTTGCTCTATCGCTCCGCTTTTATCTTCAATCTTCCTCCGCTTTCCTCCGAGAGTAGACATGGCGATGGCGGCGATGGTTCCTGATTTCCACAGCTACGCCATCTCTAGTATTGTTGTCCATGGGAGGTCTGCTTTACCTGTTTTCTCCGCTGCCAAGACAGAGAGGAAAGGGAGAGGAAGATTGAGGGTGGTGGGCGAGCAATGTGAGGAGGTAGCTGAATAGAGAGCCAAAGGAAGAAGTGGGGAGATTCTGTTGTGCTCCATTGCTCCCTATCCTCTCCTCGCGTCTGCGCTTCCTGGAGGTATCTAGTTTGCCCCCTTTTTTTAGCAGATTGAATCTGTCGAAGAAATAAGAGGATTTCAATCTTTGTCTTAGCAAAGATCAGCATTTTATGTTTTTTTAAGGAAAATGATTTCAATCTTTGAGCCATTTGTTGAAGTAGTGAAGACATGGGACCTTCCTGAATGGCTTGTCCATTGGGGTCACCCAGGAAATATGGTTAGTCTTTTACACTATCTTTAGGAAATTTGACATTTCTTCTATTTTGGATCTCATAATCAACATGATTACTACCTTAATTTTTTTCTATGTTTGATGAAAATGTAGAATTTCTTTCTTTTGAAGGTGCCAACTAACTCGGTAACATAATGATTTTGGAAATTGCTGCAGAGGCTTGGCTTCGAATCACACCTTCACCGTTTAGGAGGGTGTCTCACTTACTGGCGCAATGCTTTCATAAAATCTGAACTATTTTTTAAAAAATTATTTTAATTATAATTTTCAATATTAACATACCAAACGCATTTTCCAGTTTTCTTTTCTAGAAAACAGAGTTACAGTATATCATACCAAACACATTTTCCGTTTTCTAAAAACTAGATCAGAAAACTGAAAATAGAAAATGGAAAATAGAAAATAGAAAAAAATTTCCAAACCAAACGCCCCCTTAGTTATCTAAATATCTCCATCTACTTTTGCAAATTTTGTTTTTATTTTATTTTTCATCTTAACGAGTCAAAAATGGATTTTTAAGATATAACTTTCTAATTTCCTTGTAACCTCATGTTATTTTCTGGTTGAGGTCATCATAGGTTGAACTTGCCTTTGTATGCATTCTGCTTGATTATACAATGTATATTAATTATGAGACATAGCAAACAATGCGTCAGATAGCTTTAAGTCAGAAAAAAATAAATATGGCCACTAGTGTAGGATTGAAATGTTAATGTGTATTCTTATGGTCTATCACACGCCATCTATGATAGGATTATGTAATCATGTTCTTATTCGTTGAAAAGTTGTTTCATGATGATTACTATTGAAGGATTCAGTTAGCATGTTTTATATCCTTTTGCCTTTTCAGTTTCATCATCACAAGTAACATAATTCAGTGAGAGTAGTTTTTATCCTTTTTGACAGACGTATTAAGTTTATTGAAATATTCTTCGTTATCAGAAACTATTCAGATTTATTGTTGAATCTTTTGTTATTTATTGTTCTGTATATGTGTCAAATTCTTCTTTATTTCATTTGTCTGATACACTGTTGATTCCAGGGTCATGGCTATCAGTTCTCCATTGAAGGCTTTCAGGTAGCTAAAGATCCATGGAATAATATATCTTCACAAGGCTTTCAGGTACTATTTATGATCCTAACATGCTCCATAAAATTGCTTGTACGAATGAATCATTATGTTTTCTTAGTTTATTTCTTAGGTCTCCAAGCTTTTTCAGATTATATCGTGTTAAATTTGTATACATGTTGTCTTTTTTTTTTTTTTGGAACACCTTTTTTTGTTGAACAACTACTACTATCATAAAACATGATAAGAAATATAAATAAGCTATGGCTTCTTAGAAAAGGTTCACTATTGATCAAAATTTCTACATGAGGCATGAGACAACATAAAACCATATTTGGCATAAGGTTACTGTTGGTTAAAATGACACCTTTTCATCACAATTTTTAAACCATGAAATCATTCCTATAACTGTTGTGGGAAATTGAGAGGCAACAATTATTCTGAACAATATCTATTTCTTTTAATTAATTACAGACAATTTACCATTCCACTTTGAAGAAATATTGGAATTCCCTTTGTATTTCTTTCTTCAAGCATGTCAATATTTTGAACACATTTTTAATTTAATTCAACTCAAGACATTGTTTTTATGATGTATTTTACATTTATATTCTATTTCGTATTTGGATTTATATTCTGGTCATTCTTCTCAAGAGAATTTATTCCTTGATTCCAAGAAGTTCTATAAATACAGAAACAATGAAGTCGAAGAATATTAATAACTTATTGCAGTAATCTTAAAAACATTTATTTTATAACAATATAGAGTAATACAAAAACATTAATTTAATAACTAAAATTATTACTGTAACAATTTAATTTGATCAACTAGAATGTTAGATCTCGTCCTCTTTAGCCATTGGCATTCTTCGGGTGGGTTTATTACAACTTTACTAAACCCATCACCTCGGACTAAATATCTTCACTATCAAAATCACGCCACCACAGCTTTACCAAATACATAATTAACTTTTCCATTTATTGTAACAGTTTATCACTTTTACCTTTTTCATGTTGCCAAAGTTATGCCAAATTAATCCAAGTAAATCATGTGTGCTGCTCAGTTATTTTAACTGTTTTGCTGAATCATATTGTAATCCATTCTCATAGTTGTCTAATATTGGATCCGTATTATTCAACATCTTGGTTATTTTATAATTTTCCTCTTCTTATAGTTTGTGTGAATGTTTTTTTTATCCTATTGCTCTTGTCAACTTGCTCAGAACATACTTTGCCTACATCTTGTTAATTATATAAATAAGAAGCTTCTAAGCTTGATTTAATTCAATTCAACATATGCTATTGCTTTCCTATTTTTTTAGTAAGTATTCATTGAACATTTGCCTGAAAGTCAATGCTAGCTGGCAACCTAACTTGCAACCCTCACTCTTTTTCATCCGTGATTGGGACCAACGTCCACGGGTTTTTTAGAAAGTATATTGCAATTAATTGTATTAGCTAGCTATCGTGGAGGTTGAAACAGATTCTGTATCCTTGTATTACATCTATCAAGCACTGTCTACAATTACTAAGGCAAATTTGTATATTTCTTAAAACAGCCTATTCTTGGTAATCCTGTTAGCCATAATAGCTCCAGTACCATTGAAGCTTTTATCAAGTAAGTTTGATGTATTTTTAAAGCAAGAAAAGTTCATTTGTTTAGTTACTGCAGTGTCGTGATTATAACTGTATAATTTTTTTATTTGCACATTTTACCAACATGATCCATTTTCACATACATTTATTATTGTGCTGCTGCTGCTAGCATGTTGCATTTAGGTGGAGCATGATGGCACTTAATATGTTTCACAAAGTCTTTCCAGAACAGTGTAATCATCGCAATTCGAGTTATAGTCAAGTTTTGTGACTCAAGTTAATAGCCAAATTTTGCGGCTATATAGTTTTTGCACTCAGATATAAGCATGTCAGCAAACTTTTGAAGTCTTTTGACAAACATCATCACTACGATGCTGCAAACTCATGAGGGTCAGACCCAAGTGAACCCAAATCAAAGAAACTTAGCTAGTTGACAAGACTATATGGCCCTAATAATCTATTGATTAATGAAACTACCAGTGGATCAAAATGAATAGAAGGGGAAAGTTTCCATTAGTTCCAAAATAGAGAACTCATTCTTACATTTATAACAAAAGACATCAAACATAAATCTAATACTTTAACTCAAGATCTTTCATGGTTAGGTTCTTGACTCCTGAATTCTATAGAAATGTGTAGAAAAAAGCAATTTTCTTCTGTCTATGCTTTTTGGTAAATTTCCTTCAAAAAATACATTTATGTGCCAGTAGCATATAAATGTCATTTCAAATTCTCATCCTTTTCTACGTTTTTTGTCCTTTGTCAACCTAATTTTGAAATTCTATTATTCTTGTATTTTGCTAAAAATATTCAACATACAACATGGCTTGTCATTATTTTGATATATTATTAATTCGTAGTTTCAACGATGCATCTTATTCTGGAGGAGGAAATATTACTGCTAAAGGAAGTTTAACGGATAACTCTTTTTTCTCTGCAAAGCTCTTCCATGGACGGCTTCTATTGGATGATCAACCTGTGTACATATCATATTCTGTAAGCTGCATCTTCTCCCATAGTAATTTTTTTCCTATTTGTTGGAATCTCCTCAACAGAGATTTATTAATTTTCAGGTGTTGAATTATTGGATTTTCATGCAGGTAAAAGTAGATGGAAATTCTCTCCTTGGATTGTATCTTGAATTGTTATCAGAAACCAACGGAAAGACATGTGTCCTTATCGCAAGTGATTCTGAATCTTTTGCCAATGCAGGCCTAGAGTACAATATAATCATCAAGCCCCAAATAAAAGGTAAGGTGGAGGATGTGTTGGCTTACCCACCTTGGTTTATACATGAAGCTGTCTTGACACTGAGTGACTATACATTAGCTGGCATTTATATGGTATCTACCTTCAAAAGTCGTGGCCTGATTACCATTCAAAACAACAAAAGTTCATCTCAAGAAGGTACCTTAACAGAAACCTCTGGATCTTCACTCTACTATGCATCACTAGGTCACATCAGCATTCGAAACAAAGAGGATGGCGCTGGATATCCACCAGCAGATTTATGGATCACTCAAGCTCATAATATTCTGTGCACCTCAGATTCTCTTGGAAACAAAATGCTCAACCTGAAACTAACTTGGGAGCTCAAAGAAGGATCCACGACATCATTTCAGAGATATAACATCTACGCCGAAAGTGGCTCAGGCCTGCAATACCTGGGGTTTGCTAGAGTTGAAGCATTTTACGTTTCAGATCTTAGTGTTTATATTGGAGTCACAACCCTCCGGTTTATCATTCAAGTACGTGGCCTTGATGGAACATGCCAAAAGCTTGCTGAATCTCCTTATCTGGATTTGACTCTTGATGATTAAATCATATTGGGCCTGGATCAACATCATAGTCGCCGCCAATGAGGTCCTAGCTTGATGGCTATCGCGAAGTCAATGAGGTGCTAGGCTCAAATCTCACTACATGCGGTTAATTTTTCGAATTTATTCCAGTAGACCTCACAGGTTTTCTATGATTTTTTATCCGGATTAAGGTAGTGTTTAGGAGAGTTTCTGCTTAGTGACTTTTTAGATTTTAGCCATACAGAATCATTTTTAAGTGTTTGTGAATTTCAAATTCTGTTTTAACTTATGTATTTTTACTTAAAAGTTTGAAACAAAAATTTGATATTTTTGTCTGCTTCTGTTTTTTATTTATGGTCCAGAATTAAAAGTTGACCTTTATACCCTTAATAAATTTATCATTTTATATAATTGTCACTACACTTTTAAATAAAATTTTATATTTTTATATAATTTATATATTTTTTATAAATTTTGTTGTTTATATATATATATTTTTAAATTAATTTTATATCTTTTTAAACATATATATATATTATTTAAAAAATTAATTTTGATATAATATTTAAAATATAATAATAAATATATAAAATATTATGAATGGTATATCAAAATTATATTTAGATAATTAAAAAAAATAATTTATATAGTTTAAGAATATTATTATTATTTAACTAAAAATTAAATTTGAAAGTAATTATTCATCGAATATTTAAATTTTATCTTGTATCAATTTTTAATTTTTATTTTCAAATATTTCATATTTTATCTTCTCATTATTTCGAGATAATATTTATAAAATTTATTTTTCAATATCAAAAGTCCTCGCAAACAATCTTATATCTTACGTACTCTCTCTTCCCGTTAAGTGTGTACGGACAGTTATCATTGTCTCAGTGTAGTTGTAATTTAACTATTATACTTGTACTATCTAAAAAAAAGGATAAATTACAAAAAATTCTCCAATCCTCATTTGTTCTTGTATTTTCCATTTCAGATTTTTTTTACATTCACTCCTAATAAATTGAATATAAAAGAATGAAAATTAAGTATACATCAGTAAAAATTGAGTATAAAAGAATGAAAATTGAGTACATAATTTTTTGATGTGGTGGATGTAATCTTACATAAATTTTTAATTTTTATACTCAATTTTTTTTAAATAATAATTATCAAACTGTTTTGTCAATCTCATCAGGGATTTTATGTAAAAAGAAATTTGAGTGGGGATTGTATGTAAAGATGAATTTGAGAATGAGGAGTTTATGAAAAATTTTTCAAAAAAAATATCATAGTCGCCACTTTGGACGCTTCCGTAATGGCTGACAACACAGAATGGTGTAGCTTAATCATCGTTAAACATCAATTCCTTTGCGCAGATTCGATGTTTCTTGCTATCTTCGTCTATGAATTTTATACGAGCCATGCTGAATAGTTAGGACACGACACAGTCCACCTTGTCGATTCAAGTAAATGGTTATACCAAATTAATTCATTTAAGATTATATTAAAATTATAAATGATATTGAATGTGTGTTTCTAGAATTTGAAAATTCGTACTGACGGACTCCAGTTCTATTACCTGTTTTAAATGACAATCTTTTTAAGATCTTGGAGAGAGATTTTAATAAAATTCCCATGGGAATTGAAATTCAATCATGGGAATTCTAATTCCATCGTTTAGTAGCAATTTTCAGGAAGAAATTGTTAAGGAATTGAATTCCAATTCCTTTCAAACCCCTCAAAACAAATCACACCTAAACACATGTGATTTGTGAAATGAATTGAATTCCTTTCACTTAAACAAATTAAATTACCAAATCGCCCCCTCATAAAACAAATCAAAGTTGCTCTGGCTCTATCCTCGCGGGATAAAATCATAAAAGTATAATAATTGAATTCAATTCAATTCTCGTTTTACAATTCATTCTAAACATGAGAATTGGAATTCAATTCCGGATGGAATTCAATTCCGACCGGAATTAAATTTTAATTCCTTACTTAAAAGGTTTTCAAACATGATGTAAACGTTTATCAAAATTAACTATAGTTTGTGGATGAATAAACTAGGTAATTGGTTAATTAGATAGAAAAATGACTAAATGGTTGGATAATTTTTTTTTCCATTTTCTTATTTGAATGGATGAATAAAAATAGATAAATAACTAATACTCAAAGCATCGACTACGGGCTGCTCCATGACTCCGATCGACAGATGCAAATTTGGAGTTTTTCGCAGCGATAGGATGACTAATTACTATATTAAATATTCACAATTCAATCCCTAAATATGATATATTTTGTAAGATTTTTTTTTCAAATAGGGTGCGAATATTTCCTAATTTATCCTGATGACTATCCTAAAAAATTTTTATAGGGTCAAATCAATCATCCTAGATTCATTTGCTATCTAATCCAACATTGTCAATGCAAATTTGTAGCCCATTGATCTGATCCGTCTCCTTCCAGTCGGGGTTCAGCGTGGCATCCGGTCGAGGGAGCGGCAGCCGCTCGAGATGCCGATGCGGCCGTTCCGTGGCCATGGTATCGTCCTCGCCTTTCTCCTCCCTCTCCTCCTCCTCCTCCTCTCCTTGGAGCTGCAACTCTCACTCGGAGGCGGAGGCAACGGAGCTTGCGATATCAGCGTCCACCACCAGAATGTCATCTACAACTACAGCTTGGCGTCGCCCACCTCCAAATATCCTCACGGCGTTCTCAGCGAAGACGGGTACTACTTTTAACAATTGCTTTTCTACCCTCCAACGCTCGCCTCCAAGCTTTAACTTGTTGTAAATTCCTTCGTCTTCTTGTATTGTTCAAAGAATTAAAGGATCAGTGCTAGATTATTTGTTATTACCCAATGTGGCTCCTCGTTAGGAGTGCGTGAAGCTCTACGGTTCGCTGTGTATCGCTCCAAATCAGTTGACATTCTGTTAGTTGATATGGAAAGAAATTGAGATACATGGAACTTAATCAATATGCATCAACAATAACAATATCTAGCTATTATCAATCATAAGACAAAATTGAAATCTGTATGTGATACAACGGCTAAACAAATGTTGACCTGAGTCCATAGCTAATGCCATTGTATCTCCTACTTGTCGCCGGAGTTCCTTCAAGCTCGGAATGAACTTCTACAGGAGTGGGCGGCAATCCCTAGTCCTTCTCAATGGGGAAGTGAGGAGGAAGATGAAGAAGCTCTCTCAATCTCAGATTCAAGATCTCAAGATCTCAAGATGTCAAGATGCCCAAATGAGTCAAACTTCTTCCCCTATATGCCTTGGGCCCATCCTATATGGACCATCCCTATAAAGCCCATTCATCATTAACATCCCATTAATGTTAATGAACCGGGTTAACGAATCTACACACATTTACTCCACATCCATTATTCCAAACCCCCTTTATATGCAATCAAGCATTCGATCACTTAATTGGGATTTAGTTCTTTAATTACAATTAGTTGTGTGTGTTAATCAAGTGTAAGCATACCTTATGGATATTAAGCCCACCCATTTAGACAATCAGATTGAATCCACCCATATGGACTTAATCCTTTAGATATGATCTGGACCAGTGTACTTCGTATTTTAGATTTAGAATTAATGTGACCATGTCATGCATGCCACTCAAGTTAATGGTTCAATTATTTAATTTGATCTGGATTCTGGCGAGAGCACATTAGCAGACTGTTCCATCACAAAATCGTTATCCTCTCAAACTTCTAAACTTGTTATTTTATGTCTGCTATCTTTGTGGTAATGAACTATATTTGTTGCAACTCTAGAAGACGGGAACCTGCATTACCATACACCATCTCTATAATTTTGCTTTAAAAGAATCATCCAGAGACTGCTGTCTTTCCATTCTATTTTAAACTAGATGATGATTATGGGAAATGGTAACAGTGTGGACCTAACCATAGGGTTATTTAAGTGTTCCAAAAGGAAATGACTGCTCATAATGGTAGATCTGGACGGGCTTCAAGTACAGATGAGTAACGATGTTTCTGAACTGAGCTAAATTGGAAATTTGACAAAGATATCTAATTTAGATTACACTGTAGTATCTATTAGATTGGTCAAAAGCATTTTAGGTTAGTGTTTAATTCCTATTTTTCCCATATGTGTTGTGATCTATCATCTATGGCTTCTGCATCATGATCGTAGACATTGAATTTAGATATCTTTTAACCTTCCAATTTTTCTAGGTTTCATAAGATAGACTTCAATATTATTCTACAGCCACTAAAAAAACTTCAAGAACTATGCCTTGTATTTAAATTCTCTAATGGTACATACTTGCTGTCATATTGGATCTAACCCACTAATATGTCATGCTTCTATAGGCTGATCCATTTTATAGGAAGGCGGAAACACATCTAGAACAATTTCATCGGTAATAGATAGACAGTTGATGTTGCAACTGATATACAATTGATAAACCTGTGCACAGCAAGATTATTCTCTTCCATCTGTATTATCTAGATTTTCTTCCATTGAATTTTTGTTCATTACTAATCTTCTTTAGCAGTGAGCTATTAATATGTCCAATTCCATTACAGGAGAAAACTGGTTATTTGGCTTTGCATACGCTACTACTATATTCTTCTCTGATAACCAGTTTTTGAGTTTTTATCTTCTTTCTATTTCTTTCCTCCTACCATTAGATCTATGGATCCTAGTTTTTTTTTTTTTTTGAAGTTATCTGAAAGTCTTATATAGATCATTGAGCAATTCCTCTTTCTTGTAGGTTTTACAAAGTGGTTGTAAATGACACTTCACTCTGGTTTCAGGTTGGCTTCATCAGGTTACCTTCTTTAAAATTGATATCAATGACTATAACATAACTTGTATATCTGGGATTCCCCAATCTCTGAATAGAGGATGGCAATGGCTGATTACTAACAAAATAAAATGTCGTGGCATATTCTACTCTTCCTATAATTTACTAGATGCTATTCTGATATTGTTAGCCTTGAAGATTTTGTGGACGCAGACATGGCTTGAACTCTTACATATGACAATAAACATATTTCTCAATCTATTGTGTCATGTACTTAGCTTGTTGCAGGCAACTTTCATAAATCCACAAGCTTGGCGGCAGTAAAATTCATTAGTCTTTTATAAAACACAAGAAACCTAAAGATATTAACAACTTCAGCGAGTTGATAACTCTCCTTAAATTCAAGGACAAAAGATTCTATGGCTGGGGTGGAATATAACATTGTCAAACAAATTACGCAAGGCAATCAACTACTGCTCTGTTCCTCCTCTGGTCAGATGAAATATTTTTATGGCATCAAAACCGTTATGCAAGTTGTGTAAGGAGTACAGGGAGAATAAAAATTCTAGCTAATGTAATAAATATTGATAATAATGATACGAATATACTAATGATACAGTTTTCATAGAGTTCAATATAGGCATAAGATCATGGATTTGACCTCATGTAATGAAACCAACATTACTTGATGATGATATAATGTTGTACTACATTAAATATAGTCATGCAGGTCCCACTTCTGACTTAAGCATGGAACCACTATCTCGTTCTACACCCTCAAATGTAGTCTCTGTGCTCCAAGGTTTGCTACATTTCACATTCTGGAGCGATTTCTGTTAACAAACCTGAATCTGATGATCAATGAAACAACATAAAAATTTCTTAGAACAAACACACTACCACCACTATGGGACTCGAGCCAACACTTCCATCTGTGTTCAGTTTGATCTAACCCTCCTCATGTTTGCACCATGTTACTATGAGGGTAATATTTGAATGTTGATTTACATTACCTTATGCTCCATATGTTCTGGAGGCCTTCCCACCACAAAAGGACTAGCCATGCAGATATAGGTGCTAGAGAGGTATCGGAGAGTCTAACATATAAGAACCTATCTCCCCTTTTGGACAACAAAGTGAGACCCATGCTTGTCTCCCTCTGCATCTCCAACAATAGAACATATGCGCCTAATTGCATCTCATTATAAATATCCAGACATATATTTCAATTGTGAGGTTCAGCTCGAGATATACAGTGCTTAAATGCTTCTTTTTTTCTATAGAACAAGTTTCACCTTTTTTTTCTGTTCAATCTGCTTATTTTATGCTATTCTATTTAACTGACTCAATCTCAATCTGAACAGCTATGTGATCAAATGATATTCAACCATGATCCACCAAGATGTTTTGGCTGTCAGGTAATTTATGTTTCGTCTTTTAATATATGTTGTTTCATTTTCTTTTGCATTTGTAGTTGCATCAGAATTTTTTAAGTAGTGCTTTAGTCTTAGCTAACTGATTTTTCTCCAAAAAAATTTGCCATGGTACTATGGCTGTATTATACTTGAAAGATAATATTGTGATTGATTGTTTTTTCATAATGCTAGGTTATCCTGTTGCACATTGTTGATAGAATTATCTGAAATTTGAAAGTAGTGGACATAGGAGCGGTGCTTGGCCAACTTGCTTTTCAGATGACTGTTATATAATTGTCCAATTTTTATCCATCATGGGGGCGTGAAGATTTGGTTTTCTCTTGCTAACTTTTCCTTTTGATTTGTGTAAATAGGATTGTGGGGGTCCACTTCACTGTGGTACAGCATGCAGTGCACTTGTGGCAAGCAACATAGGAGGTAACACATTCTCTTGTTTGTGGTATCTTTTTACTCAAAGTTTATACTTTATCAGTGCTAAAAAAGGGAATAAATTAAGATTTTTCCTATGTCTGATTTGTCCTGTTTATGTTTAATGCCGGCAGTATATCACTGAAGGAAATAATTGAAGTACAAGTTAACTAAATTATGCAACAGAGCATTTGCTCGGCAGTCCTATTTCTTACATTGATCATGGAGGATTATCTTCAACAACATAGAGCATTTACTCGCATCCTTACCAATGGATCTTATACTAACATGCTAAATTATGTATCATAGATTCATCTTAATTCTACTTAAACCTTTAGTTTCTGAAGATTTTTCTTCACAATTAAGGATTTAAATTAAATCTATTTACACTCATCTACTAGCGAGTCTAATGGACAAATAATATACACCAAGAAGGGCTATCTGGGATATGAGTGATGAGGCTATGTATAACCAAAAAAAAAATCCTACTTCAATCTTCAAAGCAGTATTGAACTCATTTAGCCCTTTGGATGCTTTACCTTTGCAAATAATTGTCCATGCCATTTGTTTTGTTTTTAATTGAGCATTTTGATAATTTTTCACTATTCAAGTTTAAAAATAATAGCACAAGACAATATTTTGCCATCATCAATTTGTCATGATGATCAATATTCTTCAGAGCCAATAGTAATTCCTACATGGTTTGAAATCTCATATCGTGTTGAGCGACAAACATGGCCAAAACATATCATTTCGATAAATTACTAAAACTTGATATTATTCAGTGCAATAATCAATTTGTGTCGTGTTAATGGGTATCATGTCATACTAACATTCGACACCTTTTGACAGGCTACAAAACACTTGAAATGATGTTTGTTATTATTTTGTAGCTTGTAGCAGACAATAGAATCTCAAAATTGTATCATTGCTATCGAGACAAATTCCAATGTTAGGTATATAATTGTTTTTTCTTCTTCCTTTCATTTCCTTCTCCTTCCCCCTCCAATTTTCCACCAGCACCATATGTTGAAACATTGGTATAGTATCAAAATATTATTGTTCCACACAAAATGTGAAACTTCAGCAAGCTCGAGATTTTGAACCTTGATTCCTACTAACATTCACATGGTAGTTCTAATTGTACTAATATTGCATGTGCAGGATATCCTGTTTGCACAACTATTGGGAGGTCTTCAGATTCATACATTGCTCTTATAGGTAAGGCTTACTTTTTATTTGTATTGATTTTCATTATTCAAACTTATAGGCAGGTCACATGCGTGCATTTGAATTTGTCATCATGACAACTTTATCCATTATCAATCTGATTAATACAATTTGGATCCTTTTAAAGTTCTGTTGAGCTCCTTTGTCTTGGCTTTGGGAGGTTATTAAAGTCCTTTGGTGGTTACTACTATGACCAACTATGAATTTTAGTTAGCCTTGATATTTGGGTGGCTACAATGATATTTCTGTTACTTCCTTAATAATTGCATCTGTTTTGCTGACCTTGTTTTCACATCTAGAGTTAACTTGTTTCTTTCTTGAACCAAAATTTTTCTCCTGTGTCCTTACTAATTGCATCTCTTTTTTCTCATGCATCTTATGACTTTCTTGCTATACAGTGTTATATTACTATGCTATGAATTCTGAGTTATTGACTTGTCATTTGTCATTATTAACCTATGATTTTACGTGGGGTAGCATATTTATTTGCACATTTCTTGATTTTTATTAGATCAAGCTACATCTACTACAATGCTCTGTACAATCTGTTGCTCAACCATGTTACTAAAATCCTAGATTATTGGTTTTGTATCTCAGGACATGTTTGATTCTTATGTTGGAGTAGGAAACCTCATTATTTCTCTGTTTATCTTACTTGTTCATGCAAACTGGACCTAGACTTTTAAGTTGAACTAATGGTAAATTACTGCTTCAAATCTTGAATTATTTTGCTAATTGGCCACAGCAGCACACAAGCGCACACACAAAGTCTTAGGTAATTGACTGTATGCAACCTGTTGTGAATACTGAAAACACGGCACTTTGTTCTCGATCAGCTTGAAGTGCTTGCACATTTCTAGGATTATTCTGTGCCATTTTTTCACATGTTGAGTTTCCTTGAAAGTTGTTCATTGCTATTTGTAATAATAAAACTGATATTACTTACTACTGATTGTAGAACAGATCAGAAGGATCCTCTGAAAGGTGTTCTTGTTAAGTCATCCTCATTCGGAACCCAGGATAATTGCTCGCTTTCTGTTTCCATCTTCTGTGATTCAAATGAAGTCCAAGTATGCCATTCCATTTTTACACCAATACAAGCATGATTAGATTTTATGATTATCTATTTGATTTTGACCTTCCTAAAATTTTACTAGCAATTTTATTCACAGGTTCCAAATTCTCTGAACATTACAGGAAAATGTGACTATGTGAGTGCAAAAATCTTTACTTCCTTTCTCTCTCTAGAATTGAATAAAAAAGAGAATATCCAGTTTTTCATGTAGTTCTCATGTATGCAAGAAAAAGATGTTTTGATAACTATGAGAAGGAAACAACAATCAGACACCTTTTCGCTCTGTTTAATATCCACAATGATGATAATTAAGTGGATACCTGAAGAATGAATTAGCTAGGTGTTGTTAGTCTTTGATAGTATATATATCAATAGTTTCTTGCAATCTTGTCATTTGCTGCATCTTCAATTATCCAGCTCTATCAAAAGTAATATCTACTCAAGTTAGGAGCAGTACATTTATTTATTCCTTTGAGTAAAATTCTTAGTAGCTGCTACCATCCTTGCACCACCAGTTTTAATTGATTCACCTTCTCTAAAATCAATCTTGGCTGCCCTTGTTTATGTATATGATTACTTTCTTAACTAAATTCCTGCAAGTTATCATACTAAGACTTGTTCAAGATATGGTTGTTTCTGATAACTTTATTGGGAATTTAGAATTTTTGTTCCAGTACTCATTTTATTATCATTTGCTTCTAATTAGATACTTACTGAATTGCTCAACCTATTTACTGGGAAGCATATAATGATTTTATAATCTCTGATTGATCTTTCTTTTAGCTGAAGGATCACTAGATGTCTGTTGATGATTTACTGTCAGTGAATGCTATTAGCTTTAAACTTAAATCCTTTTCTCCTGCAGTTATATAACTGATCTTTAATGCAGGGTTAACTTTTCATATAAAGTGATTAAAGGATAACAGACATCATTGAACTGAACTCTGCAGGCCGTGGCACTTAGGCATCCATCTGGGTGTGCAAAAGTTATTTATGTAAATGGAAGAGGATGGGGCTTGTTTGGAACAATAATTATGATGTGTGTTTCACCATAAGTCATAGCTCCACTTTGGTTTGTTGTGCTTTGATTAGTTCCGTGCTTCTCTTTATAAATACAAAATCTATAATGCTAAGGCAACTGTTCCTGCTTTGTGCTTGCAGCATTTTGTGCTTCTTAGTGGGCTACATCCTTCTAGGCACAGTCTACAGGTTCTTTTTCCTGGGATTCATGGTGCAGAAGTAAGATTTCTTCTAGTTTTTTTTGGCTTCTATAAGTTGTGCTGGTCTGTGTTCAACCCTTTGATCTGCTAGGTTTCATGTGATGCTGAAGCCAAAATAAGTAATATTTTTTTGTTTCATGCTGTTTCGATTTCATTATATCACTCATACTTTTACTGGGTGCAACTTGAAATGTCAAAAGATCTGAATCTGGAAACTAAAAATCATGAACACCATGATTTGATTACATTTGCAACACGAGATATTTTCATGTGGATTATCCATGTGATGGTTGCCGAATAATTGAGTACAGGATGATATTTGGAGTTGAATTTGTCTAATTAGTCCTAACGGTTAGATTGAGTCTGAACACCATTTCCCACAAGAAGGACGAATTTGGGTTAAAGACAAGATTGATGAAAAGTTAATAATCTTTGAGTGAGTTTGATGTAGTATAAGAGTTTGCAAGAAAAGATATGCAAACCTTATCCATCTCTTCTTGCACTTAGAAATTAGAATTCCGTCAATTGGTTTAGTTGGGTACATAGATCCTCTCAAATTCCAGATCCTACGCATGCTCATCATGCCGTGACCTCTTTTTCTATGGATATGTGACCTTTCATGGTTGTCAAAATTAATATCGTCGTCGATTCAAAAATATCTCAGTACTGGTTGCATTGGATCACTAGAACTTGTGAAATCTAAATCAGTAGGAAAAAAGGAAAAAATAATAATGAGTACCACAAGGAATTTTGATGAATCATGGGATTTAAGCAAGCAAGGATGACTTTTATCTCACATGTGAATTCACTAGAATTCAAAATTGGATGGGTGAAAAATCAGCTAGATCAGTTGAATTTCCAGAATTAGCCAAACTTAACCAAATTGCAAACAACACAATGCATTTTTTCTTAATTTGATGAAATTGCAATAGATTTCATCTGTTTTCTAGTAAAATCTTGCCGATTTCTAGCTACTTCTTTGAACCCTAATCTTTTTAAATTTGACCATCAATCTTCATAAGCTGACCAATTTCTGTAAAAACACCAAATCAACCTTTGCCAATATCAATCCAACTTGGTTTATCTGCATTGATATTGGTTGATTTTTGACAACTACAGAACCTTCTGCTTAGATTATTCCCTATGCAGGTGGAACCCTGATGAGTATGATTTGCAAGAAAATTGTCAAAGAAAAAAAAAACTAGTAGAATACTCGCAAGTTTTCATAGTACCTGACCAAACAATTAGTGATAGCCTTTGGACAAGCCTTTTCTTCTGCTTGAATGTGAATCCAGTTTCGTCTGATAGCTATTTGATACTGTTATGTTGATTATTTTGAACCTGAAAATATGCAGAAAATGTTTTCTTCTCTAGTGTTCCTAGAAACAACTTTATGCAAATATCTTCTCTAGCGTTGCTAGAAGCAACTTTACCCATAAATATCCAGTGTAAACCTTAATGGCTAATATTGCAATTTGCCAGGCTATTCCAAACTTAGAGTTTTGGCTCAGCTTGCCACGCAGAACAAAGGTATGTTTGTGTATGAAGTTGTTTATCTTAATGAAAATTATACCATACCAAGCTTGCATCAAGTTTAATCCTAGAATTTGAGATGTTCTACTCGACATTGTTTATTGAAATTACAATTTATGCAGTTACAATGACTGCTTATCTTCCTTGCAGAATATGCTTGGTGATTTTGCACGATGGTTAAGCGGATATTTTAGGGACAACCGAGGATCTTATGCTCCTGTGAACTAACTTGGGGCCTGGTTCATTAGAGTTCAGAAGATTCGTATGCTTACTCGCATCATGGCAGTCCTTTTTGCTACTTACATACTGAAAGAGAGAGAACATACTTTTGGTGTAATCAAGCAATGGTTTTTTGATGCAGTTGTGACATATACACTTTCCTTATTTCTTTCTTTTTCCCTCATAACCTTCGAATTTATCTGAATTTTCCTACGACATTGTTTTTATTGTTTCATTATATGTTCTTGAAGGCAATGTACCCCTTGATATAGTCATTAAATGTTTTTTTTAGAAAATAATATGCTCTTCATATGCTAACCGGCAGTGGCAGTGATCAATTGTTGACAAGGAGTGGATGATCGACTACAACAATGAGCCTCCCCTGGCCATCCCTTCCTGCGAAGACTTTTGGTGAGTAGCTCAATTTTAGAGGAGATTACTAAAAAAGTAATGATACGGAACGAGAATTTTTAACAAAAAATCGAACGAGAATGATATGATATTTTTTATGTACATATTTGAATGTCACTCGGACACCATTTGTGGCTTCTGATCATCGTCCCGAATTAAATTATACCTTAAAGGGCACAGTGAACTCATCGGAGATCGCTGTAATTGGAGTGTCACATCATTTTCGATGAATTTTTCGTTAAAATTTTTTACTGCATATCATTTTTCTTACTATGCAATGATACGAAACGAGAATTTTTAACGAAAAATTCAACAAGAATGATACGATATTTTTTGTGTACACATTCGATTGTTGTTCGGACATCATTGACGGCTGGCAGCCGTCGTCCCGAAGTAAATTATATCCTAGAGGGCACAGTGAACTCATCGGAGAAGATTGTTATAATTGGAATGTCACATCATTCTCATTGAATTTCTCGTTAAAAATTCTTTTTGCATGCTATCTTTCTTACTAAAATGGAGCTGAATTCTCTAATTCTATCTGTAACTGAATGAGTATAAAAGATGATCTCATTTGAGTAACCAGTGAATGGTCCATCCATCCACAAGTAATGAAATTGCTCTGGAGAACTCTCTAGCGAGAGTGCATAACTATGGAGAAATGAGAGTCTTGTAGCCTTTCAAATTGAAGTTGCGATTCTAGAAAAAGGATCGAATGGGCTTTGAAGAATGTCCGTTATTGGATTCATGGCTCGATGAAGAACTAGCGGAGCTGGAGAAATTTTTGACTTTCCAATAAAGTTTAAAACGGAGATGAAGCTAAAGTTTGTAGGGGTAAATTGAGAATTTCCCGATAAATAATACCCTTGTGGTTTGGCCTTCGAGGCACCGGCCCTCTTCTCCTCTTCCTCTCCGACGGATCTGCAGTCGCGTTTGCCAACGCGCTGTCGGCGAGACGATGTCCATCTCCAACGGTCTCCACCACCGCCACCGAGGTAATCTCCGATCCCTGCCAGTCTTACACTTGGATCGCCTTCTCGATCTCCATTTTGCACAGATGACGACGCCACCGACGATGACGACGACCACGAATCCCACGACGACGCTCGCTACCAACCCATATCCGCTTTCGACGACGGCGGATCTGCACCCAACTCCGACTCCGACGAACACGCGGCTGCTGACCCCTCCGCAATCCGATCCAACGGCGGCATGTTCCGTATCCAGAACCCTAGCCCTGGCGTCTTCTTTCTCGACGCCGAGGGTGTCCTATCGGCTCTGGATCTGAATGGACCTCCCGTACCCGTTGACGGCGCTGGTAGATGCGCGGAGGAAGAGGCGGCGGCGGATGAGGAGGCCGAGGAGGAAGAGGAGAGGGTGAGGCAGCTGGAGGCATCGATCTCGAGGGCGTTCAGCGAGGACGAGAGGCGGAGGAGCGCTCCGTTGACTCCGGAGAATACAGCGATGGTCGTGGATGCGATGAGGGGCGTAGCGTTCCCTGGAATCCCTCCGGAATGGGCGAATCAAGTGCCGGAAGACCAGTGGCTGGATCGCCTGAGGCGGCTGAGAGGTTAGAGCGGTACACCCTGATCTTTGATAGCTTATGTTCTCCCTGATTTGGTGTTTCGAGAATTCACCAAACCTTTTTCTTCTCCTATTAAGACGAAAAACACATTCTGAAATTTGATTTTATGCTCATCTACCTTGTTTGTCAGAATATTTTACTTGATCTGTTTCTTCGGAAATTAATGAATCATGCAGTAAAGTTTTAGAAATATCTAAATCATGTCTTAATCTTAAAATTAACAAATCATATGCCATAGATCATACATAAATTTATATAAAGGAATAAGAATCGTTTTTAGAGCTAAGAAAAAAAATACTATTTATCTTTTTATAAATAATTACAGGATCGGTTGGGTAGGACGGGTAGTTAGCATATGACTTATTACAGAAGAATTAAAAATCATGTATTCAATTTTATTTATTGTTACAATTAAAAATATTTTTGTGATCAGGAGTAGTAATGTTAATAGAGGATTAACATGTAACAACGGATTAAAATTTTTATTTTTAAATGATTAAAAAACTTGACTTCATAATAAAGTATATTGAATTCATACTTGCAAAGGTGGAACCGCCACCTTAGCGGCCCCCTGGTTCCGGCTCTATAAGTATCTAGAGGAGGTAAATCACGATTTTTACTAGTAGGGTAAGGCGTCTGAGGTCGAGAGGATTTAACTCAGCAAATCAAGTTTTTACTCCGTGTGCGACTGACGACTCTCGAACTTGAAATTTCCGTTGAAAGCAGCCAGACATTATACTAACCGAGCTAGTCCGTGGGGGTTACATTGAATTGATACTTAGACTATGTAGGAGGAGAACAAGATAAATATATAAAATTTAGTTTCATATTATTTAGAATTTTCTATTTATTAGTCCATTTCGATCCAAATGGATTGATCAACTTAAAAAATTTAAAATGACATTGTCTAATAGATTTGTTTTATTTTTTAAATATATTTCTATTTTTAAATTTCAAAGTGATGTTTTTTAAATTTTTATTTTTTTATTATATTTATATCTTTAAATATCAATTTGATATTTTTAAAATTTTTAAATAAGAATTAAATTTTTTAATTGAGTGCTACCATAATCATGAAGATTAATTTTAGTCGATACATAGTAATACTTGATTAAAAATTAGTTTTTCATTAAAAATCATTTTTTTAAAAAATAATTTAAAAAATTTTACGATTTGAACGAGATAAATATATAAGATTTAATTTAAAGCCATCTTAAATTTTTAAGTTCATCAATTAATTTTTATCTCGATTAAAATTGATTAATGAATTTAAATAGATAAGATCATATATCTTCATTTTATTCTCTTAATTATTTTTATATTTTTAAATATCAATTTAATATATTATATTAAGGGCAAATATATTATATAGAGAAAAATAAATTTTTTAATCTAAATTAAATTTTTTAATCCTTTGTTACGCAGTAGTAACAACAACAAAGTCTTATCCCATTAGATAGGATCGATTATGAATTCTTCTATGTCATTAGACTCTTTCCCTTATTATATCATTATCTATATTTAAATAAAATTTATATATCTTATTTTATTATTGTCAACCAAGTATTTTTTTAACATTCCTCTCTCTTGTTTAATATGCGTAGTTATTATAGTTTCACATCGCCTAACAGAGACATTTATTAGTTGTCTAAGTACATGTTCGCTATCTAAAACGTGTCTCTCGAAGTTTTTCTTTAATAGATGCAACTCTGATTTTTTTCTCCAATGCTCTTATTTCTTATTCTGTCTATCCTTAAATCTACCTTAACATTCTTATATCTGTAACTTTCATCTTTTACTCATGTGTTCGAGTCATAGTTCAATATTCAACACCATATAACATAACAGGTCTAGCTACTATTTTGTAGTACTTCCTTTTAAGTGTTAGAGATATTTTACAATAAAAAATGATAGACAACGTGAATTTTCAACGTGAATGACATGACATCCTAATTGTAATGATTCTCGACGGGTTCACCGTGCCCCCTAGGTTATAGTTTTGTTCAGGGCGGCGGCTGGAGGCCACCGTCGATGTTCAAGCGGTAATCGGACGTGTTCATGAAAAAATCCACGTCATTCACTTTAAATTTCACGTTCTCTATCATAGCATTAATATAGTAATTGATTAAAAATTATTTTAAAATTTGCTTATGCTGTATTAAATTTTATTTATAGGGATATAAAAGGAGACCTGAACTTAGTAAAATCTAATTTATATCATTTTAAATTTTCTAGATGTAAGAATCAAATTTAGTAATGAGCTTAAACAATTAAAATAATATAGAATCTGATTTTATATATTATTTTATTTTCTTGATTATAATTATATTTTTCAAATATCAAATTTAACATAATATAGAATCAGTTTTTATATGTTTATTTTATTTTCTTTATTATAATTATACTTTTAAAATATCAATTCTAAATTTTTTTTATCATGAAAAATTTTATAATATATATATTTTTAAACCACTTTTAATCGATTACTGCAGGAATCATTGATTAAAATTATTTTTCATAATCATAGAAACAATTTTATTCTGAAAGAATTGATTAAGAAGAATAGAAATAGAATTGAATATATGATTTGATAATTTTAAAATTCAGATAACTGATTTCCTAATTTGATAATTTGCCGCTGTTTCTTTAATTGAGATGAAAAGAATGCATTCTGGAATTTGATTATACCCTTATGTTGTTGGTTAGCATTTACATTATCGAGCAATGATAAGGAGGGTGAAAATGAAAGAGTAAAAAGTATAATGAATGATGTGACATGACGTGATATGATGTGATACTTTACATGTACATATCCGATTATCGTTTGAACACTATCGACGACCTTCGACCGTTATCCCGAATCAAACTATACCCTGAGGGGTACGGTAAATTCATCAAAAATCGTTACACGTAAGATACCATATCATTCATTATACTTTTTATTTTTTCATTTTTACTCTCCTTATTATTGTTCAATATTATCGGTGTCTTCGTTTTTTTGATTGAGATGATGGAAGGCAGTCTGGAATTTATTATAAATTTTTTTAGATATACTTGAATTATTTTTTCAAAAGATTATATTATCAATATCTATAATCAAATATAACATATAACACAAATTACGACTCTTACAGTTATAATATTTAAATTATTAATTTTCGTAATTTATATTTTTCTATTGATCTTGAGATGCACTGGCAGAAACGATGAAGATGAGCAATCGCTTATTTACACCTGGCTCATCGTTCTGAATCAAATAAACTTCGGTGAAATGGGCAGATGGGATTCTTTGTCCCACTTTGTCCTGCCAAATCCGATTAGATCGTAATTGTACTGATCCCGACGGATTCATCGTATCCTCCAAAATATATTTTTTGTTCGGAAGGACGATCGGAGACAGTCGGTAATATTCAATTTACGATCGAACGATTTATCAGTCGTCGTCGACGAATAAAACAGACGGAACATGAAAAAAATTGGGATAAAGAATCTGTCGGCTGAAAATATTCAAAGTTGACTTAAGCTTGACCGTGTCTACGTGGCAATGATTTAACGAACTCATGCAAACCTAATCCACGACCTA
Organism: Boesenbergia rotunda; assembly: GCA_024364735.1. Classification (NCBI taxonomy): domain Eukaryota; kingdom Viridiplantae; phylum Streptophyta; class Magnoliopsida; order Zingiberales; family Zingiberaceae; genus Boesenbergia; species Boesenbergia rotunda. Next base: position 1,123,018 of record JAGFNQ010002423.1, read on the forward strand.
AATGAAACGCGTCATCGCCAACGCACTATGCATCTTCGAAGCCAACTATGTTCATAAATCCTGAGCATTCATTTGCCATCAAACGGTCGTAATTCGTCGAACGGGAAGCCGTGCCGTGGGCGCCTCGGTAAGCAAACTGCCGATCGCCACTGCGACAGCGTCGAGACACGCGTGTACGGCTAGATGGAAAAGCAATGACTTGGGGGATAAGGAACGAGATTCGACCGCCACGTGACCACGGTGGCGTCGTGCGTCGGACACGACGCCTCCCACGTGAGGTCCTTATTACTATATAAATAGCGCGGGGAACCCTCTTAAAGTTTCCTTCGAGCGCAAGAAACATTCGAAAAGCGGAAAGTCGAAACCGCGAGCTAGATTGGAGCCCTAAACGGAGAAGAAAAAAGGAACCCAGGAGATGACAGAGACGGATAGGTAAGAGAGGAATCGTTCCTCCGATTAGATGTATATTCCGTTTTATTTCCTTCTCTAGGAACTAGGTTTTCTAGCCGATGATTGACTTTTTTTTTGCTTTCCGTAGTCTTGCTCTTCGCATCGTTTTATGCCCCTCTGCTTGATTATTGTTTGTTCATTCTGCTGTAGGTAGGTTCTTCAGTGAGATTTGGATTTCTTTTTTCCCTTTTTACAGTGAGGTGTTGCTGTCACTCGTTGTGTTATGATGCGATTAAGGTAGTGGATAGATACGATCTCGTACGTTTTCTGAGGTATTGGTGTTGCTAATACTTATCGAATTAGTTCGACCATTTTGATGCAGTCGTGAGTGATGCTTGTTATTATGTGTGTTTATATATCAGAGCCTCCCGAGCTCATTGGTAATGATTTTATCATGGGTTGGATAATTTTAGTTTTTTTTCCTGAGTGTAACTATATTCACCAACTGAGAGCATAAATTTTGGTGAATTAAGGTTGGTTGAATTTTTGGTTCTAAAATGTTTTCTCCAATTAGTATTGTCTTTGTTAAAGCGACCAGTAATAGTCGAAGTAGATTTTTTTGGGTCTTTCATTCGTTTACCTAGCTTAAGAAATTCCTAAGTACACATGCCGCACAGAAATGATACAAGTTGATGAACAAAACATCGTATCCTTGGAAAATAATTGATTTTCATCATCACCACCACCATTTGTTTGTCACAACAATTTTTTCCGGCCACATGAATCTTGTCTCTCTACATTGAGCTTCATGTAGGCTATACTCTCATTAGTAATGTTTAAATCCATTAAACATTTTCTTACGTCTCCCTCTACCAAGACTTCTGACTCTAGTGCATTCTATAAGTTAGTAATTACCTTTGAACATGTAAATACAATCTATGTTAGCAATTACCTTTGAACATGTCTAAACCCTATCCTATCTATTTTATTAATCCTGATCCCTATAAGTGAAACTTTTTATATGTGTTACTTCCTAACAACCAAACTCACTCATCTCTAAGCATGGTGGATCATGCCAGTCTTGTAAAATTTTCATTCATTTTGTATCATACTAGCAATATCCTCCTCTCTTTACCATCAAAATTGAGAACATCAATCTCTAGCAATATTATTCCCATAATCCCATTATTGACTAAACTAATCCTACCATGTCAACGGATCAAGTTGTGGACAACTCCTAATCTTCCATCGTGTGCTGAACCTTGAAGCTTTTGGATCTTGACACATTGGATGTGACTCTTGTGTCTAATGGATTTTCTGAGCCCAAATGGCCTCTGTTATGGCGGTCAGTGAGATCTGTTCTGCGATTGTTTGAATTGCTTTCCTGGGCTGGTAGCAATGGTCATGTATCATTCTCATGTTAAGTTTTGCTGTTCTCATGAGCTGATCCTATTGATTTAGCAATGTTTGCTTTGAGATCATTGTTTTATTTGACTGAGTTTTAGTTCTTGTGTTTTTCTAACGAACACATTCTACTTATTTTGTGTGCTTCTCTTGTGATTCCTGCCGAAGCAGAATTCTGGAGCGGCAGGTGCTTGGTAACTTTGTTTCTACGCAGTATGTAGGTATGATAAATTTTCTCTTCCTGAATTTACTGTGTTTCTGTTCCATTCCAAGTTTCTTTCATTGAGTTGACTTTTATTTTGTTTATTTACAAAGGAACATTTTTAGTGCTCTTTTTATATCAAAGTTTATCTGGTCCGTGATTCCTGAAAATTAAAACCTGTTGTGTTATGCATGCTGTGTGCGCTCTTTTGCCAAAATGTTGTTTTGGTTGATATGGGGTTGTCTGTGTGTTGCTCTCTTGCTTGGCTATTGCTTGCTGTGTGTGTTTGATTATCAATTTTGTTTTCCTTCGCGTTTGTTCGGTATGTGTTCCCAAGTCTTTACTTTGTCAATTAAAAACCTCTTTGTTTCAGTAAAAGGAGAGCGCGCAGAGGGAGTAATGGCTCTGCTTCTATATCTGAAACCCTTGCTTGGTGGAGTCAGCGCAATCACCAGCTCGGTGGTTTCGCTAATGCTGAAAAGCAAGTTCAAAAGCCACCTGCCAAAGGTTCAAAGAAAGGTTGCATGCGAGGCAAAGGAGGGCCAGATAATGCCAATTGCAGATATCGTGGTGTAAGACAACGAACATGGGGGAAATGGGTCGCAGAGATCCGAGAACCAAATCGAGGAGGCCGGCTTTGGTTAGGTACCTTTCCTGATGCTATCCAAGCTGCTCGTGCTTATGATGCCGCCGCAAGGGCTATGTACGGAGCTCGTGCCCGCGTCAATTTGCCTTGTGACACTTCATGTGAATCAACCACAATCTCGTATCACTCAGACTCTGCAGATGCCTCTGTCTCCTGCCAAGATTCTAAACAATTGGATCTTGATGTGTCTGTGCCTCTCCAGGCTGGCATAGAGATTCCAAGAACGGTAAATGACACTGCAGTTGCCATGGACCATGTTCTTGAACACGCAGAAATTGGAACCAAGCTTCTCAACGTGGAAAAGGCAGACAAGGTGGGATATTATGATGCTGTGAACGATACATCACGTCTCCAGCAGGCTGAAACCAAATTTCCACAGGTAGATCAGAAAAATGAGTTGGGGTGTTATGTTGAACCAGTCACATCGTCTGCAGCTGTCACGTCGAAGATGGTGGTCCAAGATTCAAACATGGAGGAAGATTTCTCTGTGGAAGAGATGTTGAACATGATGGCTAATGAGATGCCAGACGTTGACAATGCCACCGGTTCAAACTGGCAAGGCGTCTTGCCTGAAGATACTGCATTCGATTCTCAAAATCCAGATGCTGCTGCCATGATATGGGGTTTGCACCCGAACCTGCAGGAAGTTGGCCTCGGCAATAGTCTTATGGCTCCCACGGTAGACGATTGGGATACTTCAATAGAGGACACTCTGAAGAACGATGCAGGGCTTCAAATGTTCAATTCAGACTTGCCTTCGAACCATTAGAGGTGATCAAATTCTGGTAAAGATGACGGTTCTTTGTTCAACAAAATTAAACGAGCGAATTCTTGTTCCAAAAAATAAAAAGTCTGTTAAATAGCGTGTATTTGTTCTATTGATTTGTTATAGGCGTTGTGCATACCAGGATTTCCTTTCTTTTAGAAGGTATATGTGCAACATTTTACCCATTAGATTTTGAAACTGATGGTTTACCCCGATATGTATTATAAGTTTGTATAGTCTTCTGTTTCATGGTACATCATTTTTGTTTTTGTGAAATATCCTTTATCCGTTCTGGCTAATTCATTTTCTACTAACATTGCCAATCATATCAACCACCAATCATCATAAATTCGATATAACCTCTTCTAATTTAGATAATACAGACGACCTCTTTGTCAAATGCAAATCCCTTTCGTTGAGCTGGGTGATGGATATGTTACTGCATCTCTATAATATGAAGTGCTTTCGCTTTCAATATCAAGTGCGCTCTGCCTCGCGAAGAGGATCATAATTTCAAGTTTTGTTCCGTTATTTGCACATTCTACTATCGAGAAAATGCTTCAACATAACTAATTTCAGCTGATAATACTAAATCGAAAACGAGATTCTGGGAGTAGCAAACCTGAATTTCATCAAAGTACATGATGATCAACTGACGGAACTCTGACTTTTACAAGTCAGATACTTGAGTTGTTTTTCTAAACAAAGTTTCATGGACCTTCGAGATAGAAAGTTGGGTTTATGGAAGTAACAATTTGATAGAAAATCATCTAAACCCTCACCATCGTCCCTGTTGCTCAATCACTGTTGGCATGCGGATCAGCAACTCATTGACAGCGCATTTGCCAAAAGCAGCCAACAAATAGTGCTTTGTAGGCCCGATGTTTTTCGACCGAGACTTCCAACAGTAGCTCAATTAAGTGCATTAATTGCGCGCAGAAGTTAAGAGCATAGAATGGGATAGATAAGTGAAATTATGGGAGGGGAAGAAAATTTCGAAAAAATCTGTTTTCCCATCATTATTTCTTCCCTCACTTTTTTCTGTTTCATAGTTTCCAGTTTTAAGAAGAAAGTTGTAAAAGAGCCATTAGCTACACCCAATAGTGCTAGTACTACTAACTATATTATGAACAAGAATCTTAAATTGCGATGTGTTAACCTAATGTCCCTGTGAGTTGGCCTATGTCGTATGCCCTCTTTATTTCTTATATTTGGAGCTTAGGAGACACCAAGTTTTCAATCTAAGTGACATTCTCAAAGTTGGCAGAAAACATAACTCTACATTAATTAGATACAAAGCTTATCAAAAGTCCCAGAGCCTTGACAGTCTAAAGCTTAAGAATGACAACACTGATCCATAGAATGGTTCATAAATCAGCTGAACTACATTTATCCAAAATTCTCTGGCCCTATGTCCGTAGCAAAATAATAATAATAATAAATTCAAAACATCGGTAGAAATATAGTAACATAAGCTATGGATTGCCATTTCTCACTGAAACCGGTTCCTAATAGTCAAGTTCTTTCTCTCCTTTCTAGTATAAAGAATTAAAATACAACTTGAAAGGTATGATGCTGACAAAATATTGCAGAATTGAAAAAACTAAGACAAAATCATATTTATCTAAAATTAACAGGTGTTGATCTTCCTATATCCTACTTAGGCCTATGAATGTTCATTGATAGAGTTTCACAGAGAAATTGAATCTGAAAAAAAAAAAAAAACTACTATAAGATCAGATCTAATAGGTATCTGTAAATGGTGGGTGTGAGAGTAGTCTAATTCTTCTAAAACTTCATTCAGTTATCACACAAAGTGAGGATGACATTCATAAAGACACCAGTAAGCTTAGGTTTCCTAGAGAAAAAGGTACCTTCCAGTCAAAATTTTACAGGTTCATAATCCAGAGAAAACAAACATCAGAAAGAAGCTTAATGTAGCAGTGAGATAATGAAATTAATGACAGGGATAATTTAGCTCAGTGAACGCATATTGCAAAATACACAACCATTTGAATGAGTTATTCTCATAAAAAGGAAACAATCATCTCGACTATTGAGGTGGATAAATAAACAAATAGTTATGTACTTGAACCATATCGACAAAGATGCCTTAATACTGACAAAGAATTAAATGGCCACACAAAAGAATTAGCTTCCTCATTTGAGAAAAACATACAGGTAACTGTGATTGTTCACATTTCTTATTTTGAATTCTATCAAATGTAAATGGAACTCCTTTACTAGTAAAGTCAGAAATTGAACATGAATTTAACAAGCTATGAGCTGTGTACCACACAAATTCCATGAGACAATCAGTTCTTGATTACCACCATTGGTGAACAAGAACTCCGCTATTCCTTAGTGAAGTGAACAACTTCAAGCATTCCCCGTATGTGTTTTTGTACTTTGGACTCCTTTGTCCAGGACAGCACTTCTGCCATCTATTGTAGTGGCACTCAAGAAAGAGCTCATCAATCAGGCAGATACTCCCAGTCTCAAACAGCCTCGGTATCAGATCAAACTCGGTCCCTTCAACATCCATCTTCATCACAACATAGTCCCTTTCAGTTACTGTCCCTTCAGCCATGAAGCAAAATCAAACCCTTGAATTGCACTCACTGAACCTGTAGAAACAAGACTACCAGAGCCCCCAATAGGCCTGATACGGCCCATTCCCCGTCCTTTATCGACATCATGGTTGCTTGGATCATTATTAATCTCAAAGGTTAAAGTTTCATTGCGTATCCATGCTGCAAAGGGTAGCAAGGTCACACCTTTCTTAGTGGCGTACTCTTTGTGAAATGCTTTATCGGCTTCAACAGCATAAATCATGAAAGTGTGATTCTGCTTGGGGTATTGTTTCCTGAACCAGCTTCCGATGCTTGAGCCATAGCTCCGAGAACCTACATCGACATAAATATACCTTTTCTTGAAGCTTATATCAGCAATTGATGGCAAATACTTCACATTGTGAATGTTCCGCTTGAGGGTGATCCATGGCTTCAGTGGCTCGTCCTGAATTAGAAGCTCTGCTGACTGAAGAATCTGGAGCTTGCTCTCATGGATTGGGCATTCAGTATGAGAATTACTCTTTGAACTAACAATGTTTGCACCTTCTTGCTTACGGAAAACTACCTCCCGGAGAGAAATTGGCGAATCTGAATAGTTGATCTCCCTTGCTCGAACATTGATGAAGCCAGGGAAAAGTTGTGCGAGGGACTGCAGACTATAGGCATCTGCAGCGGAGGCAGTTACCACTGCAAGGAACCCATGGGGCCTCAGCGTCCTTTCGATCTCGGCCGCAATATCCGCCGGTTGTTTGCTGTGATCCAGGCTTTGCCCCACCAAAATAAAGTCAAAGGTGGCGTTTTTGAATGGAAGATGAAGAGGATCGCCTCCAGCAACCACCAAAGGCGGCGCTCTCTTCCTAGCGACGCCTACCGCGTCAGAAACTCCGATCTCCTTGAGCGCGAGCACTTCATATCCAGAAGGGCTACCGACGCACAAGCACTTAAAGGCAGGGGAGAGGAAGCCTTCGACCACAAGGTCCTGGAGCATGGCAGAATAGAACTCGACGTCCCTCCGCCACTCTCGGCTTGTCCAGAGGGTTGAGGTAGCGGACGACCCCAGACCGACATGGGCAGAAACGACGGAAACCGAGGCCGCGGACCCTCTGCCGTTTCCCGCGACGGCGAGCGGCTCTGCCTGCGATGACAAGAAGCAGTAATCGCTTGCGGTGCAAGAGCCCCCATAGACATTGATGACGTACACGAACCGTAGGAAAAAAAGAGAAACGACGAAGAGGAGCGCACGTAGAAGGAGGTTGCGCACCGAGCTCGGCTTTAACGCCGGCTCCATAGCCGGAAAATAATCAAACAAATCAAAGAATCCCTATTTATGCACACCTTTTTCAACAAAAGACGAACTGTAACGTAAACCCTAACCTAAAAGAAATCAACGACGGCAGAGGGCGGCTAGCGGGAGCAGAAGCGGGCGGAAGTGTGGTTTGCGCCCACGAGAGGGCGATCGAACGGCGAATTCCAGAAACGGAAAGGTGCAAAGGTGGAATATTGGCATTCCATGGCGCCCCTTCGCTACTCTCTTGCCATCTCTGTGGCGATCATCTCCCAGGTTCCTTCGTTTCCTCTCTCTCTCCTCTCCTCTCCTCTCTCTCTACCCTTCGGCGCGATTTTATCCAGAACCGGCGATTCCACGCTTCATGCGTTGGATTTTTTCAAATACCTTCCTAACTTCACCAAGTTTCCCAACTCGGCCCTGGGTGAGGGTCTTAATATAATAAAATTTATTACGGGGATAAATATTATAAAAGACCATCGAATAGGAAATCTAAGGAGGATCAGAACCGTTCATCGAACAGGTAACGAATCTCGATGCGCGTAAAGCTGATCCGAAGGTGGTGGCACTTTCGTCATTATAGTAAAGTCTAAGGGCATTTGAGAGCGTGAAAGTAGGGCCGCGCCTACGAGACAGCTTCTATAATTCTCTACGGTGTTACACGCACCGAGGCGCCCGAACAGGGGCCCCGCGGAGTGTGCTGTCAGAAAACGCGTGGGTCCCCTGTGAGGGGCCCCGTAAGAGATAGGAAGTAGCGCGATCCGTTTTCTTCTCCTTTCTGCTCCGCCGCTCTCGCGTCTAAAGTCGCGCCTGAAATCGCGAGCCCGGACGGCAACGAGGCGACAATGGACGTCGCTGATCTGGTCGTGTCTGCAGTCGCGATTAGAGTTATGATTTGACTGGTATCCACGCTGGGAATCAATTGCTGAGTCACGCGAAGAAAGCAATCATGCCTCTGCCCTTTGACCGCTTACCGGTTTAACCCACCCACTTCATGATTGGAATTGCGACGGGCGCACCTAACTATTTATAGCAATCGGACAAAATTTCTCCGGGAAAAATGGACATCTCAACACTCATTTCGTACAAGTCAGCAAATAAATATCCTAAAATATTTATATTACTCTTAAATGATTTAATCGATCTAAAATATCATTTTAAAATTTAGAGTGAAACATAGAATGACTTATATATTACGTACTATATTAACACCTGTGATATAATATAAGCCAATGATATTATGAAAGTTAACATGTATCATGAAAAAAATGATATAGTAAAATGGAGATATGGATAATAGCAAAATGATATAGTAAGAAATTGAATTCTAATATAAGATAATAGTTACATGTCATTATGATATGTTATAGTAAAATGAATCCTATTGAAAAAAAATAATTAACCAAGTTGCATAATAAAATATATCTTATTAGCCTAATGGTTCTGCCCTTCAGCTCTATTTGAACCGAATGTCCAGTAACATAAATTATCAAATAAGATTTATTTTATATTTATTAAATTGTTATAGTAGACAACTGTTACCTTTTAGCTACATAATAGAATATATTCACATCTTAAATTTTAAAATCTAATTCAGAAATAAAAAAAATTAAAATAAAGATAATTTAAAGATCTTTTTTATAGTTCCTATTTATTATTAATTGATAATTTTTATAAAATAATAAAATAATATTTAATAGTGTCAATTCACATCTAGAAAACCTATACAAAGTGACTCTGACTCAGACTACCAGTGTCATAAATAAATAAGAGGACGGTTGGTTTGTTCTATTTTTTATTTTCATTTTTTAAAAAAATCATATTTTCTTATTTTCTAAAAAATAATTTTCTTTCATTTTCTAATTTTTCAAAAAATACTATATTTTTTTTTTGAAAACAAGGTTGAAAAATATAAACTAAATATGTTTTCAAGAAAATCATATTTTTTACAGAAAATAAAAATAAAAAACAAACTTACCAAACGCCCCCTAAATATTTTCGAAATTCAATAGTCTCGCATAAAATAAAGAAAGCTCCACTAAGATACAGATAGAATCGAATATTCATTAAAAGTTTATTTATATTTATTTAATATATATAATTAATTAAATTAATAAATTTAAATTATTTGTTAATATTTATAAATAATATTCATTAATAAAAATTATATTAACATATTAAATAAATAAATAAATATTTAAAATAAAAAAACAACAAAGTATTATCCTACTAAATTAGGTCGGGTATACGGATCCTTCTACAACTTCAGACTTTGCTCCCTATTACATCATCATTTATACGATTTCTAAATTATCGTATTTAATATCTTCTAAGAACACCTTAATATTAACATAACAGTTTAATGGATTCAATCGTTGAATATTTATCATATTTTTTTACGTTGACTAATAATTTAACATAGTCCTTTTTTATTTGGACTTATGACCTGCCATGACTTGCCATGACTGAATCATCACATACAGAGTTAAATATTTAAAATAAATAAATAAATTTAAATTATCAAATTTAATAATCAATTAAATCAATAAAAAAATTTAAACAAGCGAATAAATTTAAATTGAAATATTTAACAGATAAACGAGCTTATCTCGAACTTAATCCAGCTGAAACTGTCGCTACCCAAAACCCTCTTCCTGTTTTCGTCCCGCCATCTGTCGCCGGGCCACTAGTCTGCTTGTTTTTCCGGGACTTTCCTCTTCCGACGCATCAATCGATCCTTCAGTCTGGGAGCTCTGCGATGACGGCGACCAACACGAGCGAGCCGGGCCCCCGTGGGCCGGCCAACGAGACGCCGCCGTCAGATTTCGGAAGCCCTTTTCCTACTTTCCTGACTCCCCCTCTCTCGGCAACGCCTCCGGCAGTTCCGCGCCCGGTGCGGCGGACGTCCAGGATGGAGGATCTGCTCGACAAGGGCGTGCTGCTGCTCCGTGCCTTCGCAGGTCTCTTCTCTCTCGTCGCCCTTACCGTCGTCGCCTCCAATAAGCACGGCGGCTGGGAGGATTTCTCTCGGTACCAGGAATACCGGTAAATTCTTGTTCGTTTTTAATGCGGCTGTAAGTGAAGTTTTGAACAAAATTTGGTGAGGCCGCTCTGTGTTTATGGTAAGGTACTTACTGGCCGTCTCCGTGCTCGCGTTCGCCTACTCGATGGCTCAGATTATCAGACAGAGGAGCCGGTCAACGGGTGGGTTGGATTTGGTGCCTATACAATATTCATGGATCGTGGATTTTTCTGGAGACCAGGTAGGATTCTTCACTCGACCTTACTGTTTATCACTCTGGTTAACAATTAAGGGATCACCGAATTTAGGGATTTGGGGTTTTAAATGATTTGTTTCATATGAAGAAATTATACTTCTGTTGGAAACCTTCTATTCATTTATTGCTCTTAGATTGTGCGAGAATACCAATTCAATATATCACTTAATGTAAGTGTTTGTTGCTGTGTGATCCTGAAAGATACTTTATCTATAGTTTTGATATAATTCAGTAAATACTGAAATCTGTGAACTTCTCAAACATAAGTAAATTGAACAGAATAAGGGGTTGCAATGCAGACAACTGTTTATTCAAAAGGAAAGGATCTGATTTTGGAGAATTTCCTTCCTTGAGTATTCAGGATTTGTTTTCATGGAAACAAATATAGAAGCTACCTAATATTTGCTTAGTAAAGAGATTTTCAATTTCAGAAGATTTTTTTTTTTTGAGATAATTGGAATTGCAAAGCAAGTATCAGACTCAGCTTGACAAAAGAAAAACTACCTAGATATATTCTAAGTTCTAGTCAAGTTATCAAAATATGTGCCTTCTGAAATATTGATTGGTTCATGCACTATCCTAACTCAACCAAGTTACTTGTTATCTGCCTTTACTCAACGGAGAATAAGTGGAGTAAACTGTGAACCAACCATTATTATTAGTTTCCAGATTAGGACATCTTCTCCAGTGCCACAGAGTGGATCCATCAAGATCATATGAGCTAATCAAGTGGCACTAATTGGCAAGGGGTTGGTATGTGGTCCATCCTGATGGTAGTGGAGGTGTCGAGGCAGCGGGCATAAAAGTCAGGGAGAAGCAATGATAAACTTAAGTTGTGCAACCACTTGCAAGGCCAAAAAAGGATGGATTATGTTCACTAGGTGCTAATGACACAAAGTGGCTATACTCCTTGTGAGCATAACTGTGTCTGATATGTCACTATCACAAAGAGTTTGGCACTGCCAAGGTTTGTTGAACATTTTACGCAAGATGTTCATAACATGTTGCGACATTGAATCTGCTCGATTTTGCAACCTGCCACCACCAACGTGAGCGAACTGCCAAGTTATAGAATTGTTAATCTATGATTCCTGAGCCTCCCTCTTCTTTTGGTCTCACCACACATTACCAAGTAACCAGGTAACTTGGCAGATTTATCCCATGGACGAGCACTAGTGCATAGGAATGTCTTTCTGGATTCCTTCTGGATTTGTTGATGGATTGGCACCCCAATGGGGGTTCTTGTAATTGATTTTCAAGTCAGTGGACTGTTCATAAAGCCATAAGAACTGTCTTTAAGTGCTTGGATCTGATCATGATCATCTCGGCTGCATGCTGTCCACATATTGGACAGCTTGGATGTCACATCCAAAAATGTGCTTACTAACTGCATGAATTAGATCACTATCTCAAATTCCTGTAGAATGTGAAAAGCTGTCCGCTATTAAGAGAAACATATGGGGAGACTTGGTCACCCTACCTAAGGGCTCTTTTGTTATGGAACTGATTGGGGCATCTATTGTCAAGAACAGATGACTTCCCTTTGTGCGTTGGACCAGTGGACTAGGATGGCTATTCATTACCAAGTGCTTGTAGCATGAAGTAATCGTCTCCAACTTACCGAGTCAAAATCTTTGAAGCATTCTAGCATTAAAGCACCCACAGAATTCACAATGACTGTATGTTTACTAGAGGTAAAGTGCCTATTATGCATTTATTGAAGCATCATAATTTCATGAAGCCTGTTGGAATGGGGAGATGAGGGTTCTAATGACTGGATTTTTTCCCCACTTATGGAATTTTTAGAATTAAAATAATCAGTGAGATGAGTCTAAAAGTCTCCAACCATATCTGCACCTCCCTCCTAGAGATCATCTCGAGCAAAATTAAAAATCATCAAAACTAAGCTGCAAATGGCTTTCAAATTTATCCTAGAACTTCTAGTAAAATTTGTATGAGAACCCATTTGAGTTGCAAGCCAAACATAACTCGGGGAGAGCTTATGTGAGATAAACTCAAGGATGACCAAGTATTCTTGATACTGATGCTGTTTCCTATGACCATTATATTGGTGAAGTGGGTAGGAAAAACTTCTGCAATTTCATTGTCATTTGTGAAGGTTAGTGAACCTTCATTATGCTCTGGAATCCTGTTTCTGCATTGGTTGCGCGATACAATTCCACAGAAACAGTTTTAAGTATTTGTCTCTTAGTCTGACTCATTGGTCATTTCACGTTTGCCTGTTGCTTCAATAAATTTCTTGGATGAGGATCTTGATGAGTTGTTCAAGGATTGGGTTTTGCTAATCTTCATCTAGAGAAGGGATTGCAACTCCATTAGTTCAAGCACAACTCCATTAGTTCAAGCCCATGTACATTTTTATAGGATGACCTTCCTGTTTCTCCCTTTGTCTGATGATTTGTTGATCATTTCACCATTAATAAAGTTAGAAATATCTTTCCATTTAAGTATCCGTTCATATCTAGCAGGGGTAGGATGGTGTTGATAAGACATCATATATGAAGGCCTCGAGCGCGAGATTGTTTTTTTAAAAGGAAGCATCGGATGGACAACTCCTGATTATCAAAGAGAATTCCAACAGCAATCACAACCTTAGTTTGCAGAATCAGTTTGTATTGAAATCCATCTGACCTCAAAACCCTGTTTCGGTTGTATTAGCTAGGTAGAATCAGTGGGAAGAAAATAATATTCGTAAACTGTAAAAGAAAAGGGAAACAAATTCCCTTTCTTAAATATGACCTATTTATTAAACTTCTTTATACTGTTCATATTTCAAAGTATTGCCCGTCAGTTTAAAATCTAGAACAATTCTGAAGATTTATTGTTCCAGTGATATTTGTCATTTGGTGGTTTATAACCTTTTGCCTTCAAAAAATAGTTTTGACATTCTTAAAATATATTTTATAACATAGGTGCTTTATGAGATTGTTGGTCAAATATCTGAAGTTATGTATGATCACATCATTTAACATCAAGATTAAACAAAAAATGTGCATTCCACTCTTTTTAGAAGCTTAAACCATTAATCGTCTACATATAATGTAACAAACTACTCAATTTACTCCAAAATTTTCTAGTAAATAAAGTCAATGGAACTCACAACTCAGCTGAGCAATCATGTTAATTCAAATCCCAAAGACTTTTTTTTCCCATTTTTTTCACATAGTATATCAAAACCTACCTAAGTCCTATTCTTGAATCTGGATACTACCTTTAAGTATTCTCGAAACTGCTAACCAAACTTTGCATGATTAATTATCACGGAATCATTATTATCTCAAGCTAGAAATAGAACAATGATAAATATTTGTAACATTGGACTGGTTCTTATACATGCTTTCCTGTGTTGCAACTGCCTCTCCACTAATATCGTTTTGGCAATCACCTAGCTCCTTAAATATTCTGTTTGATGATTATGCTATAAAGTGCATGTTATGATTAAATTTGTGCATCAGGTATACTTTTCAATGGCTAGAACTCTTATTTGACGAGCTGTGATTATATTAACTTGAACAATTACTTAGTGTTGATATTTGAGATTGCTTGCCAAACTTCACAGGTGATGGCATACCTGCTTATCTCAGCATCCTCTGCAGCCATTCCAATCACAAATCATATGCGAGAAACGGTGACAAATATCTTCACAGATGCATCAGCAGCTTCTATCAGCATGGCGTTCTTAGCTTTCATAGCCCTTGCAGTATCATCCCTCATCTCTGGCTACAGAGTCTCAAAGAACTACATATGAACAAACATCCTTGAAGTATTCTTGTACACAAGCTTCTGCGTGATCTTATCTAAACTTTTTCTTTTCTTTCTTCAGTAAAGCTTTGTATTGACCCCTGTACGAGTGTTTTTTATTTCAAATTTCTGTATTGTCTCATTATTTGAATTGACCTTCAATCTGTCGAGTATCATTGTTCCTGGAATTTTCTATGTTTCACATCTGCTCATCCAGTTTACCTAAACTGTGACCTTGGTTGCAGCACGGTCACTTTGAAGTTACAGAACTGAAGCTCTATGGTTTTACTGCGAGAAAATTCTTTAAAATATCCCTAAAGTTTCAATCGAGTCCAAATTATATCCCTAAAGTTTGTTCGGATTCATTTACATCCCTTTTGTTTTATAAAGTATCCCAAATATATTTCTACCGTCAACTCTTCGTTATCTATAACATAAGCTCTCTCACGTGAGACGAATGTGAGATAAAATCTGTTCTTGGCAACGATGACGTTGGCGTTGGGGCCGATCACCGCCAGCGACGGTGGCGGCGTCGAGCGGCAGCCGCGCGAGGTCGTTCTTGAGGAGCACGATGCCCTGGCGTGCGGCCTCTCGAGCAAGCTCCTGGTTGACGACGGTGCATATGTCATCAGGCCCTAGGTCTCCGTAGGGGAGATTTCGAGGATTGCCGTCGAAGAATCCGAGGCGTATCAGGACGGCGACGTTGTTCAGGATCGCCTTGTCGACGTCCTCCTCCTCCAGGTATCCGCCGCGGATCGGCTTCAACGTCTGCTGCTTCAAGAATTCTCCGCAGTTGAGATCGAGCCCTGAATAAACTCCACGTTAATGGCGAAACACTGAAATCTTCGTCTTAAAATCACTCAAACTCCATTTAAATCTTTAAAATTAACCTGCTTTGATTGCGATGGCTGCAGCTTCCTCAGGAGTCTTAGTGTAATGTTGATCATTGTAGAGAACACTCACGAATTGCAATCCGAAACAATGTATCTGCAAGCATGAGTTCAATATCAGATTCATGAACTTGAAGAACATGATGATACTTCATCAATTCTATTTCGATCAGTTTTTGTCAGTTCCCGAGTGATGTTTTGCGTGGACGAAGAGAGCTTTTATCTCACGTTCGTCTCACGTGACAGAGCTTCTGTTATAGATAACGAAGAGTTGACGATAGAGATATATTTGGGATACTTTATAAAATAAGAGGGACATAAATGAGTCCGAACAAATTTTAGGGATATAATTTAGACTCGATTGAAACTTTAGGGATATTTTAAAAAACTTTCTGTTTTACTGCTTGTGTATGTTAACTCATTATCCTTCATAGGATCTTGGTAATTTAATCATAAGGTTAGGAAGTAATCACGGATTAGTTCTTTTTTCTTGCAGCATGAGTTTTGTGGAATTATAATAGTCAATACATAAAAATGTAAGAGGTTCACAATATCATTCCTTAATGTATCTCCGTTTTAAACATCTTATTTTATTCTTTTACTAATATATTCCAGTTGTGGATTTACAAAATAAGCGCACAAAAATACTAAACAAAAAATTCAATGTGCATTGAGTTCGATATCCAAAAATATAGCAAAAAAAAAATAAAAAACCACAATTCATTGTTCACCAAACTACAATCTTCTCATAACATATGCAAGCCAAAATCGCATCCAGAAAAGTGTGTTATCAAAAATCACAATTTCTTTCGTAATAAAAAAATTCACACAATTGAAAGGATCAATATATCCAGGTAAAATAACTCATTTACAATTACAACAACTAGTCCTAAATGAAAAGATTGGGAGAAGAAGTTGCACAACTTGAGCAAGATTTATTCCTGGAAATCTACCATGCAATCCTTGGGAATCAAAAGGCGTTGCAGGAAGGTAAATAGTTGGGTGTTGATGCACTGACAGCGAATCTGCAGAGTTGCAAGAAATCAAAATATGCCTTGGGGTCAACATTGAAGCTTTTCAAGATATATATAGATGAATGCATTTAGTTATTCATAATTAAATATGTTACAAACATGTACAAAGTAAATCGGTGTTGGATATGATTAAAATAAATTTTCTTTGACAAACATATGATCTTTTTGGTTCATCCAGATCAATCTAAACCTTAGCTCTGCATAAATGTCAATGTTGAACGAAATCCTTGAAAGTCGAAAGGCTTCTTCGGAACAATGCCTTAAGGTAAGCTCCTCCCTGTCCTTTTCCTCTGAACACCTACTATCAAAACAGTACCAAACTATCTAGTTCCACTTGGAGTAAGATTTTAAATCTTATACCCAAACCAATTTGCAGACACTCTTACAGCCCAAAATCACAGAGATTATGGATTCGAGAAATAAATCTCTAATTCATTCATAAACTTCAGGGTTGAGCATCTCTAGGAGAGCCATCTTCCTTGTATCCTGTCATCTCATGCTAGAGTAAGGCACATGACGAAACAACTTAAAAGTGAAGGCCTAAAACTCTAAAAGAATATCTTTCTTGCAGTAGACTATTTAATTTTGTGGTATATTTAACATTGTGCAGAAAATTTCACTTGAACAAGATTAGAACAGAAAGACAAGTTTGTGTTCCTTGTCATGCGTCTTGATCAATGAATTAATAAAAATGGAATTAACTGGAATCAAAAGAACTAGATATGTGAAAGATAGTTCAAGACTAGCAGTAAACCATTCAATTTTAACAGGACCTTTCAAATATCCGATATATTGCACTATAAATTATTTGAGATGCAAAAATAAAAAAATAGTAATCCATGACTACTTATTTCTTTTGCCTTTTAACTTGATAGAGGCATCAATCATTTAGAATCGAGTCTAAAAATTTACCAAACGGAGCACAAGAATAACTCACCTTATGAACCAGGCCATTCTGCTGATGATTCGATGTTAATCTTCTCCTCGTCAGAATCTGAGTCGCTGGCATTATAACCTGAGAAATAAAACAGCTAAGCAACACCCTAAATATATATCATAGGTGATAATCCCATCCCAATTAGATTATCACCTGGCCGTTTATCGCTAACCTTCCAAACTGAACTCCGATACTTTGATGCTTTTGAAATCCAAGCATTTGCCTGCAGATGCCAAGAGCAAATTAAAGAATTTGCCACGGAAAGAATTCAGAAAAACACTAATTCATACATATTGTGTAACCTTTCAAAATAATGGATCTTTCCTGAGAATCCACCTCTTATAATCTTTAAACTCTTAGGCAAGTTTGGTAAGCGGGAATGGAATGTGTAATTTCAGCAATTATTTTATTTCAACGTTTGGATGTCATCATTCTAGTTTGAGAAATGCAATGATTATTCAATCTCTAGTAAATAAAATATTCTTTATCATTTCAAGTATCAATAAAGAAAATAAGATGGATGGACTGGAATAGCTTGGCTGGCCAGGCGTACTGAATGGATTGGATAGGTGCTTACAAACCTACACTCCCATCTTATGCCCCCTTATCATTTAGGATCTAGACCTCAACAACCTTGACTGAGTGGAATATACTGCATTTGCTTAGCATTTTAAAGATAAATATTAACTTAAAAGTGATTGATCTTTTTGAGAAATTTTTTATTCTATGAGATTCCTTTTCAACTTCTAACTAGATAAATCCTTTTTAATTTTTGTCATTACAATTACTAATCACACTGACCCAACCTAGTGGGATAAAGTTTGGTGGTTGTTGTTGTAGTACAGTCACTAATCACACAAAGCAGAAACATCTTGAGAAATAACGATATGATATCAAATACAATTAAAATTCTTTTTTGTTAGAATGTAGCATCGTACTATTTACAATCAGTTCCTATGAAACCCTTGTTTGGCTTGTTCTTCAGATGCAAATAGCTCTATCTGCCATATGCAACTTCTCGCCTACAGATCTTGGAAGATTTCGTTGTGCATGAACTTTATGCATTTAATCCATAAGATTATCCATGACACCTTGACTGACAATAGTGTTAAACTTTCTATGATCTTTAAACTCCACGTAAAAAAGGGAAGACAAATTGCAATATCTATTGTCACATCACCTTTTTCATGAAGAAAGAGCTATTCCGTATAGTCACTTAAATTTGCACAATTTCAACGGATGTGAAGATGGACACCAGCAAACAAATGTTAAGCAAAGTTACATCACCTCTTTTAAATAAGCTAAAAGCACATTCTGAAATTTCAATAGGTTCACACGACAATAAATCGCAATGAGAATTTCAGGCCAAAGAAATAACTTTTCATTACTGGGTAACTAATCATACTTATTATAATGCTAATCCCTCATGTGATGCAAAATAACAAAAGTTTCAGCATTGTGGAGTCGATGAAAAAAAAATTATTACCTGATTATAAAATTAGATTAGCAACTTGGAATGTGTAATGCTTTTAAAGAAATGATTAAAATGCCCCAACTTGGACTAGGCACATGAATCTTATTTCTCATTAAACACCATGGAAGGCTATAGTAATAGTAATATTCAAATAAGTTAAGTTATTTAACATTATATTGACTAATTTTCTCTCTCCATCCCCTTACACCTTTCCTTCTAACCGATTCAACTCTTCTAATTTAAAGTCTAGTAATCAACTTTGAACATGTTTGTACCATCTCATTTTATTTGCTTTCATTTTATCAATTCTTGGAGCTACACCTAATTGTTTAATTATACCCTTTCTAGCAAGTTCGCATATCAATCTCAATATTCTCATCTATGCTAAATCAACATTTTGCATGTGTTGTTTCCCTACTTCAATCCATAAAGTATTGGAGATTGTACCATAATCCTATCATTTGTTTTTCTCTTTCATATTAAGGGCACACAACGTTCATATAAGACTCTAGAGTTCTCTCCCACAATTCAGTATCCTATATTAATGCTTTCTTTGACAGTATCTCTTTATCATCGAAATAGATCCAACGTATCTAAAACTCTTACAGCAATTTCATATCCATCAACTCTCGTTTTGAGATCCCAGAAATGAAAATGCTTATTTTTAATTCAAAAATCCAAGATATCATTGTTCAGACAGATGATATATGAGATATAATTGAAGTGACCGTCCGTCAAGTTTATGAGCAACATCCCTATCATTGTCAAATCTTCGGCGTGTTGGTAGGTATTGCTCAGAAACAAATTCATTCTTCTGAAAAACATGAAGATTTAAAGATAGCACTAAAGATGAGACCTTTTCGATTAAGACCAGTAATTTCCTCAAACCAGCAAATCCGTAGTAGGAAACCCTAGTGTCTAACACATTGTTCGTCTGGATAGGTGCGCAAGGGGCTGAAAGGAATCGAAGAAGGGAAGGAACACGTGTAATTTGGAGTAGTTAATGGAGGAGCAACGCCGTTTCCCATAAAACAAGCATCGCAAATAGGAGAAGCAACACCCTTTACCCCTAAATGTCTCAATCTACACATGGGAACGATGAACATATATAGATTATGAAATGAAAGTCCTCACCTTTTGCTCGTTCTTCGATACTCCGTAGCCGCTCTGGTACATCTGACCAACAAGAACCTGCATCGCAGCATCCCCAGCCTTGGCCTCCTTGAGCGCGTCCTGGAACCACCGCCTGGTGCAGTCCGCTACCACGTCCTTCAGAGGGAATCGACCTTCCTGCATCTTCCGTTCGTCCATCCCCCTTCGGATACCTCTAGAAGAGGCGGCAATTGAAGCGGCCTCCTCTTTGACCGAAGACAGACACTTAAGGTCCGGCTTGGCGAACTTGGATCTTCGTATTCTCTCGGTCACGACGCGGGCGTACCTCTCTAGACTCGCCGGCGGCGGCAGGCCCTTGCCCATAAATGGCGGCGGAGGGGCCAAGGAAAATGGAGGCAGATGCAGCTGAGGGGGTATAATGTATCTTCGTGAGAAAACAGAGGATTCGCAAGCACTCTCTTCTCCGGGTGATAAATAGCTTATATCCACCGAGGAGCACACTACAACCGGGCCACTTGATCTAACTAGAATGGGCCGTTCAACTATTAAATGGCCACAAATATCACTGTTGGGCTTGAAAAGAATGATATAAGGTTATTGGAGGTGGCGAAAGGCGATTCTTTCATCTCACGTCCCCGTTAATCCGTGTCAGAATTAATACGGATGAAATAAATCATGAAGACTACTAACCTAGATATTATAGTTAGTACTAGGGATGGAAATAGACCAGGTCAGGTCAGGCTTTTGCCTTAACAGACCAGACCTGTATAGTAACAAAATGACATGAGCCTGGCTTGTCCCATGTTATAGGCTTTATTCTTGGCCTAAGTCTGGCATATTCAATAACCTGGTCTGACATGCGGCCTATTTACAATGTCTGTAAGTTAGAACACTTTATATAGGACAACAGGTCAAAGCATTAAACAGATTGAAAACCAACCTTAACATCTCTTTACATCATACATGTCTCAAAACATAACTTGCACCATACAAGCCTCAAAATAGGTCAAACCTACAAATATATACATATGTATCTAATCTTAACATGCTCAGACCAGCCTGTCAGACTTGGTAGTCTTTATATTGAACCTGGGTCTGGTCTGATAAAAAAAATAGACTTTGAAATAGACCTGAATATTATCCTATTTCTAAACAGGTCAAGTCAAGCTGAATATAAGTCAGGTCATAGACCCTTGACAAGCCGCCTGGCTTATTTTCCCTAGTTAGTACGTAGAAGGATAAACATACTGACTTTGTGGATCTAGACTTCTAATTAGATATATATAGATAAATCTTGAAAATATTATTTTAATCTTAGATTTTGTAAGTAAGACCTAGATTGTTCGTTTTATTTTAATAGTTTAAATTAAGGGGAAAAAATTTAAAAAAATATATATTATAACTATAAAAAAATTCTGCAATCTTGCTATTGCTTACTTTCCACGCTACAATTAAAGTAAAAAAGATATTGACAAAATTTTAACCCAAATTTAAACTTAAATTGTAAAAGAATAAAAAATGTTTGCTAAAAAACACATTAGCTATTAATATTCCGGTCAAATTTAAATTTAGACTATAAAATTATTTATAGGCTGAGCCCATTTAGTGTTTGCTATTATTTTAATGAAAATATGCTTGAAAATTGACCATGGAAGAATTATTATTTTAAAATTTTCACTAACAAAATTACATAAAATTATTCGCCAAAATTTTAATTTGGTATTTTTTTTTTCCTTAATTAAATTTGCCCCAGGTCTTTTCCTCCCGAGGAGTTGTTTTCCCTTCACCCATTCGCATCCGTCCCCATCTTCCTCCAAAGCGCCCCTCTCCTTTCTGCGAACTCGCGCCGCTCTCTTCCTCTTTCTTTGTCGTCCGTCGGTCTCTTCGTCCTCGGAGAACTGGTGCCTCTCCTTCCTTCTCCGCAAGATCCAAAGATCCGGTGGCTTTGTAAATTCGAGCAGGTGAGGAGGGGCGGAGCACCCTGGTCCGGTGTGGGCAGTTGGGCCCAGATCAAAAAAATTATGGTACATTTAAAATTTTTTTACCCTAGTCTGTATACGCTTGTCTCTTCTCCTCTCCGCAGCGGGCCAGCGGCGCTTCTCCTCGCCTAGTCTCCTTCCCTCTCCGTAAGTCCGCAGTAAGCTACGCCTTCGTCTCCTTCCTTCTCCTCTCCGCAACGGCGCAGCCCTCGTCTCCTTCCCTCTATGCCCTCCGCACTCCGCATCAAGCGAGGAAGCTCAATCGAAGGTAACCCTAAACTTTTTTTTACTGATTTTATACTGCACATTTGTTCTCCTTGTTTAGTTTCTAGAGATTTCAACATTATGTCCTGTGAAACTTCTACATCTAGTTTGTTTCGGTTAAAGTACTTTTGTTGCTTCAAATTATTACTTCATGAAAGCTATGAGCTACATACATAAGATTAAACCTGCAAATGCATTATCTGAGGAATCATAATTATGCCATGTTCTTGTATTGATAATTGATTATTAGTTTTTCTTTTATTTGAACTGCGAGTTGTGACCGAGTATAGTTCTTTTTTTTTCTTTTTTCTTTTTTTTTTTTGATTGATGTAGGTAAAATGTGGTTGGCTGGTACGCTGCAAATAACCTGCTTCAGATATCCACAGTTTGTTATGATCGAGATATGATGTCTGAAGCTCCAATTTTTCATAGCAAATACAGCTATCATCATCATCATGATAGCAAAGCACAACAGCTTGACATTCATGAAATTTTAGTGAAGAGGGGCAGGCTTGGGATTTTCTTGTCTTATTTCATGGTTGCAGTGTTTCTGGGAACTAATGTATATTTTGTTACAACAAAGGTATTTTTGTATTTTATCATTCTTATGGACTTCTTACGTTCTTTGTAATGCATCATCAACTTTATTTGCCAATACATATGTGTTTCAGGGGAATTATTCCATTTCATGACACAAATTTCATTAAATAATTGTTACACGGCATTGGTGCAAAATTGTCGTTGCCAATGCCTTACCACAATTTGTTGTGACAGGAAGTCAATATCAGGAGCATTTGGAGCATTCTTGTGTGCTTTCTCTTGGCCAAGTTTCTACACTACAACCCTGTTAAGAAAGGTAAATTTTAAATCATGCTTTAATCGTGCTTTAATCGGTTGATTTTTATTAGCAGAATTTATATTTATCAGAGCAATCTAGCTGATACGTGCCTATGACAAATGGGATTCTCAAAACTATTTTTGGTGCCTCCTTTGTATGCCTGAAATTTCAAATAGATTTCATAAAGTTGAAGATCATCTAGTTTGAAACTAATATAGAAATAGCAGTATGTATGACTAGAGCTAGGGAATCAACTAGCAAACTTTTGTCGCAGGAATTTCACTGACTTATGCCTTTTCATTATCCAGAAAGGGTGGTGATTATGCCAGCATTTGGTGTGCAATTTGAAACTCATTACTGGAGGTAAGTTATGAGATGGCGGATGCTCACATTAATGTTTGAGCTTATGCATTCCTTGCTTATTTTATATCTCTCTATATATTTATAAAGTAATAGGCATTTTGTGGAATTTGTTTTATATTTTCAAAATCTAGTACTTATTTCCTTCATCAATCATCACTACTACCTCAGCCAGCATTTCTTGCAGTTTTTTTCATCATCATAGTTGATTGATTGCTCTTGAAGTCTTTATGTATTCCTTGTAACCCCTTTAAATTTAGGTTCAATGTAGTGTATTGATACTTTATCGACGTTAAAGCACTAACTTAAAAACCCATTCTCTTAGCCTAATCGCTATTAGTCCTGTTGGAATGGTATGTCTCTAATGAATGTATTTACGTGCTAAAGCACATATTTATATTTTCATAGTGGAAGGATTGTTCGCCGTTTTGTCCCCATAAGCAAAATACTAAGCTCCATGCTGAATGAATGTGTGACCCCTGTAACTTGCTACTGGAGTTTGGCTCTGCTTCTTCGTGACGAGGGTGAGCTTTTGTTAGTGTTCCAGGTAACCGATCATTTTAGTTTTTACAATTGTCCTTTGGCTCTATTCTGTTGGATTCTGAAGTTGATTAGACTTGTACAGAAATTACAACCACCCTTGAAAATGTTGGTTCCTGTGTGGAAGGCGTTGCGCACAGCCATTGACTGCGAAGAAACCAGCATTACCTGAAGCGGCCATGTGTTTAGAATGACACACGGAACCAGAGTCATCTACATACGGAATCATTTTTCTTGAACCTGATGTTTACAATGCACAGAACAGTGCTTGAAGAATGCATCCGCGAGATTTTTCCTACAAAAGAATGCTCACTGTCGGTGCTTAGAATCTGACTGTTCAACCGGTTAACCTTCAGACTGGAGGATTTCAATTACTTGGATGGTCGATACGAGCACATGAGTCATCGAACTGTACATGTGATTGTGTGATTTGTTTTCCCCATCTGATCCTCATTCCGTCCAAGTAAACAGAGCCAACATTGTTTGAAGAAATTTTGATTGAAAACATTGTTCGTCGTATCCAGCGGCTTCAAGCTGGAGCAGAACTGGGAATGCCTCTGCATTTGGTCCAAATCTGACCAACAAAATTAGCTGGCTATACATATATTTAATCACTACTTCTCGAATGAGTCGACGCTACAGACTTTATCGATCTCATGAGAGATTTATTTTATCTGTTTATTTTAATCCAAGAGAGACGGGTGGAACTGGGCATGGCGGAAGGATCCTGAGTAGTCACCTGTGCTCCTCCCCAGTAGACAGCTCGCCCATGCATCAGTTAATGATGGACTGGTGCGACACCCAATGCAATATTTTTAATTGGAGTTGATAGAGACAATTTCTTTCATTAACCTCTGTTTTTGGTGAATCAACGATTTTGTTTTTTAATCATGTTTTTGTTTGACTTGCCTCGTTGGAGCGCAAGGATTCCTACCTGTTTCCTTAATAACTTGTAGTTAATCTATTTGAATCATTTAGTAGTGCTAAACTCTGACAGGGATTTCACCTTCAATTTTTTACTCTTTATCAATCTTACATAGTTGAAAATGCATTATTAAAATTATTATTATTGCATTAGTAGGTGCAAATGTGTGAAAGCTTTCAGAAGGCATTTTGATGATTATGCAATTCTAATTGTATAATCGCAAATGAGAAATTGATTGATTGAGCAAATCCCACATTAAATATTCGACCACAAAAGATAATGGTCGTATACTTTATTCAACCATTAGCTGTTTGCAACTGGAAAAGAGACAATAGTATCTTGACTTGTCCAGATCTGAATCTCTTAGATAAAATAGTACACTATTTTCTATTTTTATTTTTTTTAATACTATCAATACCGAACCTCTTTTTTTCATAATACTAATATTATTTTTTTTACTATTTGAAAATGCCAAAACAATTATTGATAATATTATTTGTAGCACACCAATATCTTAATAAATTATGTTTCTTGGGACACCGATGTCTGCCTAAATTTGTCAAAAATCACCTCCAAACTCAAAAGCCTAACTTTTTGGATCCCTTCACGCCAATTGAATCCAACACCTAACTCATTGATTCACACATTGATTGGGGCATGGCCAATAAACTAATTGGCCAGAGTTCACCTTTATTAAATGATTTCATGAATAAGAAATTTTTTACTCAAAATTATTAAAAGACAACGACAAGCTGGATGCCTGGATCCATTGAAATTCAGGCTAAATAATTTATTTATTTATTTATTTATTACAATTAAATATTGTATTAAGATTTGGCTCTCTTTTATTTTCTAAATTGAATCCTAGAAAATGTTTTTAATTTATTAATAAATTAAGAGCAATTTCACACACTAAACTAGTGAATTAAAAATATGGGGCGAAGTTAAAATTTGTGATAAATTTTAGTGGTTCTAGCAAAATTTATTGTCGTCCCACTGAAGAACACTATAAATTTAGCCCTCGCTCCCCCCAAATCTCTCCATTCCATTTCCATACCTCGATTGTTCGAATCACATTGCGAGTAATTCGAATCGTGAGGCTACTGATCGATTGCGATGGCGTCGACGGCAAAAGCGGTGGTGGAGTCGCTGTACGAGGCTCTGTTGCGGGGCGACGCGGCGGCGGCGGCGGGGCTCCTGGCGGAGGACGTGGAGTGGTGGTTCCACGGCCCGCGGCGGTGCCAGTACATGCGGCGCACGCTGACGGGCGAAGCTGGCCCGCGCGACTTCCGGTTCCGGCCGCGGCGAGTGGCGGAGGTCGGCCGCTGGGTGGTGGCGGAGGGATGGGAGGGTAAGCACGCGTACTGGGTCCACGCATGGGCCGTCGACGTCGCTGCCGCTCGCATCATTCGGTTTCGGGAGTACTTCAACACCTCCGTCACGGTACAGGAGGTGGCGCAGCCGAGTGAGGCCGGGATCAACTCCGGCGGCGGCGTGGGAGGATCGGCGGTGTGGCGGAGCCAGGCAGGGCCCAACGCCGGCGGACGCTCACTCCCGGGCCTTGTTCTGGCCATTTGAATTACAAGCCCTAGCTGATCAATATTTGGGCCTGGCCCAAAAAGTAATTAATTTGCGAACAATTTTTTTTTCTTAAAAAAAAAGCCTCGTCACATCAAAGTTTGTGGCAATATCCAAATCTTGCGCGGTGTTTGTATAAAATTTACAATTAAAAAAAATTGGGTTGGCCCGTCACGATTTATTGTAAAAATAAGAAAATTCCTGTGGTGAATTTAATTATTAAAACTTTGTATCAATTTTTTCTAATTATTATTTTATGGTAGCAAAAGAAAATATTCCCTACGGTGAATTTTATTAATTTTTTCTAATTATTCATTGTAATAATCTTTTTTATATATTTTTTTAATCGCGATAGCACGGCACGAATCTCGGAAATCCGAGTTGTGTCCCGGCTACAAAAACGCATGCCTTCTATAAAAGCGCCGGCCATCTTCCCCCCGCACACAATCTCATACTTGTTGTCGATCTAGGGTTTTTGGTGCTTCTTTCCTCGACGAATTCGTCCTTCAAAGGTGCCATCTTTTACCTTCCGTTTGTGGTTTTTGATCTTAACAATGTTTCCAGATTTTTTTTATTTTTATTTTGATTTGGATGCTTTTGGTGATCTTATTTGTATTTTCTTCGTATTCTATGCGGTTTTCTTTCTTCCAGTTGATTTTTTGATATCTTCGCCATGGATGTTTTTAGTCCTGTTAAATTAGTGCATTCGCTGTTTAATTCAGTAGGAAAACCGAGCACATCACGCAGTCTTGCTTAAGTGTTACTCCACTGAGGATATCTCTACTATTTGCATGCTCTGGATGAATGTCGAAATTCCACTAAATTAAAAACTGCGTGTTTCTTGAGATAATACATCGTACAAATATGAGGCTTTTTTCTTATGTTTCATTCCTCGGCCTATTTATGAACCGTCAGTAGATCAATTTTATCAGCACAACCAACCATGGTAAATATTTTCTTCATGTTTTACTAATTTGTAATCAGGTGCGAACATGTTATTGTCTTCAAATTATATAATGTCTCAAATATGAGAAGAGTCCATTGCGCAATGAGCAAAATAGGGTTTCTCAAATTCTTCAATTGATTAAATAACAATTCAGTAGATTGCTCCTACTTGGCCAATATTTTTTTCGTGTTTGAATACTTAAATTTTTTCTCCTTAAAAATTCTATTGGAATAAGTCCTAAACTTGTTCTTAAATTATTTATTTGAAGTAATAAAAAATGATCCAGACATGATTGCAAATCTCTTTCTTAGCTGGGGATTTTTTAAGTTCATTTGAATTTGATCCTTGTAATTTTTATCTTCTCTTGATATTATCCTAGTATGCCTTTCTCTACTTTTCAAACTTCTATTTCTACTATTTCATGAATCCCAATCCGTGATCAGGTGTTTATTGCGAACCTAGCTTGTGGTCCTTGGTGTCATGGATCCCTTGCAGCCTGAGCCTGTTAGTTACATATGTGGAGGTGAAAATTGTTCCGTTCTTTGATTTATGTAGTGTGTGTATCTGAAAGAATTCATCTTATCACTTTGATTGTCCTGCTTATCAATGAAAATTGGAATGACTATAATTTAGATTGCTGGGCAGAGAACACCCTGAAGCCAGGGAATGTCATACAGTGCAGGGAGTGTGGATATCGCATCCTTTACAAGAAGCGCACTCGCAGAAGTATGATTTTTTTTAGCCGAGTAAAATAAAACAGAAATGCAGGGCAACACAAGTTTTTTTTTGAAAGATTTTACTCTTGTAGCATGATGAATAATTAAATGCATATTACCTTACTCATTGTTTGGTTAGGATTAATTCAGTACAGTATTATTAAATTTTGTATTACCTTACTCAATGTTTAGTTAGTATTATTAAATTTTGCATATGATACCATATACTATATCAACAATTTCGGTATGAAAAAAATTATACCGATACTTTATTGAAAATTCAAGATATTCATGTTTTGGTATATTAAATTTTTAATATGATTTTAATTTTCAAAGATGAACACCTGAATTAATTTTCAAAGATGAACACACTCTGATTTTGATGAACACCCAAATTAATTTTAATTTTTTTTAAAAAAAATTATTCGATATATCCAAAATAATAAAAATAATAAATATCAAGTTTGGTACAGCATAATATTATACTGAAATTTTCAATGGTTATTTTATTCTTCACTATCATAATTAAGTATTCTTACTCCGGTGTTATAATAAGCTTTTGTCTCAATGTAAAAGAGGTTATAAAAATTTGTATAACAAAGTCAGAGTGAGCAACCGAACTGAGATCGACCGGAGTAGTCGATCTAGAGGGTATCTCTTTCTCATGATCAGTCCCATGTATTTTGGATCTATAAGGGGTCGGCTCCTCCTAGATCCCGACAACAAGAACGAATAGGGATCGACTCCTCCTCAATATCGACTACAAGAACACCTTGGGGGATAAGCCGGACGATAAATCGAATCGAGAACGAGAAGAACGTCAGTTCTCTCCTAATTGAATCGAGAATGAGAGGAGATGTATATATGATATCATATCTATGTGGATGGAGAAAATCCCAATCAATTAACGGGGGCACCACAAGTGTAACAGAGAAAAAAAAGGGACAAAGAACTGTGAAAGAGTAGTAGAGGTGAAAGCTAACTCTTTAACTTATCGGGGCATAACGTGGATTCTCATGGATGGAGTAAAAGTGAGAAGGTCAGTAGTTCCATGGTACAGAGAAATACAAGAGTGACAAGAGATTACTTAAATCATTATATAAATAGCAATCTTTTTTAATGAAAAATAATATGCTCAATAAAAAATCTCAAAGAAAAATTCAATAAATGATGTGACACTTTACATGCAGTGATTCTTGACGAGTTCACCGTACCCCCAGAGTATAGTTTGTTTCGGGGTACCGGTCGGAGATTGCCGATGATATCCGGGCGATAATCGAACATGTGCATACAAAATGTCATATCATTCACTGAGTATTTCATTAAATTTTTTCATATCATAGCTCTTATTTAATATGTACTTGGCCTTGTTTGCATGTATTCTCACTTTCAAAATCTGCAAGCCACTCTAAGATCCTTTCAACCATAGAAATAAGTGATTCTTGCTATTTGTATGTGTTAGGTTGAGTTAGTCGTGTAAGCAATTTAATTTCCAAGTTTTTCAATAAATCAAACAAAAAGAAAAGGACCATGAAGCTAATGAATCACCAATTACACACTAATCTTCATAATATAATATCGTATCTAGATAGTTATCAAACTATATAAAGAACAATGTTAAAAATAAATGAATTATAAAACATAATGCTAAAAGTAAATGAAATACTAAATTAAACAGATAAAAGAATAATAGAAAAGACACTGACGAGGTATCAAAATTGTTTGTTTATACGATAAAAGTATATATCTATCCATGGATGTTATCAACGCCGATCCTTTCACGATCGATAAAGGATGAAACAACGAAAGTGTTGATTCTGGTGAGACCTACAGTACCGTCATTGAATCCTAAAGAAGGAAATACTTAAGAAAAGAGCCTTAGTGGCAAGTCCGAAGAGTTTCTGGTCCATACACTTCGACGCTCAAGTCAGTGATTTTTGAAGATGGATAATTTGAATGTATTAGAGTTGAATAGCTAAAACATACCTACACCGTGGAGGAGACACCCTTTTATATAGGTGACACCCTTTGATAACCCTCCACCGTCATGGTGTCACGTCAGTCGTAATATGGCTAATGTTAAATTATCAGATTTGCTATAAAAAAATTTGATAAGAATACATAAGTTAATAATCCACTGAGCATCTCAGTGATTGAGATATGATAAAAGTAGATAGGTCAACGTTCGCTGAGCAGGTTGGTGATTATGATCTGATAAAAAGGGGATGAGCCAATGATTTAATGAGCAGGTCATTAATTATTGTGGCAAGATAAAATTTATTTGGGTCTTATTAGTGATTGACCTAAATTTATGCGTAACAAGACTAATAGGCTTTATTTGTATATATACATAGAGGCCCAATAAGAAAGACCAACTCTACTATAGTAAGCCTATTTAGAGTCAATAAGGGACTATCTTATAACCCAACGGATAGTGTGGGATTTGCCTTTGAGCTAGTCAAGTTAACTGAATGGTTAAAGGATTGTAATATGCTGGTCGATCGACCACAGTCATCTTATCGGCTAGTCGATCGTATGCTACTAGTGAGTTACCCGATCAGCTGTCATCTTATTACCTGTGGTTAGTAGCCCACCTTATAACAAGTTAGTCGATCGGCTATCATCTTATTACCAATAGTTAGTAACCCGCCTTATAACAAGTTGGCCGATCGGCCGTCATTTGGGTGGGTCGATTGGCCGCCACTTTGGTACGAGCTAATCAGTCGTACGTTACTTAGGTCACTAGCCGATCGATTGGAACTGTCTGCTTGGACAATTTAGTATTCCCACATGCTCGTATATTGCCCATGTAGGACCATGTCAGTCGTTTGACCATTGACTTATCCTACGTGGACTGGGAGTCTCGAATTCCCTTATATCAACCACAAAAGAGCTATTTGAGTTTGCTAAAAAAAAATAGATCCGCTACCTCAATGATTCTTTAGAGTCAGTCT
The DNA here is from genome assembly GCA_024364735.1 of Boesenbergia rotunda. NCBI lineage: Eukaryota > Viridiplantae > Streptophyta > Magnoliopsida > Zingiberales > Zingiberaceae > Boesenbergia > Boesenbergia rotunda. The sequence continues at coordinate 1,153,872 of JAGFNQ010002423.1, forward strand.
CATGGATATGAAGAGAAATTCATACAAGTACACAGATAACAAACGCATTGTAGGGCCGAAAATATAGAACATCACCTCCTACCAATTGACTCGTGATCATCAAACCAGAAATATCATACGTTCATTATCTATGCTACACCCATGATGCTACTTAAGAATGCTAAAGCATTAACATACAATGCTTCAATAACAAAAATGATAGTAAAAATTGTCTTTATAAAACATCCTCCTCTTCTGCAATGAGTGTTACAACATATAACATCTATAACTATGAAAACCATTAAAATTAAGATTGTCGATTCTTATTGATTATACTAGTTTATCCCAGTAGTATCATAATAAAAATTCAATTACATTGAACAGATAGTCTAAATTTAAAATTTCAGTTCGGTAATTTTGGAATTTTATTTTTTTTTATAAAATTTCATTTTTTAAAAGAAAAAAATGATTATGCCGGTTAATTTGACTGGATTTAAATTTTAAAATTTTTTATTTGATTAAACAGAATAAATCAAAATAAAAAACTAATAAGTAAATAGTTAAGTAACTGAACCTATAAATTCTTAACTAATCGAAATTTTTGTACGATATAATCATTATTGAAAAATATAATTAATTCCGTTAATTTAATTTTTATCAAATTAATTAATATTTTATTTATTTGATTGGTTTAATTTTTATTTAAAAATTCAGTTCGGTTGGTCATCGGAAAAAATTTAATCGGTTGGATTTCAATTAATTTGATTTGGTTGGTTTGATTTTAATTGAAAACTAAGGGAAAAAATTTACAAATGTAAGGCGTAAATTCGATTAAACTTAGTGAGACATTGATTTATTTATGTTAAAATTGGGAGGGCAAAATGAAAAAAAAAATTAGTTTATTGCTCGAGGTCAAAACGGTCTCTTCGTTGCATAAATTAAATATCCCGGCGTCTAAATTTAATTTTTTTAATAATTAATATTTTTTAAAATATAAATTATATTCGATGACCCTTTAAAATATTTATCTTAAATATTATAACTCATGAAAAAAATTTTAAATCTTAGAGAAAATTTTTTATTAACTTAAATTTATTATAATTCAATTTGTAAATTTTAAAATATTAAATCTTAAATATATATAATATACCGAGTGAGAATTTAAATTTTGTTTATCTTGAATACTAAATTGATCCGAGTTAATTATTAAAGTTAGGGAATGGAATATGAGTTCCGAGAGAAAGAGTTCGAGTGACTGGAATACTCAACTAGTCAACTGCATCTTACGAGCTGCATGGACCATCCTTTTGACCGGTCATTAAAGAAATATGAATAGACAGTTTTTAACTACCCGAGATGAGTTATTTAATATGTACATTTGTGAAAATAATTAATTAAATTGGATAACATCAAATTTGGAGCGATTGATTCAATTTTATAAAAATTTTCTACCAATCATTAGGATAGATCGGAAAATATTCACCGTGGATAGTCTAGAAGCTTAACATTTCAGAATTGTGTGTCTTATTTGAAAAAAAAAATTATAAAATTTATCGTAATTAAGGATTGAATCCTATGAAGACTTTATTTACACGAGCATGATGATAACTTGGTATGGTATTTATATGGTCGTAATTAGGGTCTTTAAATGAATATGCTAGTAAAGGAGAAGAAGAAACTATTCCTGTCACAAAATGAACTTCCCGAATCAGTTTTTGTGATCACCAACATCCATATTTTAGTTCAAACAGGTAGTAAAATTCTTGCATATCCAAAGTTACACAAGATAGGCATAGATAACACTGTTGAAACACAAAAACTTTGGCTTCCAAGATATGAAGCTTTACAGCTTTGACAAGGCAATGTCCATCACTTCCACCAAGAAATCTGCATTATGAAAGAAAAGTAGAGCATTTAAAGATCAAACATGGATTAGAACAAGAAGAAGCATCAGCAATTCTTAACTTACCAGCATCTTCTTTGGTGAAGCATAGAGGGGGTGTGATTCTGAACACATTGCCGTGAAGGCCACCCTTGCCAACCAACACTCCCATGTCTGCAAAAAGGTTATTGAATTTCAGAAAAGTGAAGGTAGGATTAAGTGATGGACTATCTTGTTTCACCTTTCATCAGATCCATCACATGTAAGATCTCAGCTCCGGCCGGAGTTTTCTTTTCCCGGTCAGTCACCAGCTCAACCCCCAGCATCAACCCCCTCCCTCTTACATCTCCAATAACTACAAGAAAAGGCAAGCACTAAACACCCCCAAGAAACAAGACGACTCATTTCAACGATCCAAAGTAGATTCTCAAGTGATTACTCTCATGCTTCTCTTGGAGCGATTTGAGTCGGCCCTTGAGATGAGAACCCACACAGAATGCGTTTTCCTGAAGCTTTTCCCTCTCGATGACTCGAAGAACAGCCAGGCCACCTGCAGTGCAAGCAGGATTCCCCCCGAAGGTGTTGAAGTAGTTTCTGCGGGTCAAGACTTGAGCTATTTCCGGCGTGGTGATCACTGCCCCAAGAGGTATCCCATTTCCAATCCCCTGGCGAGCTCAAAACCCACAAGAATCAGAAATTTTCGAGTAATAAAAGATGTTTTTTCCGACATCAAATAGATATATTTTTTTCACCTTTGCCATGGTGACAATATCAGGCACAACTCCATGCGCCTCAAACCCCCAAAAATGGCTTCCAATCCTTGCAAATCCAGATTGCACTTCATCTGCAATGCAGAGTCCACCAGCTTTCTTTATGATCTCGTACACAGCAGGCAAGTAGCCTTGTGCCAACTCCACTATTCCCCCAACACCCTGATGAATGATGATGATCCCATATTATACATCAAACAAGAACCAAATGAATAAGAACAATAATTAGAAGAGGATAAGATGAGACAGATTGATGACAATGATAGGTATGCCAATTAAATAATACCTGTATAGTTTCAGATATGAATCCTGCAACATGACCAGATGTTCCAAAGTCTATTACTTCTTGCATATCCCTCACGTACTTGTCTACGTCTGATCCAAATGCTCCTCTGTAGGGATCAGGGTTCTTTGCATGGTGCACTCCACTCTGATGGAAAACAGAATTCGATTCGATTTAAGTAGAGAATGATTCTAGAAACAGAGAGAAAATTTCTCACCTGGACAACGTTAAACTTCCAGTTGTATTGAGCAGTGGTGCCCATTGTTCCCGAAGCATTTCCGTGGTAAGAATTTCTTACTGATACGATATCGTGGGAGCCGGTGTAGAGACGAGCCATCATGAGTGCGAGCTCGTTGGCTTCTGTTCCGGAATTGGTGAAGAAAGCGACCTGAAGAATTGCTTGAGAGTTTGGTTTTATTTGATGAATGAAAATAATTGATTCTTTCTTCTTGGTCGACCTTGAGGTCGCCGGGAAGTTTGGAAGCCAACGCCTCGGCGAAGTCGGCGACGACGTGGTTCAGGTAGACGACGGACGAGTGTTGCAGCCGCTGCGTCTGGTCGACGATGGCGTTCACCACCTCCGGGTGGCAGTGGCCGCAGCCGACGGTGGCGATGCCGGCGAAGGCGTCGAGGTAGCGCCGCCCGTCCTCGTCGAACAGATACTGCATCTTCCCCGCCACCACGTTCAGCTGCGGCCATCAAAATCGCATCTTTGGATCGAGCGAAATCACAAGCCGAGTTGAAAAAGGAAAAAGAAGGAACAGAGCACGAACGGGGTTCTTGTAGAAGTAGAACATGGAGGGGCTGAGGAACTCGGTGCGCTTCTTCAAGATTTCGGCCGCTCTCGGGCCGTCGTAGCAAGGTGGAGTGTAGGCAAAGTGCGGCATTTGGGGGACGGTTCGGGTCTCCTCCACCGAGGAGATGGCGGCGGCGGAGGAGGAGCGGGCATGGGAGACGACAGCAGTGGTGGAGAGGCGTCGGAGGAGGAGGTCAGGGCGCCGGGGGATCGCCATGAGATCGAAAATCGTGTGAATCAATGAAATTCTCGGTCAAAATTAGATTTTGATAAGCAGAAAAGGATCAAAATTAGATTTTGATGAGCAGAAAAGGATCAAAATTAGATTTTGATAGGAATGGTAAGGGAAGGAGATGTCGGAGTTGGAGGTGGAGACGAGAGGCGGAAGATCTTAAATAGATAGAGGGAAAAAGGCGGGCTCAAGTTTAGAAAGCTATTATTTACTGGTTCATTTTGCTTTGTTTTTTTTTTTAAATTATTTAAGTCAGTCGTTTTGTTATTATGTTTCTTGCCGTAATTGAATCCAGATTCATCTCAAAAGTGAACTTAAATTAATATTCAGCTAAAAAGGAAAAGAAAAATAATAAGAATGGGAGAGAAAATGGGAAAAAAATAGGGTGAAGAAATCCTTAAAACAAAGATGTTGATTAACTTATTTATTAAAGTATTGATAAATTGATTTTAAAGACAAACATTCAAAAAACACAACCAATTTGCTACAATTGTTTGTGTTTTTTTGAATGTTTTATATAGGAATAACACAATATTTATGATAAATTTTATTTAAAATGTATATTAAAATAGTTTCGCCAACCTAAATTGGCATGTATTTCATTTCTATTGTATAATTTTTCAAATATTTACATATAAATACATATTAAAATGTACATGTAAAACTCAAAGTATATGTCAATGTTTGCATACTATAATATTTGTATATTTATTAAAATTGAATGTTACTAAAAATTTTATGCTAAACTTTGCAATTGTCGCTAATGATTCTTGCTTCTTTTTTAAAAAAAAAAAATCAATGCAATTCGATAGAAGGGACACAAGATACATTCATATATATAAAGAAAAGAAAAGAAATATAAAAAAATATATAGAGAGATTTTCTTAATGAAGTGAAACACAAATATGAATCATATTCCACCATGAACCTATCAATTCCCATAACACGATTTGAATATTACACACTTTAATTCCATGTGTTTCCTTATCAACTCTTCTCAATTCATCAATGATCAATGGCACCAAACTTACGTGCTTATCTATGTAAGATTCGCCACATCCCTTGTTCTTCGTCGCAAACACATACAAAGTATCTGGTCACAATATGACTCAATCACCTGTGAGTAAGGAAGCAATAAGTGTAATCTAATAACAAACCTGCAAAATGCCAATTACCTAAAGTTAATTCACCACCATTTTAATTAATGCACTTGCAAGCTTCATGGTCCTCATCATCGCAATTATTCAAGTCTTCAGTGCCTTCATCGTCATGCAAATAAGCAAAGGGACTTGAAAAAATGACAGCAATGACAAATGTCTCTAAGTGATCCTCACGAGATTGACTGATAACTAACGTATAAATTTTTATAGTATTTACGCTCGCCCCTAGCACCTCCGTCAGTCCGCCCCAGGACCAATACGGAGGAGGTAAATCACGGTTATCACTGGTGTGGCGAGGCGCCTGGGGTCGAGGGAATTAATGTCAACAAACCAGGATTTTATCCCCGTGCGCAACTGGGGACCCTCGACCCTGAGACCTCCGTTTCAAATAGCAGGCGTCTTACCATCCGATCCAGCCCGTGGGGCAATTTTGATATTAATATTGTAAGCATGAATCTTGTTTGGATATCCTCCAAAAGCACCTCATGACATCTCTTAGGCTATGAACGAAGCGTTTCAATTGAGAGAATTTTACAATCCTAAAATAAATCTCATTGGGTACTTTAGATCATAATTGAATGAACTTGAGACCAATAATGTTGTCAAATCCAAAGTCATATCGTTCAACTCAAATTGAATGTATGCGAATTTATAAATGTGTTTAATTAAAAAAAACTAAGATGCGCTATTAATTAATAAGATTTAGTTAACAGCAATTGGCGAAACACTCGTCTCCCTAGCGCTCCTGTAAATCTGTCTTAGGACTAATATGAATTATGAAGGAGTTAAATCACGATGACTGATAAGGTAAAAGGTTTGGGGGAGAGACTTTTTACACAAAATACAGGGATTTAGTTAACATGATAAAAAAAATATTAAACCAGGTTGCAGACGAACCTGGGATGACCAATCCGGTCTCACGAGAATTTTCTACCGGTCACCAGGGTAAATCAGAAAGTGCTCGCGATGGGCGGTCTAGAAGACCAGTGTCCCAAAATTTACATCCTATTTAGAGAAAAAATTTCTATAAAATATATTATAGTTAAGAATTGAATCATGAATACTTGAGATAATGATTAATCATCCTACCAAAAGATCATAGCGCGATTTAATTAACATGATAGATGATACTGCGGATAACATCTAGCTACTTCCTTGCAAATTTATTGTCTTTTTTCTTCGAAATGGTTTTTAAATTCTATAATCGTCAAAATATTCATGATTTTTCTCCAACATAATGGGTTTAGTTTGGAAGGACCATCGTCATATTTTGGCCTGCGCGAAGCCACGTGACTTGCGCGCGCCGTTATTCCCAGCACGAAGGGCACGTGACTTGCGTGTCGTTATTAAAAAGCATCAAAGCCACTTGACTTGCACGTGTCGTTATTGCACGCTGATTTTAGCGGGGATGAAGGCCACGTCGGACGGTTTTTTTTTTGTTGGCGGGAAGCCTGCTCATGGCGGGAAAAGTGGCTACTTAGTCCGTCTCCTTCCGCTAACGGCCGCTAGAGGAGCGGAAGAGGCAAGGGATTGAGAGAGAGAGAGAGATTTGAGAATTGAGAAAAATGGTGGGTTTGCCGTATGATTTCCTCACTAATCCCCTCGGAGCCGTGCGTCAGACGTTCGAGAAGGCGGTGGCGTCGTCGCCAACCGATGTCGATCCGGCGGCGATCTTCCGAGGCAAAGATTGGGGCGCCGTCGATCTCTTCCGCGATTTCCTCTTCGAGAAGGGCGGCCTCGCTCAGGTAAGTCTCTGGAGCCATTAATTTTTAACCTATAGATTCTACTACGGCTTTTCAACTCTTCCGGCTCTGAAATACCTAGATCATTCGAGCAAGTCCCTTTAATTTGTCTCGTTTTATGTCGTAGGAGAGTGGCCTTATGAATAGGAAATTTATTGTTAGGATCCTGTCATGAAATCTAGTCATATTTTTTTTTACTATGAAAAGCAATCGGATAGTTATGGGTTTTAGCGAGTGAAGGGTCTCCTTCGTGCCCTAAGTAAAATTTATATATTCCAGCCAACTAAAATGACTTATTTTTTAACCCGATAGTTAATTCAATGGATCCATGTTACAGGTTCCAAGTATCGATGCATCATCCATGCGTTGGCTTCAACCCAACACGCTTGTACGCTTCAGGGGAATGGTACAAGATATGCTTGGCAATGAGTTATATGTTGGAGCTTTCAAGGTACTTGCTTTGCATTGATTTTTACACTAGATCTTAGTTATTTGATCGTTTTTAATGCAAATCTTGATTTTTGTGAAGGATGGATCATCATGGAGGACGAACAAATTTACCGACTTTTCTCCTATTCAGCTGCCACCTGCATGTGAAACACAACTTTGGGAAAGACACCTTTTTTACTGCGTTCCAGTAAGCCGTTTCACTTTTATCTTCACATCTTTGGGAATAGTTCATGTATCGACATCCAGTCATGTTTGTGGCATGATAATTATACTTGCTGACATCATTCGTAGTCTCTCTCTTTTACTTTCGATTTATGTTGACCATTTTAACAGGTTGTTTTTATCGTGTTTTAGTTATTTTCCTTATTTCCTAGCTTAATTTTCCTTGTTTGGAGATGAGCATTTGTTGTAGCATTGTAGCATTGGAGATAAGCATCTGTCTTCTTACATGAGGTGGCTATATTCTAAATATCAAATTGATCATCTATGTGATATAAAACATATCAGTTTTGTTGTTTCTGAGTAAGAACGGTTGTTAGAACAGGATGCGAAGGATAAGAAGGAAACCAAAAGTTAATATAACAAGATGGAAGCATATGATAGGAAAACAAAATCAAGGAGATGAGATGATACCATGTTTGATATCGACATTTATATTCTTAGCATAATTAGTCATTCTATGTTATTGCCAGGTTCCAGGACAGAATTCATGGGTGACAGAGACTACTTCCGCTCCAAGTACTCAAAATGTCTCTGGTTCAGCATCCCAACATGTAGGAAAACGCGGAAGGGATTCAGAGGATGAAGATATGAACATAAATGTGGACATTTGGCCTTTTATCTAAGATGAGCCTAATAATGTTTTTCACAGTTGTAGTTTGTCTTAAAAAGCATTTCCTCTGCAGGAATCTGATAACGGTGATTTGGGTTCTTCTCCAAACGCAAAGAAGCAGGCCAGTCTTATATTATATTGATGTGTTATGGTTGATATCCATAATTCATAAAAGTTGTGTCCTAATACCATTACAACTGGGTGTTGTAGGCAAACAATCAAGGCATAATTAAGCTTATATTTTACCAACTAAAGCAAAGATTAATGATTGGTTTAATTTATGTTGTTTGACATATTTCTACTAAATATTGTGTCCTGATGATTGTACAAGGAAGTTGTAACTTTGCTGGATTAAACATGCAATATGCAACAGAATCTAAGTTTATTGCTACAATCTCCAGAACTACACAATATGTAGCATCTTTATGCTTCTACAAATATAATGCGAACTCTGTATCTCTTCTATAAGAATCAGATTTGTTTTCTGTCACCAGCATTGAAAATTGATTTAGCTAAAAGGCATTTGCCTTGTTCATTTGTTACTTCAATCACACAGGCAATGCTGGTTTTCAGTCTAGTAATATTTTTGCGATTCTATAATAGTTCTTTAGACATTTTGAATATTATAATCTGTGTAGCCTGTTTTTATAGAAAATATGAATGGCAGTTTGAGTTTATACTGCTTTAAATCTCCTATTAAAATATGATAGCAGATTTAGAATGTGTTCCATCTAAAAGTTTGTTAGCATCTAACACTGGAAACAAAACTTGGATATTTATTTTCCCTTTCTAATTAGCGTCCGCTAAGATGGCTGTGCTTATTGAGTTTAGCAACAATAGAATTTTTTCTTTTTGTTGGATAATTATCAGATTGAAATATCTCACACTTATTTCTCCTGCAGAAGGAACATGAAAATACATGCAGCTCATCTTGTTTATCAGATGATTTGATGGATCATGGTAATGATTCAGGCGGAGATTCAAATAATCCTACATGCTTAGTGAAGGTGCTTTTTCATAATATTATTATCCTGTCTTCATGGTTGTGTATAATATTTAGTCTTAACATTTTTCTGGAAAATGAATATATACAGATCTATGATTTGCCAGAAAGTCATTTAAAGTTGAATGATGTCTTTGAGTTTATTGGTATTTACACATTTGATCCAGTCCTAGTTGTTCATAAAGATGATTCTGATGACCCAATGTTTGAGCTCTTTGAAGACCCAACAGTCGATCTACCTCCTAGCAAGGTTGGTGATTGCTAATTTTAGCTGTGAATTTTCATTTTGTTTGTGTGGTTAAAGAAAAAGCTATTGTGATTCACCTGTGGTTTGATAAGAACAAATCTCTTGTTCAAGTAATTATTAGATATGACCTCTCATGCGTTGCTTGTGTGGGAACTCAAATTCTTTTAGTACTAGTCTTGTTAGATACATTGTTTAAACTGTGGCCACTATTAACATCTTTTCTTAGTCTCCAATAAAATGTCTTCCTAATCAGTGTTTCTATACAGGTACCTCGACTTCATTGTTTAATATGTCGAAAGTTGGGTACTCAAGATTTCCTTTCCAATTCCCTAATTTTTGAGGTAAAATTTTTATGCATCCTTGAACTATTATCTTTCGATTCTACATTTAGCTATTTTTTTACTATCATACTATAACCAAGCAGTAATCTGTATTTCTATAATGCCATAGGCCGAAAATACTGAAATGTGTGTTTGCAGCCTTTATCTAGTGTTGTCAGAGGAATACGGGAGTCCTTACTTTCTCATCTTACGGCAATCCTTGGCAACGATGAATTGGCAGCACAATACCTGCTCTTGCATCTTCTTTCAAGAGTATGTACCCTTTCATTCCCTGTTAAGTCACTATTTAGTCCTTTTTCATCGTGTCATTTCTTGTATGATATGCTTTAGTGTTTTTCGAGCAGGTACGAGCTCAGGTTGATGTGATGTCCGTGGGCAAGTTGTCACTAAACCTTACTGGTTTCACCAGGCAAAGTGCATCTATATTTGGTCATCAACTCACTGGAGTGTTCCAGAAACTCTTGCCTTTCACCCAAGATATTACTCTCACGTTAGATTACCTGAACACTGCAACACTTCAACCCCAGAGGAACAATAAGACAGGAAGGTAGGGAGGAGTACAGTCAATGTGATAGATAGTGCTTGTTGTGAATTGAGTTCATGGTAATGTGGTTTGTGGAACATTTCAGATTGGTTGCTGGAGTTCTGCAATTAGCACAAGGTACCCACCTGACGATCAACGAGACCTGTATGCAGAGTGGAACACTCAGTTCTAATGGCATTGAGAATGCTAGATTGCTTAAGAATTTACTAGAATTACAAAAGTTGAGTTGTAACCTGGTCCTTGACTCGCCATGATGAAACACAGTTCATAGCTTTTGTTGAAATTAAGTTAATGACATGCAGGTCGAGTATGACTTTGAGTATTACAAGTTGGAGATGGCTGCTGATGTCCAACTACTTATCCTCTCGGAGGCCAAATCTTGCATTCTTCCAGCCGATGTGGTGTTACCTTTTTCTCCAAGGTCTGTTGCTGCTCCAAATGGAACCAATGAAGACTTGCAAGCTTGGAGGTGGTACTTGGCCACTATGAGGTCTCTCCCTTGCTCCATTGAACCTGAAATGAATCTGGTACTTAGCCACTCAACCTTGAATTCCTTTCCCTAGTTTTTCACATTCAAGAAACTTTTGACATTTTGAAAAAATGCAGACGCTGCAAGATGAAATGGTTGCTTCCATGCAAGAAGACAAAAGCTTGGGATGTGCTGAATTGAACAGGTTTACTTTTCTTCTTGCTAACCTAAGTTTGTGCTGAATGCATTTGACACCGAAACTGCTGATTAGTTCAAGGTTTTCGCTGTGTTTCAGATGGTTGACGATGACTGAGTTAATTTGTGCAAGTTTTGGCGAAAAGAACTTGAGTTTGGAGCATTGGCAAATGTTAAAGGAGTTGGAGAGGGTTAGGAAGGATAGGCTCAAAGAAAAAACTCGTTGACCTGGTAGATCTTGATGATCAATTTCGCACTAGGTAGCAATGATCTAACAGGTGTATAAATTAGCTCTCCTTTATAAATTATGCCTTTATCTATGTTGATTGGTATCTCTGCCCTTGTTCGTGGATTCAAGTCATAAAAATAATCGTACCCTTATTTTTATTCCAGTAGAATTGAAGTGTAAAAGGAAAAGAATTATATGGTCAAGAAATCCTAAAAAATCAAAGATTAAATTTAAATTTACTTATTTATTAAAGTACTGATAATTGATTTTAAATACAAGAAGTAGTTGAATTGATTAGTAGGTGGTAGTATTATTACAAAAATCTAATTTACATGTATTTCATTTGCATGGTATACTTTTATCGAGCTATTAAATATTTACATAAAAATACATATTAAAATGTAGATGTAAATATATGTCAATGTTTTGCATACCATAATGCAATTATCTTTTGATGCGATTAAAATCTTAATAAAATACAGCCAACAAAAGAAGAGTGCTAAAATACATTTGATTGAAGGACAGATTATCAACACAATTTTTTATCAACAAAAGAAGAGTGCGCGCCCAGCGCAACATTTTCTTTTTTTATTTGTTTTTTTTTCCTAAAGCAATCGACTATACTAATTAGATTTTATTTGTAAGATTTAAAAATTTAATTATAATATTAAGAAAAAAAATTAAAATTAAAAATGATTGAGATGCTCATTAGATATGCGGGACAAGGAGTGTGAGATAATAAAATCCTATATATAAAAGACAACTTGGATGAAGTTTAAGAGGTTGGTTAAATATTTATGTTTCTGGATTTATTTCAGTGGTGGATGAATAATTTCTACTAAATCAGATTGATTGCTTTTAGAATTAATTCAATCAAAAATTAGATGCCTAGGTTAACAAATATATATGTTCCTACTCTGAGACCTTCGACGAGTGAGACATTGGTGGATTGGATATGATGTTGACCAAGGTCACTCAACGCCAAAGAAAGAAGATCCATTGGAGAGTACATCAAATCTGAGATAGAGAGAAATGGAAAGAAGAGGGTTAGAATGGTAGTCGGGCCCTGATATTGTCGCTCCAACGTACAAGTAAGTTTTGACGGGAAATATGGAGAAATTAAAAGCAAAGAAAATAAACGGTAGTGTGGTCAAAGAATTAAGTATATCTCCGTCTACAGCAAACCACTTTTATAAGTCTATTGTCGAATATCTCTCTTCAATGTATGAATTATGTATTACTCACTAGTGTGACATGTATCATATTATAGTAAGATAATGCTCATCATATTTGTTAGTATCTCCAAATAAAAATGATAACACCCTAAATGTTGTTACACCCCCAGAGGCCCGTGTTCACTCGAAAATAAGGCAACACCTCCCTTGTACGACGGACAATCTGGAACTTATACACACATGTCACCATGCGTAATAAATAAGCTCAGTCACACTCTACTAATATTCACACAACACAACCACGCAAATAATAATTTGCTTACTAAATGATAGACATAATAAATAATCCTTCGTAAACTAAAACATAACGATCTAAAATCCAATGGTAAAAGATAAATACACGTCTAAAGAAAGTTAAATATCATCCGAAATGAAAACCAAAACTAAAACAACGCTAATACGATAAAATTACTATGAGAGTACGTAAACAGAAAAAAAACCACTCAAGCGGAGACTGACAACTGTATTTTCTCCTAACGGCACGAGACACGACTATCACCTATCTAAAATAAAAGAGAGATGAGGAGCGGTGAGTTCCGGGTGGAAACTCTGTGGGTATAAAAATAGATAAATACATGGTATAATAGAAAGGGTAAAAACAAGCAGATGTGAAACAAAGGGTATACAACATTTGGAATAAAGAACATAAACTAAATACATCTATACAAATAAAACATAACTGAAAATCATGTAACACATAGGGGCAAGATCAGAAATCCCCCTAATACCTTAATAAACTGCTAATACTGCTGAACAGATCCAGATCATATAATAAATATAAATCATGACTGTATATGCATGTTAATCAAATGTAACAATCATAGCTCAAACAAATGTAACAAACACAAGCAAATGCATAATATGCGCATGATGTCATAATATGTATTGTACACACATCAACCATCGCCACATTGGGTAAGTTGAGTGGACAAGATACAAGCGTCCAACACCTATGGCTATGCAAACACACCACAACACCTATGGCCCTAAATGAAAATTAAAAACCCCAAAACAACTATGGGGACTCCAAACACCTGGGGAATATCAACTGTTTGCACACAACTCCAATGGAGCGTAGCACAACAGAAAAATATATCCGATGACCCGTCACAACCACAAGGGAGCCAGTGGTTGTTGGCATGAAAACAATGTTATGATGCATTTAACAAATACGCACAACCTCAATCAAACCAAAATCATGCATTAATACAATATGAAAACATAAATAACACCAAAGAAAATAAACATGCACTAATATACCTGGGGAATATCAACTGTATGCACACAATTCTCCAATGGAGCGTGGCACAACAGGAAAATATATCCGATGACCCGTCACAACTACAAGGGAGCTAGTGGTCGTCGGCATGAAAACAATGTTATGATGCATTTCATTAATACGCACAACCTCAATCAAACTAAAACCATGCATCAATACAATATGAAAACATAAATTGTTAAATCCGACACTTTTGATTAGGTTCCGGAAATTTTCGGAGAATTACCGGATAGGTTCCGGGGCTTCCGAGTCCTTGGACACAAACCTAGGGGTCGTCTTGCAATTTGACGGAAATGGGGTGGACTTAAATGAAAAAGGGACAAGTTATAAGGGGCTAGGGCTTAAGGTTGCGCCGCACACCTCGCTGCCCGATCGAAGCCGCCACAGTGCCCGATCTCTTCCTCCCTTCTTCACCCGCAGCGACGCCCAACGATCCCTTCCTCTTCCTTTCTTCTCCTTCGCGTTGCCCCAGCTGCAGACCACCCCGATACTTCTCCCTTTGCGTGCCCTAACCCACGGTCGACGCCGACTTCTTCCTCCGCTCGCGTGCCCTAGCCGCAGACACCTCGACGTCGAGACTTCACTAAAGGTCAAGGTGAGTCGAAGGGAACTTAGGGTTTTAATTCTGTCAAGATTGGTCAGCCGTAGCTCATTTGATTTGGCCGATCTAGGAGGCTACACTTAGGCTACACGACCTGGAGATTTGGGAGGAACATCTGAATTCTGAGGAAGAGGAAGTTCGCAGGAGCTTGAGGACTCACCGGATTCAAGCTCAGTAGAGTCGGCGATACAAAATTCTGGTAAGGATGCATTAGATTTGTGTTGTGATTGATCTGTTGATACACTGTGTAATTGGCAGTGTTTGGGTTGTAGAGATCGCCGTGAGTTTCACTGCTTGGTGGAGTTTTCTTTCAGCTTGCTGTTTGTGTCGGCAGTTGAAACCTGGATAAGAGGTAAGGCGTTTGAATTGCTAAGTGGATGAATTGGTAGGAATGGAGTAAGCTCAGTGATACTATTTTTTTATGTTAATGAGTTTAGGTATAAGGCTGTGGATCATTGTAGCTTCAGTAATGAAGGTGAAATTGATGCCGTGGGTTTACTTTGGGTTGAGGTTAAGTTTAATTTGAAACTTAAACCTAACAACCTAAGCTTAAGGAATTGGAATTCGAGTTTACCTTTAAAGTAAATCTAATCTTAATTACCAAGGGTAATTAAATGGAAAGAGATGGATTAGGGTAAACCCTAATACAGATTAGGGATTAATTAGCTGGTTACTAATTTTGTAATAGCTAATTAAAATATGTCCTTTACACAGGGACTTGACGGGATCTATTGTTACTTATTTTGACGGGTGGTTCTGTCTCGATTGATACGGACTACACTCTTGGAGGCGGGTACCCTTTGACTTATCTCTTATGATATTGTCATATTGTTACACATAGACTGTTATAGATAGCAGTAAGATTATAAGCCAACCCTGTTGATTATGCTGTTCTGGATACTTGTTAGTTATCCCTGAGTTATTATGCATGTTCTGGATACTTGTTAGTTATCCCTGAGTTATTATGTCTGTTCTGGATACTTGTTAGTTATCCCTGAGTTATTATGCCTGTCCTGGATACTTGTTAGTTATCCCTGAGTTATTATGCCTATTCTGGATACATGTGGGTTATCCCTGAGTTATTATGTTGTAGTTCCATACAGTCTCAGGTATGGCCATATCTATAGGTATGCTTAGAGATCGTGATGTATTTCTTGCATTTGACCTTGAGGGATCTATAGTCTCCGGCCAGTATACCTTGTAGGTTACCTGTATTTCCTGTTATAGGATTTCAGACTGAGACTTAGTATACTGAGGACTTGGGGAGGGAGGTATGTGTATCTATCATACACCATCCTTGCATTGTTGTATGTCGGCGATCAGCGACTCTCTTGTGGTTGAGCCTAATCGTCTTCTGGCACATGATATGCACACGCGACCACTCATGGGTTAGTGGATACCGCTGGATGTGTGCATTTGCTCTGTATCGCTCCGCTCGTCCGCTCAGGGGTAGTGGTTTCGGAGCATGGTAGCAAGCAGGGATCCCTTCTCTACCCATAGACCAGAGAAGATGAGAGAGATATCTCCCCCATATATACATGGGGCGGAGCGATAGCTCCACCAGCATCCTGTCCCCTCGGTCACTCAGGAGCAGTGATGGCAGAGTACGGACAGTGTCACAGCTCTACCCACTCGGCCGACACAGTATCGCCTGTTTCGGTGGCTTGACTGGAGTTAGGGGGTGACCATGGCATTGCACCATGTGCATATTTTGCATTGTGCATTGTTTGCTGCACTTGATTGCTGCACTTATTTGACATGCATACTCTGGAGACTTGTTATCTGAGATTATATGTCTATTGATATTCCCTCGGTACCTATTACCCTCTTTACTGGTTAGATGGATTCAGGTATGTATCTACCTCAGTATGTTCAGCACTAGTCTTTCCCTACTGTTGATATGAGACTGTATTAGCTGAACTCTTATTGTTGGTATAACTTTCTATGCATATCTGTTGGGTATTCGCTGAGTTATGGACTCACCCCGTTGCCATACATTTTATTTCAGGTTGATGCCTGCCAGGAGATCCCTAGCAGCCAGTCCCCAGCTCCAGAGGAGCTCTGCTTGGTTTTATTTTACGTTGTTTTTGCTTATGGACCCTATGTTATATACATTGCTTCCGTTGCCATGTTTCGAACATGTATTCATGTTTTATTCGATGGTATTGTACTTTTGAGTCCTATATTGGACTTCGCTTCGTTTTGGTTTTGTTCCGGCCCCCGGCAGCTCAGGTGAGTTTGGATTTTGGTTTTACGACGTATAGTCATTTATGCAGTTATATATGTGTGGATTGGAGGCCTGAGGCCCTTTAAACTGCGTGCTTGTGCTATATATACTGTATACAGGTTATGTGTGTTGTGTGTATGTGTAAATTGTCCGCCGGACAGGGGAGATGCTGTCCGATTTTATATTGGATTAGCGGCTCCTTGGGTCTCGGGGCGTGACAATTTATTTTGGTATCAGAGCGTAGGTTTCGATGCCTACGTGTTTTCGGATTTTTCGGTGTTTATCTGATACCAATTTATTTTTGGTATCAAGCCCAGGATGTGGGATACCATCGATTCGTGATTTGTCGGAGTTAAATCTGATACCTACTCGGTAGGTGTCGGAGCTCGGGTTAGATGAGTCTACCCGAGTACATTTCGGATTTTCGGAGTCGTTGCACGGCGTGAGGTGGATCATGGGACTTGGCGGAGACGGGACATCTCCGGGCGACAAATGTATAATTTGATAAGGTTAGTGACTTATATCCTTAGTAACCAATGGTTAATATTGTAACAGGTATGACTAGGCGCGGACGTGCCCCCGCACCGGGACGTGGTCGAGGACGACCACGTAAGTCTACTATTGGGTCTCCAGTGACTAGGTCACCCGAGAGACCGATGGAGACGGGGCCGGTCAGTCATGGACAGACTCCTCCGGTTGTTCCGAGGCCCCCATCTCCACTGCAGTCAGCGGTTCCGACCGTACCACCCGTGACTGCTACACCATTGATTCCCTCAGTACCAGCACCGGTGCCTGCTACTGCATATTCAGCGGGACCATCGTCGATACCTGTTGCTACACCTGTAGCGGTGCCTGCTACTGCATATTCAGCGGGACCATCGTCGATACCGGTTGCTACACCTGGAGCGGTGCCTGCAGTTCCGTACCCGACCGTACCTCCGTCGGCACCACCCACAACGTACCCAGCAGTACCTACACCTCCAGTGGTGCCCACAGTTGTCTACCCTTCGGTGCCTTCATCTGCACCTTTTGCGGGAGTTTCTGCGACACCCCCAGCAGTGCCTGCTCCGGCAGTTTACCCGACCCCACCACTGGCCCCTGTTCTGGGATCTTTCACAGTTCCATCTACTGTTTTTGGCATAACACCCTATGCAGCTCCGCCGATAGCCCCTACTACTCCGGCAGATTGTGCCAGAGCCCGAGCACGGATACCCGCACTTGCAGAGTCGGTGAAAGGCCGATTCACATTATTCCACGGAGGAGCTGATCCTAGGGCTGCCCGTGCCTGGTTGGAGACTTTGGAGGGTACATTTGATTACATGGCTTGCTCCGAGTGGGAGAAGGCGGCGCTAGCTGCATACCATTTACGAGGCGAGGCGGTTACCTGGTGGGCCTCGCGGCGCACGATCATTGGAGAGCAGCATCTCACATGGGCCGTCTTCAGAGAGGCATTCGAGAGTCACTACGTTCCGATAGCCTATCAGATGACTCAACGACAGGAGTTCCTGACTCTACAGCAGGGGACTCGCACGGTTATGGAGTATAGCGCAGAATTCGACCGGTTGGCTGAATTCTGCCCCGAGCTGGTTACCGAGGATAGATCACGGATGATCCACTTCACCCGAGGACTAGCTACGTATATCAGACTCAAGCTTGCCGGATTTAGTACTGCATCTTACAGTGAGGCTTTGGAGAGAGCCCTTTTGATTGAGATGACACAGCAGGAGGTGAGCGCGGAGAGGAAAAAGGGAAAGGAGTCAGCTCAGGATTCTTCTCAGACTCAGCCACAGCAGACCTCGGGACAGAAGCGTGGCGGTCAGGGACAGTCAGCTCAGAGCACTTCTGGGGAATAAGTATCAAGCAGAAAACAATAGAAATAAATTTAAGATAAAACATCCTACTCAGATAATAAAACAAACATGCATTTAAAGATAAACAAAACTATATAAATAAGCAAGAAGTACCCGCCTCATAAGTATCGTATTAACCGTCTTTAAGTCTGAGAGATCGTCTCCAACTCGGATTCTATCAATACAAGATACGAAGCAAAACTAAGTATCTACCATTAATATATTATCCTATTAATTAATTAATTAATTTACTTCTTAATTAATTCATCCTTTTCCTTACATTAGGTTAATCCCTCATTTAATCCTAATCATAGGTGACTACGACTAAATCTAAACCCTTGATTAAATTAGGGTTAATCCTATTATCAACCATAATTAATCCAACCAATACTCCTTAGTTAATCAAGAAATTAATCCACTAATTTAACCCGACCAAAATTTATCATCAATTAACTTTGATTCATCCAACCTATTTGATTTAATTAGATCTAGCTCCAAATTCCCATAATTTAGCTCTCGGTTATAACTCACGCTACAACAAATTCAATCTCCCTATCCCTAGTGGCACACGGAAGGATACATGAATCACAACCCGTATCCACAGCTAAACACAACAATTTCGGCAACCACAACTCACTTCACCAACATGAACACACAATAAGGAAGGCTTGCGGCAAGAAGGAAAACAAAGAAGGAAACCTCACAAGTCTACTCCTATCAATCTAAAGCAATTTCAAACCTTACCTAAACCAACTCCCACACCCGCGGCTCCCTCTTTTTCCTTCCCGAATCTGCACTTGGTGAAGGCTCACCAAACGCACCCGAAAGTTAATTTCGTGATCGGAGGAGAACGCCCAACTCGAATTCAAATCCCTATTCCAACCCACAAGGCAAATCGAAAACAACAATTCATCAAGCTATCTAAATAGATTACCAAGTTCATCTATTCAAATCCTACCAATCCAGAAACGATGCATCCAAAACAACTATTAAACAACAACACCACCATACCTACATGAGTTTTGTGTCGGCTAGGGATTGAGAGCTCACGAGGAGGAGTTGGCGTCGACGAAGCCGAGAGGAGTCTTGGCTATGGCGTTGGGCAAAAACAAGAGGGGTGCTCGAGAGGAAGGCGGCGTGGCGAGGGAACGCGATAGCGATGCCACGATGAGGTGTGCGGTCGGGGCAAGAATTGGACCCAACATCCTCAGCACCTCGGCTAGGTTTACATATCTTGGGTATCTTCGGCACCTCAAGATGATATGAGCGGGGGATGCTCCCGGCCGGGAATCCTCAGTACCTCGGTCGGGTCTACACAACTTAGGTATCCTCGACACCATAAGATAGTAGGATTTTCAGCTACTCCCGGCCGGGCATCCTCAGCACCTCGGTCAGGTTTGCACATCCTGGGCATCCTCGGCACTACAAGATGGTAGGATCTTTGGCTGCTCCCGGGTAGACCTTCTCAGCACCTCATCTAGGTCTACACATCTTGGGCATCATCGGCACCACAAGATGGTAGGAACATTGGCTGCTCCCGGTCGGGCATCCTCGACACCTCAGCCAGGTCTATACATCTTGGGCATCCTCTGCACCACAAGATGGTAGGAACTTCGGCTGCTCTTGGCTGGGCATCCTCTGCACCTCGGCCATGTCTACATATCTTGGGCATCCTCGGCACCACAAGATGGTAGGAACTTCGCCTGCTCCCGGTCTGGCATCCTCAACACCTTGGTCAGGTCTACACATCTTGGGTATCCTCGGCATCACAAGATGGTAGGAACTTCGGCTACTCCCGTCGGGCATCGTCAGCACCTCGGCCAGGTCTACACATCTTGAGCATCCTCGGCATCACAAGATGGTAGGAACTTTGGCTACTCCCGGCCGGGCATCTTCAGCACCTCGGCCAAGTTTACATATCTTGGGCATCCTTAGCACCACAAGATGGTAGGAACTTTGGTTGCTCCCGGCCGGGCATCCTCAACACCTTGGTCAAGTCTACACATCATGAGCATCCTCGGCACCACAAGATTGTAGGAACTTCGGCTACTCCTGGACGGACATTCTCAGTAGCTCGGCCAGGTCTACTCATCTTGGGCATCCTCGGCACCATAAGATAATAGGAACTTCGGCTGCTCCCGACCGAGCATCCTCGTCACCTTGGCCTGGTCTACACATCTTGGGCATTCTCATCACCACAAGATGGTAGGATCTTCGGCTGCTCTCGGTCGGGCATCCTCAACACCTCGATCAGGTTTGCACACCTTGGGCATCTTTGGCACCACAAGATGTTAGGAACTTGAACTCTTGCATATGGTCTTTGGCGAGACATTTCTTCCGCTTCTTTAATTATTCAAGTTTCAAGGAAATACAAACAAGCATACAAATACATGTGTTATTCACTCGGCTTACCAGGTACGATACGACTGGAGGTGATTTGCATGTCATAACCTCTCCAACCTTTTGCCTTCAGCATCTTGTAGATAATAGCTACCTCCGGTATGTTTTTTGACAACGATGTAAGGTTCACTCCATTGAGGCTCAAACTTCCTAGCATCGTCGACTGATTTGATTCTTTTACAGACCTTATCCCCGACTTGAAAAGTCTGAGTGTTCACTCGGCGATTGTACACTTGTTGCATACGTTGGCGGTACACAACTAGCCGGGTAGCCGCTTTATCTCGCACTTCTGTCATCAGGTCTAGGTTGATTAGTCGCTCCTGATCATTATCTTCTTTGTTGTAGTGCTGTCATCGTATTGACTCATCGCCTATCTCCACAAGAATTACCACCTCCTGTCCATATACGAGATTGAAGGGATTCTGACCAGTCCCTTCTTTGGGGGTAGTGCGGTATGATCACAAGATACTCAGGAGTTCTTCAACCCAGCTGCCTCCAACATGGTCCAATTTTATCTTAAGCCCTCTAATGATCTCTCGGTTGATCACTTTGGCCTGACCATTGCCTTGAAGATAAGCAACTGAGGTGAAGGCTTGGCGAATGCCTAAGTCTTCGCACCAATCTCTGAGTTTGCTCCTTGCAAACTGTCTGTCATTATCCAATACCAGTTTATACGGGATGTCATACCTGCAAACTATATCTTTCCACAGAATCTTCATCACGATGACTTCCGTGATATGCGCAAGCGGTTCAACCTTCGCCCATTTAGAGAAATTGTTCAGACGGGGGGGGGGGGGGGGGGGTGTTATATGCTAATGCTTTTGATAGGCTTCACATCCGACAACAAATTTGGTAGCATCCGCTTGCAACATGGGTCAAAAATATCCAGCCAGAATGATCTTTCTAGTCATGGATCACAGACCAATATGACTTTCACATATACTTTCGTGAACCTCCCGTATGATGTAATCGACCTCCCCCTGACCAATATACTTGAGCAACGGTCGAACAAATGCTCTTTTATATAATTGCTCTCCGATCAGCGTGAATCTGACAACCTTGCGACGGAAGAGTCGAGCTTCCTTATCACTCGCCGACACTGTTCCACTGCGTAGGAACTCCACATAGGGTTCTCTCCATTCAGGTAATACAGTGTCCGTAATTTCTTCTTCGATCTGGGCCACGACTCCTTCTGGAACACTAGGCTCTTCCAGCGTCCAAATTGCAAGAGAGCTCTCAAACTTGGCTAGCTCATCTGCCTTAACATTATCCGCCCGAGATATTTTCTGTAGAGCAACTTCGGTAAAAGAATATTTCAGTTGCTCATATATAGTCACATACCTCTGCAGATGCTCAATTTTAACTTCGAACTCTCCTTTTAGCTGCTGAGTCACGAGTTGCGAGTCTGAATACAATATAACTCGAGTAGCTCCTGCCTACTTGGCTGCTTGAAGCCTAGCTAATATTACCTCATATTCTGCCTCATTATTGGTGGCTCAGAAGTTGAGTCGGATGGATAATTGTTGTAGCGGCCCCGCCTCTATGGTCCCCGCAGGCAACCCTCTAGGGCGGCGACCCTACGGTCTTCCCACCCCTGGCAGTGAGTTTTTGCCTTCCCCAGGATTCGAACCCTCGACCTCCAGGACAAGTACAATAGTTCCTGAATCCTGGTACCAAGTGAGCTATACCACTGCCAGGGGTGGGAAGACCGTAGGGTCGCCGGCCTAGAGGGTTGCCTGCGGGGACCATAGAGGCGGGGCCGCTACAATTGTAGTACATATTCTCTAGGAGAAATCATGAGAACCCTGACTCCGCTATACTTGTTATTAGATGAGCCGTCAACATAAATCTTCCAAGTCTCACCGGCTTTAGGTCCTGGGCGGCTTCGAGCATAATGTTGGCTAGAGCTTGAACTTTGATAACTGTTCGGGGGTGGTACTCAATCCTATACTCACATAATTCTGTCGTCCACTTGATCAATCGTCTTGAGGCCTCAGGATTTGTGAGGATGTGCCTGAGTGGACTGTTAGTGAGCACCACGATAGGATGAGCCAAAAAATATGGTTTCAATCTTCGTGTCATCAGTACTAAGGCATACGCCAACTTCTCCAGGGTAGTATACCGAGTTTCTGCCTCTTTCAGGAGGTGCCCAAAGAAATAAATGAGATATTGAGTAGTACCTTCCTCCTGAATAAGCGCAGAACCTAAAGCTTGCTCGGTTGCGGATAAGTAGACAAACAACATTTCTTCTTCCAGTGACTTATATAGGATAGGGAGTTTAGAGAGATATGCCTTTAAATCCGTAAAAGTCTTCTCGCATTGGTCATCCCACTCGAATTTGACAGCTTTCCTTAGGATTTTGAAGAAAGGCAAAGTCTCGTCAGCAGATTTGGAGATGAACCGGGACAAGGCTGTAATTCTGTCATTAAGTCACTGTACGTCTTCGAAATTGCGAGGGGATGACATGTTGAGTATAACTTGCACTTTCTTAAAATTAGTCTCAATTCTTCTCTCGGTGACCATATACCCGAGGAACCAACCACTTTTCACCCTAAATAAACATTTAGCGGGGTTTAGTTTCAGTCCATTGACCCTCAAGGTAGCAAATATCTCATCAAGATCGATAATCATGTCCTTCCCCTTCTCCATTTTGACTAGGATATCATCTACATACACTTTAATATTCCTTCCAATCTGGTGGCGGAAGATCTTATCTATCATCCGCTGATAGGTTGCTCCGGCATTGTGCAACCCGAATGACATAACATTGTAACAGTAAGTGTCATCCGTCGTTATGAAGCTAACATTCTCTTGATCCTCTCGAGCAAGGGGGACCTAATGATATCCTTGATATGCATTGAACATTGAGATAAATTCACAATCGGAAGTCGAATCTACCAGCTGATCAATACGAGGCAAGGGGTAATAGTCTTTAGGGCAGACTTTATTTAAATCACGAAAGTCGATACAAACCCACCATTTACCTCGGGCTTAGGGACTAAT
Organism: Boesenbergia rotunda; assembly: GCA_024364735.1. NCBI lineage: Eukaryota > Viridiplantae > Streptophyta > Magnoliopsida > Zingiberales > Zingiberaceae > Boesenbergia > Boesenbergia rotunda. The sequence continues at coordinate 1,177,621 of JAGFNQ010002423.1, forward strand.
ACAATATTTGCCAATCAAATCGAGAATTGAACTTCTCTGATATACTCGACCTTCAATAACTTTGCGATTTCTTCCCTAATTATCTTGTCTTGCTCGGGATCAAAGTGATTTCGCCTTTGTTTTACCGGTCGTGCTCCTAGAGTAATATGTAGTCGATGTGTGGCCAAGGTGGGAGAGACTCATTTGATTTCTTCATAGCCCATGCTAACACATCATGATGATCCACCAAACAGCTAATCAACCGACTTCTAAGTTCTAGCACCAGATCAACAATAATTCTTGTGATTCCTCCAACTTGTTGAGGATGAATTTGTACTTCCTCGCTCTCGACCTCCCGGCGCTCCTCTATGGCTCCTTCCTTTGCTCGGGAATTGGCCAGATCAATTTGCAGAGCTTCATGAGTCCTCAAGTTCTTGCAAGCTTTTGTCCTGACTTCCCCACTGTAGCATCGTCGGGAAGCTAGTTGGTCTTCCTTAACTTCAGCCACCTGGGCTTCCATCGGGAATTTGATCTTTTGGTGGTAGACTGAAACCACCACCTGAAATAAGCTGAGCGCCGACCTCTCCATAATAGCATTGTATGATGATGGGGCATCGACGATCATGAAGGGAGTCCTCCTTGTTCTCCATAGAGTGTCATCCCCCAGCGACAAGGATAATGAGATTTGTCCTATCGGCTGTACTCGGTATCCGGTGAAGCCAAAAAGTGAAGTGGAGACATGATGTAATTCATCCTCATCGACTTGTATCTGGTCAAATATCACCTTGTACAGGATGTTGACGGAACTACCTGTATCCACAAAGATGCGTTTAACCTCATAATTAGCTATTCGGGTGAGCTTTATCAGTGCATCTTCGTGAGGGATTTCTACATCCTCCACATCGTCATGGCCGAAGGAGATAATAGGGCCCTGGCGCTTCTCCCTATTCGTCCTGATGGCGTAATTTTCCACCCTACGGGTATAGGCCTTCCTTGCTCGATGGAAGTCTCCTCCAGTCGGACCTCCTGAGATCACTTCCACATCGCGAGATGGAGGTCCGCGAGCGGGAGTCTTGCCTTTCTTCTGATCTCTTTTGATGGAGATAGATTGGTGGGACACTATCTCCCAACTTCTTCCTCTCGAGGGCGACCAGGGCTGACTCCTAGATCTGTCCTCCCCCGACTGTCGTCGATAAGGGAAAGGGCTTCGGCGAGGAGATCTTTGTAGATACCCTATCATATTCCACTTTTTGCGTGGTTTGGCATCCGTGTCTGTGGATCTTCTCTTCTTCAAGGTATAACACTCTTTTGTAGAGTGAGTTGTGCTGCCGTGGAAGTCGCATTATTTCTTCAGTGGCTTAGGTCCTTCTACGTCCATCGTCTTCACCAACTTGTTCTTGTCGGTCCAGTAATCTTTCCCGTAGCGAGGATCTTTTACTCAAGTTTGAGCGGGTGGTTCTCTTCTCTCGAATCGTACTGAGATTTGGATAGGGACTCCCGCCGAATCTTTGTGACGGGCGTATTACACCTCCTCCACATTGACATGCTTGACCGACCGTCCCAGTAGATCATTGAAGTTGGCTGGCGGTTGCTTCACCAACAACCGAAAGAAATCACCTTCAGAGAGTCCTTGCGTGAAAGCGTTGATGAGAATCTCTAAAGTGGCCATAGGCATGTCCTGCGCCACCCCGATTGAACCGTTGGATATAATTCTTCAGTAGTTCTTTGCTCTTCTACTTCAGGGCGAATAGATTTAAGGTCGTCTTCTGATATCACCGGCTATTGACGAAATGATGTAAGAAGACGATTTTAAACTCCAAAAAGGAGTTTATCGAATTTTGAGATAACTTTTGAAACTATCTCTGGGCGGCCCCCGATAATCTGTTCAGGAACACCCAACACTTCACACTATCTGTGTATTGGTGTAACAGAGCCGCGTTCTCGAACTTATAGATATGGTCTTCCAGATCCATCTTCCCATCGTGATCAGCAATTCCTGGATCACGAAACTGTTGGGCATGGGATCCGCTACGATGTTTGGAGAAAAAAGAGTAGATGGAGATTTCAGAAGAAATTTGGCGGTCTCGATCCTCCCCTGTCCAGCCTCTCGCCGTAAAACGCTGGAGGCGACGGAATGCACCCTCTCTATTCCTCCCATGGAATCTCGCCTGGGCGCTGGGGCTATCATTGCAAGCCCCCCGTGGCAAGATGGATCTTTAATTTCGGTTGTGCGAGGCCGACACCCTGGGGATCTCGGCCTGCACCGGAGACGCTCGTTGAGACACGACTTGTTCGATCTGATACTACTCTAGTGCTCCTCTGACGGCGTTGGCGACTAAACGATCCAATTCATTCCGCGTTAAAATGATGGGTCGTCCTTCTGGATTTGTCATCATAGTGTTCCTTCTGGTCCTTTGATGTTTTTCACAGACGACGCCAAACTTGTTCCGGAAGCGAATAACGGGGATGACGAATCACTAAAGCGCAGCCTACGGCAACGATGACGGGGAAAGGATGTCGACACATGCGAGATTAACACGAGCATAAAGTGGATGCACCGGAAGAAGTTCCGATGGAGCCCTCTCCGACGCTCAAGTCAGAACTTTTTCTCTTAGGGATAACCACGAGGAATCAAGGTACTACAATTCTAGAAAGCTTACCCCCCTCCTTATCTGGGTGCCGAGGTATCTTATATACATGATGTCGTCCTCCCACTTGTCCCCACTTTCTCCTCCACGTTCCTTAATTATCGGTTGCTTGTCAGTTGTTCTCTTTTGGTAACGGTCACTGTGACTATTAAAACCCTAATTATCATGCATTGCGAACAATAATTACCTAATAACTTTTATGTTCTGGAAGAAAGAGCGGGTACATGAAGCTTGACTTTCTTATCTCTACGCTGATATTTAGGCTCCACTCTTTAGAGTTAGTCTCGGAATCTTATCTCCCGAGTCGACCTCAGTGCCTTTTTTCGTTTTTCCGAGATAGTCTCGGAAGTCCGATTCCTGATCCGACCTTGGGATACTAGTTTAGTGAAACCTGTCACATAATTTTTTCGTGTCACGTGTGCCACTCGGATTGCTCATCCCTATTATCATCATCTTTACCTCTTTCTATGCAAGTTGAGTGGTTTTGTCACATCATCCGCATGAAGTCTAGCAATGTCCAGTTCTATCACAAAATTCTTGGCAAAAATTGCTTAAATTAATCCAGTTTTATCTGAGCAATGCCCTTAGATTTATCATTTTATTTCAGAAGAAATATTCTATAATAGATGAGATTCCAATCATAAATGTCGATTAATTAGTTGGCGCGTGTCATTATTCCACGCATCAAAGCCACGTGCTCTGCGGGTAGTTATTAAAAAGCATCAAAGCCACGTGAATTGCGCGTGTCGTTATTCCACGCTGATTTGAGCGGGGATGAAGGCCACGTCGGATGGATTTTTGTTTTTGTTGGCGGGAACCCTCATCATGGCGGGAGAAGGCGGCTACTACTTCCGCCGACGGCCGCTAGAGGAGCGGAAGAGGCAAGGGATCGAGAGAGAGTGAGATTTGAGAAAAATGGTGGGTTTGCCGTATGATTTCCTCAGTAATCCCCTCGGAGCCGTGCGTCAGACTTTCGAGAAGGCGGTGGCGTCGTCGCCAACAGATGTCGATCCGGCGGCGATCTTCCGAGGCAAAGATTGGGGCGCCATCGATCTCTTCCGCGATTTCCTCTTCGAGAAGGGTGGCCTCGCTCATGTAAGTCTCTGGAGCCATTAATTTTTAACCTATAGATTCTACTACGACTTTTCAACTCTTCTTGCTCTGAAATACCTATAGATACCTTTTAATTTGTCGCGTTTTAAGTCGTAGGAGAGTGGCCTTTAAGTAGGAAATTTATTGTTACGATCCTGTCATGAAATATAGTCAAACTTTTTTACCATGAAAAGCAAGCGGATACTTATGGATTTTAGCGAGTGAAGGGTCTCCTTCGTGCCCTAAGTAATATTTAGATCTTCCAGCCAATTATAATGACTTTTTTTTTAACCTGATGACTAATTCAATGGATCCATGTTACAGGTTCCAAGTATTGATGCATCGTCCATTCGTTGGCTTCCACCCAACACGTTGGTACGCTTTCGGGGAATGGTAGAAGATATGCTTGGCATTGAACTATATGTTGGAGCTTTCAAGGTACTTGCTTTGCATTAATTTTTACACTATATCTTAGTTATTTGATGGGTTTTAATGCAAATCTTGATTTTTCTGAAGCACGGATCATCATGGAGGACGAACAAATTTACTGACTTTTCTCCTATTGAGCTGCCACCTCAATGTGAAACACAACTTTGGGAAAGACACCTTTTTTACTGCGTTCCAGTAAGCCGTTTCACTGTCATCTTCACATCTTTGGGAATAGTTCATGTATCCACGGCCACAGTCATGTTTGTGGCATGAAATTATACTTGCTGACTTCATTCGTAGTCTCTCTTTTGACTTTTGATTTATGTCGACCATTTTAACAAGTTGTTTTGAAATTTTTGATCATGTGTTTTAGTTAGTTTCCTCCTTTCGTAGCTTAATTTTCCTTGTTTGGAGATAAGCATTTGTTGTAGCATTGTAGCATACTAGCATTGGAGATAAGCATTTGCATTTGTTGTAGCATTGTAGCATACTAGCATTGGAGATAAGCATTTGCATTTGTTGTAGCATTGTAGCATACTAGCATTGGAGATAAGCATTTGTCTTCGTACATGTGGTGGCTATATTCTAAATATCAACTTGATTATCTACGTGATAAAAAACTTGTTATTTATGTTGTTTCTGAGTAAGAACCTTAGAACAGGATGCCAAGGATAAGAAGGAAATCAAAAGGTAATATAACAAGAAGGATGCGTATGATAGGAAAACCAAATCAAGGAGATGAGATAATACCGTGTTTGAATCGACATTTATATTCTTAGCCTAATTAGTCATTCTATTTATTGCCAGGTTCCAGGACTGAATTCATGGGTGACAGAGACTACTTCCGCTCCAAGTACTCAAAATGTCTCTAGTTCCGCATCCCAACATGTAGGAAAACGCGGAAGGGGTTCAGAGGATGAAGATATGAACTTAAATGTGGTTATTTGACCTTTTGTCTAAGTTTAGCCTAATAATGTTTTTTCACAGTTGTAGTTTTGTCTTACAATGCATTTCCACTGCAGCAATCTGATGACGGTGATTTGGGTTCTTCTCCCAATGCAAAGAAGCAGGTCAGTCTTATATTGATGTGTTATGGTTGATATCCATAAAAGTTGATGTCCTAATACCACTACAACTTGGCGTTGTAGGCAAACAATCAAGGCATAGTAAGCTTATATTTCACCAACTAAAGCAAAGATTAATGATTGGTTTAATTATTTTGCTTGAGATATTTCTACCAAATAGGAAGTTGTAAATTTGCTGGATTAAACATGCAATATGCAACATAATCTAAGTTTATTGCTACAGCCTCCAGAACAACAAAATATGTAGCATCTTTACGCGGCTACAAAATATTGCGTACTCTGTATCTCTTCTATAAGAATCAGATTTTCTTTTTGTACCAGCATGGAAAAATGATTTAGCTAAAAGGCATTTGCCTTGTTCATATGTTATTTCATTCACACAGGCAATGCTGGTTTTCAGTCTAGTAATATTTTTGCGATTCTATAATAGTTCTTTTGACATTTTGAATTTTTATAATCTGTGTAGCCTGTTCTTATAGAAAATATGAATGCAAGTCTGAGTTTATACTTCTTTGAATCTTCTATTAAAATATGATAGCAGATTTACAATGTGTTAGGTTAGCATCTAACACTAGAAACAAAACTTGGATATTTCTTTCCCCTTTCTAATTAGCATCTGCTAAGATGGCTGTGCTTATTGAGTTTGGCAACAATAGAATTTTTCTTTCTGATGGATAATTATATCAGATTGAAATATCTCGCACTTATTTCTCCTGCAGAAGGAACATGAAAATACATGCAGCTCATCTTGTGTATCAGATGATTTGATGGATCGTGGGCATGGCAATGATTCGGGGCTAGGAAGTTGTGATTCAAATAATCCTATATGCTTATTGAAGGTACTTTTTCATAATATTATTGTTTGGTCTTCATGATTGTGTATAATATTTAGTCTTAACATTTTTTTTTGGGTGGAAAATGAATATATACAGATCTATGATTTGCCAGAAAGTCATTTACAGCCGCATGATGTCTTTGAGTTTATCGGTATTTACGCAATTGATCCAGACCTAGCTGTTCATAAGGATGATTCTGGTGACCCAATTGGGCTCTCTGAGGACCTGACAATTGATCTACCACCTATCAAGGTTTGTGATTGCTAATATTATCTGTGAATTTTCATTTAGTTTGTATGGTTAATGAAAAAGCTATTTCCCATCCAACAAGCAATACCCTTAAAATGGATGCATTTGGATTGCTTAGTGTTTCACCTGTGGTTTGATATGAACAAATCTCTTGTTCAAGTGATTATTAGAATTTTATGCGCTTGATATAGTTAAAAACGATCAATACAAAATGTCTCAGGCTAATTACAAGAACAATAACAGCAAACAGTGAGTCCCAGTTGTCTGATCTCTCATGATGCTTGTACACTAATGCTATGATCCGATTGGTCTCGTGTGGGAAAATTCAGATGATCTAATGAACTCCTAAACGTCTCCTTCCTCATGTGTTGCTTGTGTGTGGAACTCAAATCCTTTTAGTACTAATCTTGTTAGATACATTGTTTTAACTTTGGCCACTATTAACATCTTTTCGTAGTCTCCAATAAAATGATCTCCTAATCAGTGTTTCTATACAGGTACTTCATTGTTTAATATGTCAAAAGTTGGATACTCGAGATTTCCTTTCCAATTCCCTTGTTTTTGAGGTAAAATTTTATGCATCCTTAAACTATCATCTTTCAATTCTACATTTAACTAATTTAATTTTGGTATCATACTATAACCAAGCAGTAATCTGTATTTCTATAATTCCTTGGGCTGAAAAATACTGAAATGTGTTTTTGCAGCCTTTATCTAATGTTGTCAGAGGAATACGGGAGTCCTTACTTTCTCATCTTACTGCAATCCTTGGCAACGATGATTTGGCAGCACAATACCTGCTCTTGCATCTTCTTTCAAGAGTATTAAATCATACTATTTAGTCCTTTCTCATTGTGCCATTTCATGTATGATATGCTTTAGGGTTTATCGAGCAGGTACGAGCTCAGGTTGATGTGATGTCCGTGGGCAAGTTGTCACTAAACCTCACTGGTTTCACCAAGGAAAGTGCATCCATATTTGGTCACCAACTCACTGGAGTGATCCAGAAGCTCTTGCCTTTCACCAAAGACATTACTCTCACGTTAGATTACCTGAACACTGCAACACTTCAATCCCGGGTGAACAAAAAGACAGGAAGGTAGGGAGAACACTCTTGAAGTCAGTGTGATAGATAGTGCTTGTTGTGAATTAAGTTCATGGTAATGTGGTTTGTGGAACATTTCAGATTGGTTGCTGGAGTTCTGCAATTAGCAAAAGGTACCCACCTGACGATCAACGAGACCTGTATGCAGAGTGGAACACTCAGTTCTAATGGCACTGAGAATGTTAGATTGCTTAAGAAATTATTAGAATTACAAAAGGTGAGTTTACCTGATCCTTGAAACACAGTTCATAGCTTTTGCTGAAATTAAGTTAATGAAATGCAGGTCGAGTCTGACTTTGAGCATTACAAGTTGGAGACGGCTACCGATGTCCAACTACTCATCCTCTCAGAGGCCAAATCTACCATTCTTCCAGCCGATGTGGTGGTACCTTTTTCTCCAAGGTCTGTTGTTACCACAAATGCAACCAGTGAAGACTTGCAAGCTTGGAGGTGGTACTTGGCCACTATGAGGTCTCTCCATTGCTCCATTGAACCTGAAATGAATCTGGTACTTAGTCACACAACCTTGAATTCCTTTCCCTAGTTTTTCGCATGTTGACGGGGAATATTCAAGAAAATTTTTCACATTTTGAAAAATGCAGATGCTGCGAGATGAAATGATTGCTTCCTTGCAAGAAGACAAAAGCTTGGGATGTGCCGAATTGAACAGGTTTACCCTCCTTGCTAAGCTAAGTTTGTGACTGCTGATTAGCTCAAGGTTTTCTCTGTCTTTCAGATCGTTGACGATGACTGGGTTAATTTCTGCAAGTTTTGGCGAAAAGAAGTTTAATTTGGAGCATTGGCAGATTGTAAAGGAGTTGGAGAGGCTTAGGAAGCTTAGGCTCAAAGAAGAAGCTCGTTGACTTGGTAGGACTGATGTTCCTTGAGCCCTTATCTTTTTGATTGGTATCTCTGCACTCGCTTGTGTATGCTACAGCTACTCTGGTCACCTTTTCTGTGTATTTTACAAAAAGGTACTTGGATTATCGAAAATCTCAAGGCGGTCCCGATGTCGCATTTCTTGGGCAGCTAGCCAATCACCGGTAGCTCCCAACGGCTGCCTCAACTTCTCGTTCCAGAAGCTTCCGGCGGCTCCTCCCTTCTCCAGCTCTACCACCGCCGTGTCGCCGAGCAACCGATAAACCTCCACCCTAACTACTAATTCCCCATTTTGCTTCTCAACTACCGCTACCGATCCCTTCTCGCCTTCCCTCCTCACCACCAAACCCTCGCCCTTTCCGACCTGTTCCACCCGCTCCACCATCCGCTCTGCCGGGCCGGCCACCACGAACCGCTCGCGGTCCGGAATCCCCTCTGTGAAGATGCCGGATAAGTCGAGCCCCGATGAGAAGGAGATGAGGTCGAAGGCGTTGAGCTCCCCGCCGCTGAGGCGGCGATGGTGGGGCTTTGTGTCGTCGGCGAACGGCCGCATCAGTGCCGCCTTTTGATCCGCGTCGAGGCCCTTGGCGAACCATGAGTCTTGGAGGATGCCGTCGATTGAGATCCGGGTGACCGGGTTGGGGTCGAGGAGGCGGGCGATGAGGCGGCGGAGGTCGGGCGGGGTCCACCGCGGGCAGCGGTGGTGCCCGCAGTAGATCTTGCGGTAGAGGGATATGAGGTTGGGGTCATTGAAAGGGAGGTAGCCGGCGTTGAGCACGAAGAGGATCACGCCGCAAGACCAGATGTCTGCTTTCGCCCCGTCGTATCCGTCCCTTTGCTTCCCCGAAAGGATCTCCGGTGATACGTAGGCCGGCGTCCCGCATTGGGTGTGGAGGAGTTGGTCGCTGTCGGAGGATGGCCGGAGAGCGGCGAATCCGAAATCGGAGACCTTGAGGTCGCCGGCATCGTCTAGCAGGAGATTCTCCGGTTTCAGGTCCCGGTGGAAGACGCCGCGGGAGTGGGAGTAGGCGACGGCGGAGATCAGCTGGCGGAAGAACCGGCGGGAGAGGTCCTCCGGAAGGCGGCCGTGGTCCTCGACACGGGAAAAGAGCTGGCCGCCCTTGGCGAAGTCGAGGACGAGGTAGACCTTGGAGCGGGAGGCAAGGACCTCGCGGAGGCAGATGATGTGGCGATGGCGAAGGCGGCGGAGAGCGGAGATCTCCCTTATGAAGGAGTCAGATGCGGAAGCGGCGGCTGTGCGTCGGGGTTTAGGGAAGACCTTGATAGCGACAGAATGGCCGGAAGGGAGGTGGCGGGCGTGGTAGACCTTGGCGGAGGCGCCGCGGCCTAGGAGGCGTCCCAGCTCGTAGGTGTCGAAAATGATCTCGGCCTGAGTCGGAGCACCGACGACGTGGTTAGCCATGCTCAACCTCTGTTCGTTCAGTGTTCGCCGTGGAGCGCGGCGCCGCGAACTTGGGAGGAAATGGCAGGTCATGTCTAGTTCCATTTTAATACCGAATGAGCGGCGGAAAAAAAAAAGAAAAAACGTAAAATTATGATTAAAATTTAAATAAAATATAGAACAGTCGACATTCTTATATTTGTTGGAGATCCTTTTTAAAAAATTAAAATAAATTAAAATTATAAAAATAATTTTAATTTAGTTGTTGAGTGACCCAAGCTATCTTGTATATAGAATGTGGACTCTCGAATTAGAATTCCCTAGCAAAATTTTTCGAAATGCAGACTCCCGAATTAGAATTTTCGAACAAAATTTTTCGAACCGGGCTTCCCAAATAGGTTTTCTCGAACCGGATGTCCCGAACCGGGCTTCTTGAATCGGTTTTCTCAAACCGGAGAGGAAAAGTTTTGAGGCTTGCGTAATGCAGGTTCTTGAAATAGATTCGTCCTCCTTCGACTATACTTCGAGGTTTTGTCTGTTTCTCAAGATACACCAACGGGACCATGGGCACAACGAAGTACTGGTTGCTCGTGGCGAATTGAAGTACCTGATTGCTATCAGAGGTAATCGACCGAGCGGGGATCACACGATGACTTGGGCACGAGGTGGGAAGACAATTGTTTCTCTCTTTCTATATCTTTTGCTCTCGGTTACAGCCTCTTTATATAGTGCTTAGACCTATACAGTAATTAATGACCGAATTAATACTATTTATTGCTAATTAACCAGATCCAAATATTTAGAGGTTATCGATTTTGCATTAATCAACAATTAATGTATCCGTTATATTTGAGAAAAAAATTTCCCAGGTGATAAAACATTGGTTTATTCGCTTGAACAAATTTTTATCCCGATCGGTCCGACATTTGACATGCATAGGTTGTGCGTATGTGAGAGATTTTTTTCATATGTCTTTGTTCACAACTAATATACTTATGAAATAATTTAAACCAACCAATATATTTTGAAATTTCTAATATGAGACTATAGTCTCATTATTAATGAAGACTCCTTTTCCACCTCCCTTACCCTTCACAATGTATCCAACAATATTTGTGTATCTTAAGTTTATCGATTTTAAATGTCTAATTAATCATTTAGAAAATTTAATCGTTTGATAATTTTAGCGATCTCAAGGAATAATTTCGGCCAATTTCCAGGTTGCTTCCTCTTCGTTGCTGCGTACGTACGTGAGTGAATGAATCCAAAAATACCGCAGCCAAGCCAAATGTGCGGCTGAAATCGTCGTACCGTCGAATGAATAGTGACCACAGGATTGCACGCCGTAAACCGACAGGACGATATCCACTCGCTCGCGAGGGCGCCGTGTGGGCGACACGTGGTGTGATGCACCGGCCCACGCACTAGGACCAAAACGCGGTTGTCGGCGGCGGTTTGGTTCGACGGTCGGCATCTCGTCCGAGGTGTCGGATCAATTGGAATCGCCTCGGCATATTCCAATTAAATAATAATTATCCTCACGGATTAACAATAAATTAAAAAGGGAATTTGGAGGGAATGTACCTGTCGCTGTGAATTTATTTTGCGAGCCCGATAAATTAATTATATGCATGATGATTGGAGGATACACCAAACAACTTCATGCCAGTGATTTTTCTTTGTATTTTTTTTTCCAAAAAATGTTGACGTTACAGGCTCAGACTCTGTTCACTGCACCAGTGGAGGATAAGATATCGATTATGGTCCTGTCTTTATCAATTTCAGCCTGGTCATTTGTTGTAAATTGATGGATTGGGATTTTAGATCATGGCTTGTTGATTTGGTGGCATCCATTAAAGCAAGCGGTGGAGCCATACCCTTTTGGTTCGGCTTAAAGATTAACTTGATCACGTCTTGCTCCGATAACGACTAATCCAAAAGATAAATCGACTTTTGGATATCCTATCCGAAGGAAGAAAACGGGTCTCTCCCTGATTGGGCCATAATTTTAGCCCATGAAAATGTATGCTGATTCGGCTACCCAATCTAGCCCAACTCTGAGAAACGAGAGGGTTGCTTGGCGCTGAGAAACTTAACTTATTGACAGCTCCCCGCCACAAGATGACCAGTTGGATCTCTCCCAACCCGGCCCGGTATCCCACTTCTTCCTTGGAGATGGACCGATGAACTACGTTACAACTTCAGATAGCAGCTTGCTCATTTGGATCCATTAATAAATCTCTAACTACAACACCAGCAGCAGCAGGAGGTCGTCCAAGAAGAAAACTTGCAAGTCGGAGCTCATGCATACCGTCAACTGTCAACTGTTAAAATTTTAGGACCATAATGTAATTATAAATGTTATATGGTCATCAATTAAATAAGTCAAAAAATATTGTGATCTAAATTTTAGAATTATGTAATTTGACGGAAGGGCTTAATTGTTATGAATAAAATATTGTGGATACCATGTGCTAATTCTAATTTGTTGAGGGGCCAAATCAGAAAAAAGACAACCTTTGGATTCTATAAATAGGAGGTTATGGTCCCAGTTTGCAGACGATGATTTTGTTTTGTTTCCCATCGACAAAACTCTTCGGAAACCTAAGGAAATCTGCAGATGAAGATCATCTCCGAGTATCGATTGCAAGCAATGGATTCCGGTACGCTTCCGCAACTTTGGTTAATCATCATGCTTATTATTTCTTAAGAGTTGAATAGAGATTAAGATTGTTCATGAAGATCTCTCGACTTAAGATTTATTTTTTACAATTGGTATCAGAGCAATCTATTTCCAATTCTTAAGAGATAAAGTTTTCAAATTTCCAATTCTGTTTCCTTTTAAAATTGGGAAAATTTGAGTGTATGGATTTTTTGGGGCTGCCGAAATAAGGAAATCGTTCAAATTCATGGTCAATTTCGGTCGCATACAGTGACAATGTTGAGAGGATGACTTGCTGCTGGAAATTACCACTGGAAAAATTATAGTTTTCGATCTTGCGATGAAGGGAAAAAAAAATCCAATGGTTTTCATGTGGCGTCGTTTGGTAGTGTTTTGGTCAGTCGAAGCGGTGGCAACCGTTTAGCACGCCTCTTCAAGAGAGGGAGGCGTTCATGGTTGCAAACGACACCACGTTTCAATGACTGCTGGGAAATCGGTCGGAAACTGAAACGTGGTGAAATGACTGCTGGAAACGTCGAAACTGAAACGTGGTGGAATTGATAATAAATGGGCTACTTTATTGGAACGTTCAGTTTGGGATTATGAACCGAACGTGGCATGGCATCATGGTTTCGGTTACCACACCACGTTCCCACTGCAGGAAAAGGCGTTTTGTTTTTTTTAAGACATTCTGTCAAAATTTTAATTTTTTTTATTTTTCAAATTATTAAATGTTTAAGTGGCAGAAGTTCTTTAATTAAGCATTTATATATTATCCCTTTCAAAAATAATCCATTATATTTAATTATTGAGATAAAATAATTTAATTAAATTATTTGGTAAAATAATTTAATTAACTTATTTTATAATGTGGATATAAATATTAAATGGATTATATGGGAACATTAATATCTATTATTTTAAATTAAGTTAAATTTAAATTATATGTCACCAAAGTGACCTCTATTATTTGAATTTAATTTAATTGAAATA